>WBMV01000093.1:537687-783826 GCA_013396655.1 Campylorhamphus procurvoides
CCCCATCCCCATCCCCATCCCCATCCCCATCCCCATCCTCTCCCCATCCCCTGTTACCGAGGGGCAGGCGGGATGGGATGGTGGGAGCTGTGTCAGAGGAGAATCCCACAGAACCCCCTCTGCTCTGTGCAATGGGAAATACAGCAAACTCCGCAGGAAACCCCGGTAAAGAGCCTTGGAATGCATCTCGCTACTTTTTGATCAATAAAACTTCTTCCTTCCCGTTATAATCATGGACAGTTAAATACTTAGTTACTGAGGGGGAAGCAAAGACCTGCCCTCCCTGCAGAAGCAGTCACCTCTCACAGCGAGCCACAAACATCTCCCTTCCCGGCTCCACACGGGAAAACAAACCCATCTCCACCACCCGGGGCTTTTCCTGACACAGCACTGAGGAATTGGCTCTCCCCTCCCGCACCTGCCCCGTGCCCGGAGCGCTGGCACAGCCTGATCCGGGCAGAACCCACCGGGGGGATCGATCCACGGCAAAACCCACCCGGGGGATCGATCCACGGCAAAACCCACCCGAGGGGATCGATCCAGGGCAAAACCCACCCGGGGGGATCGATCCAGGGCAAAACCCACCCGGGGGGATCGATCCACGGCAAAACCCACCCAGGGGGGATCAATCCACGGCAGAACCGACCCACGGGAGGGGTCCCTGCAGGACTTACCTTCTCTGCATGCTTGAACTTGACGTAGAACCAACTTGACTTGATCATCGCCTCCCCTGCCCTCGCCCAAACACAGAACACAAAAAGCCACTCCAAGCTCTCCTGCCGTCAGAGCCGGCGATTTTCCGAGGGGAGCACAGGGAGCACAGGATTCCCAGGATCCCCAGGATTCAGAGGATCCCCAGGACCGAGGTGAGGGGAAGCACCAAGCAGGAGCAGGAGCAGGAGGAGGAGGAGGAGGCGAAGGCAGCCGGCGCTGCCCGTCCCCTCCCCGCGCTCAGCCCCAGCTCTGGCTCGCTGACAGCAGAATCCCTCGAATGGACTGGAGCTGCATTCATCACGAATGGCACATGTCAGTAAAGCCGGGAGGTGGCTCCGGCGCTGGCAGCCTCCCAGGACCATGACCTCCCCCAGCGGGATGAATAATGAATTCCAGCACTTCCCTCCAGACACGGATTAACACCTGGCTAAACATCACTCTGACAGGGAGCTGGTCCCTTCCGAGGACCCTGCCTGGCCGGGTTAACCCCTCGCTCGCCCACCAGGCAGGGTGCTGATGCTTTGGAGCCTGTCCCACGATGCCCTCCCCCTCGAAAGAAAGATTACAGGACTATATATAGTTTAGAAACAATAAAGCCTCTTAGGCATAAAGCAAACATCTCCTTTCCGATCCTGCAGCTGCAGTAACGCTGCCGTGGAACCAGAGCCAGTGCTCTCTCCTCATCCCCGCTTTGTCAGCCCCCCCTCTCCAAACACACTTGGTAAGCTGTGATGCTCTCAGGCTCATGTTTTAAAATAATATCTGTAAAGACATCTGAAGGGAAAAAAACCAACCAAAACAAACCAAAACAACCACCACCACCAATATGAAACTAATGCATAAAAAGTCCTGGGAAGTCACTGGTCAGACTGTTTGTTCTTCTGCCTGTTCAGAAACACCACCCAATTCCCTGGCTCTGGTTTAAAGTGACACACTGATTTGGCTGCAAATCTCCCCACTCTGTGCATGCCATGGAGCAGTGAATATCAAGTTACAAGCTCCAGGATGAATATAATCAGCCTCCTGTGTTTCTGCTGTGCACAGCCAGGGCTGTGCTGGAGCAGAGCTGTTGGCCCAGCATCCTGTGCCCAAACACTTAAGGATGCACAAGGAAACCATGTCAGAAATCTCAAGTCCAAAGATGTGCCCTCAGTATCACATGTAATAACACAGATGGACCTGAATTTGTCACACAGGTAGCTGAACCTCTTTATGCTTCCATAAGGTGATGAACGAGATTCAGAATTTCACTATGGAAGCAAAAAGTCACCTAATTTTGCAGTTTTAACCCACTGTCTGGTTATCTAAGTGGCAGTCTCACAGTCTTCTATCCCAACAAAAGAGAATAATTTGCTTCTCATCATCTTCAGATCATGACTTTACAGATTTTTCTGGTCCCCCTTATCTCACAATTTTTGGGGACCAGGGACTCCCAGATCATTACATTTCTCCTTGTAGTGAAGCTGTGCATATCTCCACAGATCCTTTTCATCACTTTCTGGTCTTTTCAGGTCTAAGTATGTTTTTCATAGACAGAGGGAGATGGAATAAAGACATTTACCACTGAATTACCATCTCCAACTATATGCACACACAGAGATATAAAGCAGATGAAAACAGATCCTGAAACCCAGTTTGTCAATATTACCCACCTAAAAAGTCCTATCAATGCTGGTAATAGTGTCAGTGCATCATCTGAAAGCTGTGACTTTACCTGACTACTCATTCACCTGCCAACAGAGGTTTTTAGAACTTTTCATAAACTAAGACTTATACAGGGAATCCAAATATCAATACTAACCAATAACAATCACCATATTTAAGTGGAGCTGAGGCTGCTCATCCCTGCTCTGCCCTTAGATCCCTTCCCTGCTCAGCCCCACTCTCTGTTAGGCCCCTGCCCTTCCCTGTTCAGCAGAAAGGGAATTGGGGTGAATTCCTTTCCAACCCCTCCCAACGCAAACAGCTGAGCTGGTTCAAATCATGGCCATCCACAGCCATAGCTGTCAGAAGTGACTTTCCATTGATGCCACAGAAAAATACTCCCATTCTCCCTTTATTTCTGCCTGCCTGTGGGACAAATAGCCTATTCCAAAAGGGTGTTAAAATGTCCCAGCCTTTTTCAGAACTATGGAAACTTCAAAAATGGATGAGAAGGTCTCATACAGGGAGCAACATACACAGAAAATTAAAACACTGGTTTTTCTTGGCACCTTCTTTTTTCTGCACCTAAAAAGCTGCTTTTTGGACGAGCAAATAGATAAATAGGGCAGATCTGGCTGCACGACTGAATGAGATCAGGTCAGTGCAAGAGCCTCGCTGCCTCCCCAGCTGCTCCTCCAGTCCTGCAGCAGGACACAGTCCCTGCAGACACCACATGTGTGGTGTCAAGAGCCGCAGTCCACATGGACACCACGCTCTCTTGTTCCCAATTAGAGGAAGTTTGCTCTCTGCTCTGACCCAGGAGCCCCCAGGGGGACCTTGGGGCAGCATCACAGGGCGCAGCCACCGAGGAGGCGAGAGCCAACACCCGTACCAAGCACAAACAGCTGTGGCTCAAAGCAATTACCAGGCCCTGGATGTTTTCCACTGGTTCATTAGCATCTGGCAGGACCTACAGTTCCAGGGTCACAAAACACAGAGCTGTTATTTTATGTCAGGAAAATGCAGAGCGACATCCCTCGAGAGCTGTCCTTTCGCAATCAAAGGACAAGTGCAGCGCAGGGAATGGAGATGCAGAATTTCCAGCCACCACATCCCCCAGCCAGGCAGGGAAGGGCCCATCATGCCACACACTGCTCATTTTTCGTCACACCGTTGAAACCATCCCCCTTCAGCATCCACAAACAGCCCTGGCAGCACCAGCAGAGCCTGCTGATTCCTTACAGCCCTGACAGCTGGGTGGGTTTGCACACACAAAAGTACACACCAGCTTAAGTTTTCAACACTTCATCTTTGCAGCAGAACAAAATACACCATTTATTTCCAAACCTACAGCGTCAGCACTTTCTCTGCAATGTGTTTGGTTCTATGTTTTACAGAGCTATAATCTGTGTGGTGCATGACACCACAGCTTCGCTTCTCTTTGCCAGTCCATGTTCACCCTGGACACGCTGCCAGACAAGCACCACCTCGGGTAGGGATCCATCCCTAAATGTCCTGCAGCACTCGTCTCCACAACCCTCTTAGCCCTCACCTGCTCTTTCAATCACCATCAATAACATGAAATCACGTACTCTTCCAATTCTGAGTTTGTACAGCAAAAATCCCAACTTGTTTTTTATATGGCCCCACAAAGGGAACCATGTTTTGATAGAATTCTCACAATTCTCCCTGAATAATCATACTTTGATTTATTCAGCAGGTTTTGCCATACCCTAATAAACCATTTCAACTGTGAGACAGTGTACAAAGGAATGGAAATAACCACCTTTTTAACAGACCATTGGTTCTAAGCCTTTTTAATACACCCTAATGTATTTTTAGATATCGATCCACGTTCATTTCAATTATTCCCCATGACAAAGCTAATCACACACTAATGCAATGTGCAGTGTAACAGTGAATACTGAGTTGATTTTTATGTCTCCTAAGAGCAGTGTGGAGTTCCTTCTCTTCTCTCTGACTTCAGGTTTGTTGGTGAGTCAGACTAACTTCTTGGTGCCACACAGGAGGGAGGGAAGGAGCAAACCAGACACTATTTCACCTATTTTCACTATTTCACAAGGCAGTATCAATGCCCTGAAGAAACCACTTGCACAGCAGAGGCGAGCTACACCAATCCTGGAGGAAGCTCAAGAGCCCTGACCCTTCTGCCAAGCAAAATGAACCTCTGCGTGTGTGCAGGGAGGCTAAAGCAAGATGATGCATTTGCAGCAGGGACTACATCCAAGATGGATTACATCCATTCCTGTCTTCTTGGCACTATGAGAGCAGAAAATCATCTCCTTCCCTATTACCATAATAGCTTTCACACTTCCCAACCAGCAGTGAAGTGTGGGGATGGTGAAAGAAATAGCACAACAACAGCAAGCAAGAAGTTTAGATAAATAGGAAGATCCCATCTCCAGAAAATGTTTACAGTAATTTTTATAATTACCCTGGAGGGGAAAAAAAAGAAAAGAAAAGCAATTTGGAATAAGTATAAAAGAAAAGGGTTCTGAAACGTTTTTCTGTTCAGAATGGCTCCTAATGTAGCAGGCAAAGCAGGGATCCCTGGGAGGTTTCATGAGGCTGAGAACAAAGCCCATGGGATGTGCAAGCCCACTAAGAGAGAAAGTTTTTCCCAAGATCAGAGAACTGTAGAGTAACATGAATCCCATATATAAAGTGCAAGTGCTGAAGCTCCTGTCTGCCTTCCAACAGGCCCAGCTCTAAACACACAAATACCTGGGTCACTTCAAAGCACCCACATTCCACAGCAGCCTTTCTGCTTTAGAAGTAACTCAGAACCTCACCAGCTCTGTATTCAAACACTTCACATCCTAAAAGGATTCCCAGGACATGGGCAGTGAGGAAAAGGGTCGGAATGGCCAAAGCCAAATCAATGACTACATGTCAGAGCCAACATGATGAACGAGGCTGGTGTTGCCAGACATTTGTGAGTCACGTGGAGGCCCACAGGGAACTGTCCTCTTCCAGGCTACTAGAAAGCACTGTGGGATTTGCTGTCTTGTTATTAACATGGTAACAATCCCATCTTGTACCTTATAACCCTGCTCGCCCATCAACACCATCTGCTCTTTCATCTTGAGTGCTGCCGAAAAATCTCATCATGAACATGCTGCTGTCAATTTGGACTTCTGTGCACGTTTTCAAAGGAAACTCTCTGGGTCACTGCTTTGAACCCAATGTGGGCTGGCAGGATCTGAGAGCTCTCAGGCTTTAAAATCCACGTAGAGCAGGCACAGGATGAGCTGCATCCTGTGTCTGGTGTATCAAAGTTCCTGGGACAGGCACCACTTCAGACCAATGAGATTCAGGTCCTGGAGACCAACACGCCCATCAGAGTCATCCTTTATGGAAAGATTCTTTTGCAATGACTAAGAAGTGCAAGTGACCTTTTCCCTGCCTGCTCTAAGGTCTGCCAGGTGTGCAGGTGCTCTAAGGTGGTGTCAGGTCTCACAGCTGCTTTCCTCTGGGACTAGGATAAAGCCTAATAAGTAAGGCTACCTGATTCAAAGACAAAGAGTACAGATTAACTCGAGAAAAACAGTGTGAAGTACTTTATCTCCCCCAGCAAAGTGCCAATTTGTAATGAGTTACGGTGAGGGGTAACCCAGCCAAGGCATGTGCTCAGCTTTCTAGGTGAAATTATGGCTTGGAGGCACAACCACAGAACCCTGAAAGATTTAAAGACACCTTAAGACAGTCCACAGAGGACAAGAAACAGACATTTGCTAGTGGTTTACAACCTGCAAGAGACAGACTGAGACAGAAGCAGGACAGCCCATAAGCCTGGCTCATGATGGCTCACAATATGGTCCTTCTGCCACACTGAGTTAGATCAGGGTGCAGCAAGGAGAGCTGCTGATGGTATATGGTGTGTATGGAACTGTGCCAGGAAGTCACGTGTCAGTGTCTGCAGCAACGGGAGGCAAAGGTGGCTTAAAATGTCTTTTTAACCTCTCTGAAAAAGAAGGTGCAGTGCTATAATCCGTAATTTAAAAAATAGCAATAATCGCCAGCTGGACAAAACGGCTTATGATATTAAAAGAGCACATGATGCTTTTGTAAACCTACACAATGGTTCTGCATTTTGTTCCCTTGCTTTCTGGTTTGTACAGCTCCAGCACTATTTGGACAGGGTTTTATTACCTGGAGAAGAAAAATCACTTGTGAGAACACACCAGTACTCAAAAGTGTTTGAAATGACACAATTCTCAAGTGCAGGGAGCAGTGATATCTGTGCCACTCCACCATTTCATCCTGCTGAACACAGCCCTGCAATGCCCTACAGGGCTGTGTGTGTGTGTCTCCCTCATTTACACATGGAACAGGGATGAGGGAGCAACACATCCAGTGGGGAGTAAAGAAATGCCTGAAAAAACAGAACCTTTGCATGCAATGGACGTATGTACATAAAAGCACTACCACAAGTTCCCTTCGAACATAAAGAGGCATTAGATGGCAGGGCATTAATGCCCACAGCTAAATCAAGTCCTGCTCAGCAAAACGTTTTACACTAAAAATCCACAGCAGCACAGATAAGGCTGCAGTGCCACCATGGATACAGGGCAATTTACACCTCAGCAATAAGTGCTGTAACCTATTTAACACTTACCGAGGCACAAGGGACAGTGAGCAAGGACCAAGGAAGGAGTTACACAGAGCTATGAGGTCCCTGCAGCCATGCCCAGCACCCCAGCAGGTCTCAGATCCCACCCCCAGCAGCCCCAGCAGTTCACTCACATCCTCATCACAAGCATAATAACCTTTGGCATGAGCCAAAATTCTTTTTGTGTTACACAAACCAAGTAATCCAGCACAGAACAGGAAGGCAGAGACAAAGAAACAACCAGCATCTCCCCAAACATGGGGGTATTCATCCCAGCTCCCCAGCAGAGAACCCTCTCAAATGTCCTTATTGAGGTCTGGCATGTGCACAATTCACCTGGGAAGCTCCCAGGATCTGCCCAAAGGTTCCCAGGCTGATTGGAGCAGCTCTGGGGATGCTTTGTAGTTATCAAGCAGAAAAAACACCCCGAGAGGACCAGCCTGGAGCTGAGAGCACAGGTGCTGGTGCCTGTGCGTGGGACACCTGAGCAGAACACAGCCAGGCCACTGGAACCTGCACTGCCCTTTGACTTCCCAAGGAATTCTAATTCTTGTGAAGTTCCCCTTTAAAAATTAATTTTGTTCTTTAATATTCATTGACTTCTAGTTTGCTTCCCACACACAAGGCATTATTTACTCTACAGTGGCTCGGTGCATCAATTATGGTAATAGTTTGTGAATAACATTTGCATTATGGGAAAATGAGCTTGGTTATTTAGCACTAGCCGAAGCATCCCTCTGGAAAATTGTCACAAACATACGTATCATATGCCTCCACTTAAAGAGATCTGTAATTACACTAGTTTATTAAAAAGAGCCCAGCTTTTTTTTCCTCCCCCCTAAATTCTCTTTCTGAGAGCAGACTAATATCTACAGAGCCCTTTCCCTTACTCAGACAGCCAAAGGTAAAGGCTAATGGCTGCTGCTACCATGATCCCTTAACACTGAGATTTTAGGGATGTAATGCATCTCCCACATTAGTTTACTTTAATGCAGAAAGTGTGGCTTGGTAATTGTGGTGTTTGATTAATGCTCCATTTCAGTCCCTCCAGCTAAATTCCAAGCTCAGTTCAACTACTGTACATTCTGATTAACATCTGTATTACATCAGCACCAGAGTTTATATCCCACGAGCAGGACTGCCCAGTGCAAGGCACAGGACACAGAGAGCAATCTCAGTGAGTTCAAGGTAGCAAATAAGGCAGTTCACCTTTTCAGTTTACGAGTCCCTGCCTGAAGACTTGTCAACTTTTTAAAGCAGTTAAGAAAAGCTAAGAAATATTACAACAGGGAGTGTTCACAAAGCCCCACAAAAACACCCCAGAAAAAAGAGCAGCTTTGTGCACTGAGTATCCGTAGTTCCCAAACTCACAGCATTTCTTATGCTCACACTGCACAGTTCTTGTAAATAAGCAGGTATGTTATTGTAGAGCAGCTCTTGGCTTGCTGTCACACTGTCCACTCAGGTATATTCGGATAAGTCACTCAAGGCTTCAGCCTTTCTTTGAGCACTGGGGCTTTCCACAGGGCACCCAACTGCTGTCTTCATACATAAGAAATGCTCAAAACTGTCCCTTTGCATGAAAAGGGACAGCAAAACAGCCAGAATGAGCCCAGCCCGGGTACCTGGCTCCTAAGGTCCTGAATGGTGACGGGGACAAGAGAAGCTGTCGGTGGCACTGGATCTGCACAGGCAATCCCTGATCAGAACCAAGATTTCACAGGCAGAGAATGCTACGAAGAGCCTTAAAACAAGCAAACTGAAGCTGGAAAGAGTGGCATGGATGGTGTAACACAAGGTGGTACCCGAGATGATGCACTTCAGTGCAGCTGGCACAGCTGTGAGCCCTAACAAGATGAGATACTTGGTACTATTTAACAGCTCTCTCACAGCCCATGACTTGGTGATCTCAGGCCAATTCCAAAGTTTCCAGCCAAGAAATCATCCTAATGAGCCATCTCAAAAAGCAGTCAAAGATTAGATAGGCTGTTGTCATGGAACTGCAGCCGTGTTATTCAGACAGATTTGAAAATAGAACAATAATGTTGGACAAGCTTTAGTTTGCTCTACCTCTGCAACATGTTCCACCTGAGCTCCCCACACATGGGAGCCACCAGGTATTGGTGTATGCAACACCAAACCATCTTTACACCCAGCACAGCACACCACGTGTTTTCTCCACTGTAATGACAAAACTGAAGCTGGTCTTATTCTGTACCAGCACTCAGTGTGTGCACGTGGAAGTTGCTCTAATGCCCAGAATTCCAGCTGTGATAGGAAACTCTCCACAGGAGAAGCTTCTGCAGTGGCACAGCACACAACTGCACCAAGTGCTGGGTGTTGTTCCTCACACACAGGCTGGGGAACCAGCCCAAGGCCAGGACTGCTGGCACTGAGCTGAGCCTGGACCTCCATCCAGCTCAGCAGATCAACAGCTCCTTGGCAGTTCCTCTGTTCTCTGGGTTGCTGCAAAGGCTGAATCAAGCTGGGCAGTAAACACAGGCCAGGAAGTTCCTAGTCCTTAGGTGGAACTGCCTGTATGAATGGACTGTCACTGTCCCAGCTCAGGGGCACTTTGTAGGGCAGCATTGCAGCCCTGGGCTCTGCACAGCCCTGCTGTACCGTGTCCACAGGAGCCCACTGTGACCATGCCACATTGTGTCATGTCCAGCAAGGACTCACTGTCATTTTGAGCTTCAAGACGAGATGTCAGTGACTGCATGTGCAGAGAATTCAGAGACAGGAGAGATGGTCTTAAAATGAACTGGGCAAAACCTCCCACTCAGTTCAACATGGCCAGGACACTAAAAATGCCTCAGCAGAAAATGACACTGGAAGAGTAAGTCTGCATCCAGACAGCATCATGTGTTTTGAAATGTCAACTACAATATACCATATCCTTTTCCAAGGTAGGTGAGGAGGGAGGTATAAAACAGAAATTAGTTATTAGTCTTGTGATACACTTGAAATTTAAGTATTAACTTGTATTGAAGCTCTTGATTTAACAAAGTACCATTACAGAATGCACAGCAACAGGATCCAAAGCTCGCCCCCATCCAATCTAGGCAATGGTGCACTCACCACAGCAATACCAAATCCAACCAAACCTTTCCCTCTGCCTTGGCCCACTGAGCAGCACAGCACTGGGCTTGCCACAGGGCTCCAAGGCAAGGCTTTGTGTCCTGTCTCAGCAGGAAAGGAGTGCTTGTTTTAACAGCAAAGAGGACAGGTCGGCAGCTCTTGACAAGCCTGAATCAAAGTGTCTGCAAAGAGAATGGCAAGGGTCAGGCTGATGCTGTGAGCTGGCACTGCAGCGTGTGCCACAGCTCCCATCTCTGCTGGAGAAACGTTCAGCTCTTGTCTTTGACACACTCTCCCTTGCCACACGTTTATCTTCCCCATCCTAAGAGAGGAAAGATTAAAACAGACATTTAAAAAGGATGAGGAAAAGAAAACTGCAGAATAGTCCCCTCCCTCATTTTAATTATTGATGCAGACAGCCTAAGCAATCTGTAAGCCATATACATAATGTATTTACTTGAAAATCCCAGCAAATCCACATGGTATTACAGAACAAACTACAAGCTGATCTGGGAGCACTGTCTTAAGAACTGGGTAAGCTGTCTCCATGTACTCAAAAATCTGTTTGACAAACGGAAAGATCAGATTAATGTTAATAATGCTAACGTGCTCAGCAGCACTCCCTGCCCCAGCTAGTTGGGATGGCCCGGGTCTTGCCTTTCCTGCACACCAGCCAGGTCTGTGCTGCAAACGACTGTGCTCAGAATGACATAGGCAAGACTGGCTCACATTCTTGAAGCCCCCCGGTTTGATTATACACCCCAGCAGTAATGGTTAGGGATCAGCCAGAAAGCAGCAGATGTTTTACATAGCAAAACACCATGTTTTTTAAAAAAAAAGCGGCACTTCTTGAAACAGCTGCTTCCAGGTTTGGGGCTGAGGAGGGTGGGTGGGGAAAAGGGAAATGGGGGCAGAGCCTCAGACTTCAGCCTGACTGGTGAAAGATGCTGTGTCCTCCTTTGCACTTTCACTGACTGGAACCACCTGGACAAGAAACACATTGATTAAAAATAGCGTTCCTTAGAGAGCTGAACAGACAGCATAAGCAGCAGCAGCAGCAGCAGCAGCAGCAGAGTTTACTACACAGAGAAAATGCAAAATCTGGAGCTCGCTGAGCCATTTGCTGTTTTAATTTCCAAGTTCCATCTCGCTCTGTAAGGAACTCGGGACAGCCAAGGCTCTGCATCCAGGGTGTGGAGCACTCAGAGAGTTTGTGTGCTACAGCAGCGAGGAGGAAGGGGCTGGGGACTGTCACTGCCACCCCAGTGTGACCGGGGTGTGACACAGCACAGGCTGAGCACCCACAGGTCTGGCTGGCCTGGACACCCACCCCTCATGGCCCAGATGCTGCAGGGCAGAGCCTGGTTTTTCTTCTCAGCCACCAGTTTGAAAACACAAACCTTCAGACAAACGGATCCTTCACTTCCTCCTTGCTGCTTTTAGTGGTTTCTTTAATCTTTTAAGCTTCTGGGTCTAATCCAGCAGCTGCCATCAAAAGTACTTATACAACTGCAGGGGAGGCAGGAGGGAAGGAATGGGATACAGCAAATCATGACACATGTTTGCTGAGCCTCTTCATTCTTACCTGCCAGTGCAGGTAAGTGCATTTGGAGGGTATCTGTTCACATCCCAAACACATTTATGCACATCTACCTGTGATGTTCTCCACTGCCTTATCTATCAAAATATGCCTTAGAGATACACTGCCAAGTGAATGACATGTCTGAGTTGGCAAACTGCAGCACAGGTGTGGGCAATAAAGTGGGGTATCTCTACAGGAAGTAGCTCATGCATGAATATGGTATAGGCAGACATCTCCCAAGATGATAAATGCTGCTCTTATCCTAAACTTAAAAATATTTAGTGGTGTTCTTCTAGGAAGGCTTCTGGAGTCAGCGAGCATACAAGAACACTTGTTCTCATTTCAACAACAGCAGAAATCACATTTCAGCTCTCCCAGCAGAAAAGGTTAACTCATGGTCTGAGAGCACAGTAAAAGCTCAAAATCCATAAACAAAAATAATCAAAAATTGTTGAGATTTCATTATCTTTAAAAAAAAACCCAAACACATTCTGCTAATTTTGAGCACCAGCATCTCGCAGTTTCTGCAGGATGCCAAAAACTGTACATGTGCTAAACCCCATGTTTAAAGTGGCTGGGGGGTTGGAGAGGCATCAAATGGACAAACTCCCTGCCCTGCTCAGGGTAGTGCCTTTGGCCCCTGTATTCCCAGGACACAGCACACACAAATGCCCTGTTTATGCTGTGCTGGTATATCCTTCTCTGTGAGCACAGTCTCATCTCCCAGCATACTGATATCTACATAAAATTTCTAAAAATAGCATGTCCTTCTTACATAAACATGACATAAAGGAATTAGGTGACAGCTGACCAAAAGCATCCCTTTAAAAGGCAAACTTTGCTGAGCACCAAATGCAACCACCATTTATAAGTGGCCAAGCCTTTTCATATTAATTGAAGAAGACAGAAGAAAGCTTCTAGATGAAGTCTCAGTTTGCCTGGAAAGGAAAGGTATTTCCTCTACACACTGACTCAATTACTCCTATTCCCATGTATTTATAAGCTAACAAGTTTTCCAATGGATTTCTATACCAGAAAAAGATCTGCCAAAAACACCCTTTCAGGTGCAGGTCCCATAGGAGCTCTGCTGTTCCCACTGCAATGGAAAACTTTGGCATTCAAAACCAGAGGTACCATCCAGGCTTTAAAAACTCGAGTTTTCTTGGAGGAAAAGCTTCTAGAGTTTCCAGAGTCTTTTTAAATTACATGACAGCTGTCCAAATACAAACGAGAGCAGTATTAATTCTTGCATCTGCAGTCGTTCCGAGTAATTCTTCAGTGTCTCGTAGCTTATCCCTCCTAGCAACAGGATGAACTTCACCAGAACCAAATCAGTAATGCACAGGAAAGTTAATATGCAAATGAGTCTGTAGAGAAAAAAAATAGTTTTTGCATAACCTGGCTAATCCCTAAACCTTGGGGTGCTGAATTATATATGAGTTATTAGAGCAGGATCGTCTCTACGCCAGTGTAGAACACGTCAGGGAGATACAGGGCAGAGCCCAACACTGAACTGCCAGGAGGTCCCTGTTGTAGGATGGAAAGAGATTTAAACAATGACTCCAGGGATGTAGAGCTGAGAAAGCCAACACCAACCAGCCCTGAGGCCGGGCACAAGGGGACTTTGTGGCATTTGCTGCCGAGTCACCAGGGAAAACACAGATTGGCACAAGCTGAGCTGTGTGGGCTGGAGCCAGCGAGGCGCTGCCCGTGCCCCTGTGCTGCTGTGAAATGCAGGTTTGGCTCTCAACTACAGGTCACAAGCTCCATTTCACCCCGGGGATCCCCTCCAGATGCCATCGGTGGCGCAGGGGGCACACATGGCCGTCAGACAGGGACACCCCATGGAGCCCTCGCAGCGTGTTTTCCCTGGCAGCTGTTGCTGTTGGAAGTCAGAGCTCTGCCGAGGACAGCCGGGCGCTTGGAGGTTCCAGTGATTCCCTGCTGATCCCCATATCACGCTCCCTGCTGCCAGGGAACAGGGCTGTGGGCAGCATTCCCCCCTGCTGATGCACAGCCTGCAGTGATGGCAGACCCCACACCTCCCACCCTGCTCCAGGTGCTGGTTAACTCTTCCTGGAAATTTAAACAGCATTGACAGGGAACACTGAGACTTCTCCTGACAAAGGGGATAGATATCTAGGCCACATTTCTTGGAAAAACTGGTTTGCAAGCCCCTGCAGAGAGAAATTAATTTACCTGGGTCTCCAGCATGCAGGTCATCCTCTCCTGCCAACACATCCTCACAGGCAGCATCCTGCCTCCTGGTTTTGGTCTTCCAACAGGTACCCTCCTCCTCACTGCCATTTAGACAGCACACAAATAATAAGCTACTAAGCCAACAGCTACACCATCATCTGAGGACATGACCCCAAATGCTCAGTGTCAGGACTGAAATATCTCCTGGTGAAAGTAAGAAGTGGAAACAGGATTTTTTCCTATCCTTGGTAAGCCACACTGCTGGACTTGCTGCTCATCTCCAGAATTTCCTACATTCTCCACATTGCTGAAATTCAACACCTACCTTGATTTATGAATGGCTTTGGGAGATACCAGAATCAGGTTTTTGGATGGGCTAGACCCTACAATAACTACACCTTTTAAAGTACCTTTGGAGCTTTGCTCCTCAGACATGCTATTCCTGCAACTGTTGAAGCCTTCAAAGCTTCTACAGAGGCTTCTTCTTCCTTCAGACTGTACAAACTCAGTGCCAAAAAACTAAACTACTTTTTCATTGTAGCAAAGCAAATACCAACTTCAGCTGTAGGTTTCACTCTTGTGCACTCCTTTCTGATGGGTATTAAAAAAGCCCTCAGTGGTTCCTAACCCTGGCCCAGGACAGTCAATACAGCAGCAAGGTTCGTACTATTTTTTACATAATAACACATTTAGACCCATAAAAAATGGAATCCAAAAAAAAGGACTGATGTGTTTCAACATCGCTGCTGACATCAGAGTCTTCTTCAACCACCCAGCCCTGCAAAGCAGGAGGGCAAAGAGCTCCTCACAAATGACTGTTGTTTCCCCCTGAATGTTTTTATTCATTGGCTTCAACACTGCTGCAAAGCACATGGCAGCGGTGACCCAAAGGGATGGGGTAACATCCCCACACAAGCTGCTGCTGATAAAAGCAGCATTCAGCAGTATTGCCACTCTGCTGGTCACATTTTCCAAGGGAAAAGACAAGGGAAGGGAACAGCAGTGTGTGTGCTCGGGCTGCGTGACACGCAGTTTCACACAAATTCAGGAAGTGGGATAATCAGCCTCTTTGTTAAAGGCAACATATTCTGGGCACATCTACATACTTGAGCCACTGCACATAGTGTATTGAACCAGCCAATAAATTAAATTAATTCTACCAGTTATCTGTAGAGTCCAGTATGAAAATTACTGAATTACAGCTCCTGTTAAATTAAGAAGTAACAAGTCCTCTTAAACACCACCCAGCAGGAGTGCAGACCTCGAGTTGAATAAGAAGAAGGAGCAAGGTGGACATGAACTTTCAAGCTAAATTAAAGAAAATTAAGCCCTTTTATATATAATTTCCTCCTTTTAGCTCTCATTTTTATACAATTATGCACTGCTGGGTTTTAGCCAGATAGGGAAGATGATCTAGGTCAGTGCTTCTCCACCCCTTTTTCCACCGAAGGACCAAGCTGTTTTGGAGAGGGAAAAACTTCCCAGTCCATTTTATATTCCACATTCTACCCCCAGCTGGGAAGAAAAGGCTGCTACTGGAGCACCTATTGTTTCTTTAAACGGACCCATATTGCTTTATTGATATAATTGCAACCTTAGTGTTACAAGTTGATATAATTTCAATAGGCAGCAAAGACACATAGCAAGATTGTTTCAGGAACATGTCCAAGAGCACAAGGAGGAGGGTGTTTACACCTTTTTTTTTTTTTTAAATTAGTTCTTTTGTGAAGCCCCTGTGCTGTGGTAGAGACCTTAGAATTAATGTGAACAAAACTCCTGTACTAGAAAGCAGACCAGGACCAAGAAACTCCTTTGTCATAGTCATGCCAAAGTTTCCCCAGCTTTAAGACTTTGTTGCAGTCCATTTCCTTCAACTCTCTGACTGCTTTGACCATCGGTGTTTGCACCGTGCTCCAAAGCCCTCAGCCTGCAAAGCCTGATTTCAGGCAGCTGGAGATTCCCAGTGCCCTGCCCCAGGTCATTCCCTCTGACACCCCAGGGCTCAGCTGTGCATTGGAAACACAGAACATGCATCCAGGCTTTCAAAGGACTGGATCTGCAGCCCCAGTGCCCACACGTTCTCAGTGGTCTCTGCAGGTAATGGGTGAATCATGACCTTGGTTTCCCATTTGGAGCAGAAAGGGAATGAGCACCTTGAGGAGCCTGTGGTGCTCCGAGCCCAAGTTCTGCTCCTCCACACGAGGGGAGCAGGTGAAGGCTCAACACTGCTGAGTCCTGCATAAGCAGCTGCATCTCCTAAAGAAGATATAGGGGCTAGAAAAGCAGGAGGCAGCCAGATGTATCAGTTCCACTAGCTCAGCATGCCCTGCAGGAAGAGTATGAGAGTGATCCCTCAGACTCCTGTTTGCATTAGGGAAGTGAGTGAACACACACTGCCCCTGCAGCAGCCTGAGCTGTGGCTCCCCATGGGCCAGAGCAGGGCATGGGGATTTGCCTGTACAGCTCTGCCTCGTGCAAAATCTCTGCCATTCACATTGTCTTGTGAGCATTTTTCCTCTGGGAAAAGTGTAACATATTCCCCAGAAGGTTTGGATGGCTGCCTCGAAATGACTGCGGATTTGGGCTCAAACAATCAGGGGACAGAAGCAGAGCTCTGAGGTTGCAATGACACCTGCTGATGGGGAAGGCTGGGAGAGGGACAAGTGAAAACAGCCAAGACACAGAGTTCACAAAGCAGAATTACAACTCACTGAGTCCTTCTGGAACACAAGGCTAGGGGTGGGCAAGTACACAAGGGGATGAAGGAAATGCTGCAGGGTAAAAAAGAGCAAACTAGTCCAATCACTGTTTCTAGATCCTCTGAGCACAGACAAGGTACCTACAAACCCGAGCAGCTGCACACACACTGTGTAATGGCTTTCCAAAAGACCTCCTCCAGCAAAGGGGGGATCAAAAATATTTTGGCAATACTAGGAAATGAAAATAAAAGGACGTTCTCTTTTCCCTCTGTGATCTGACAGAATATGAGTATGAGACATTCTCTTCTTTCCACATCTTCTGATCACCTCCTCTAACAATCCACACCAGGAACCAGGGAAAAGAGAGGCAGCACTCACCATTCTGACATGGGCAGACTGTCACTCCCTGACCTGCAGACACACTGCAGGTAAACACAGCAGTAACAGGGGACTAACAGCTCCATTCCACAATGCAACAAGCAGATCCAAATTCAGATCAATACACTGCACTTCTGGCAAGATGGTCTGTATTTATTCCCAATATACCAACTAACATACACATGGCATTTAAATCCTTTGTGTTTTCCTAAGGATGGCTTCTGCTTTCTTCGAGGGAAGAAGTCAGGACACAGCTCAGAATTTCTGTCAAGCAACCAGGGCTTCTGTGAACAGAGAAGGGGACAACAGCTGCTGCTCTGCAGCATTAAAGCATGCCATCCATAATGACATTACACTGTCCCTTTTACTTAATAAACACTGAATTTAAAAATAAACTAGAGCTCTCCTTTGATCTGTGGAAGCTCAGGAGGCTGAGACGGAGGGTGAGGGGAAAGAAGGGAGAAAAGGAGCACTTCTGTCAGGCAGGGATTGTGGAGTGGTCCCCAGGACTGGAGGCAATGGAATGAATGGAAACCGATGTAACACAACAGCAAAACCATGGGAGGTGTGGACATGCAAAGTGCTTCACGTCATTAATTTTCTTTTAAAAACATAAAAAGTAACAATTAAAACACATCTGTACATCCCAAATACAAGACATTTTCAGAAGACTCTCAGCTAGGTAATTTGTTCAACTCATGCACTTGAGCCAGCAAATATGAAAAGCTTTTCACAGATATGCCATGCCCTGCCCTAAACTGGTTTTCCCTCCCAGTGGGCCACTTTCTCGTGCCCTCAGTGAGGATCAAATAATACTGGAGAAAAGAGAAAGTAAAGGTAATAACTAACACACGAAAACTAACTACAGGAACACCAGCAAGTGCAGAAACCAAACTCCCCTGCTCCAGGTCCTGAATGGAAACCTGCCTGCTGCAGGCTTTGCTGCTTTGTGTTTGCCTTGGAGCTATAAATGTTATAATAAGGTCAATGTGTACACAACCAGTTCTCTGACAATAATTCAATGCACTCAGAGCCTTTAAGCCCCCGTTTGTCTCCTCATGAGCCTCTTGGTGGAGTGAGGAGGCAGTGGAAGGCAGGGCTGCCTGAGGAACAACCCTTTGTGTTCCCTTCAAGCATCTCCCACCTGCAAACAGGGTGAAATGCAAACACAACATGAACAGGAAAATAGGTCACACTTCAGTGATTTCAAACTTCAAAAATACAGAAGGGATTCAACACAGGAGAGCAGGGATGGTGACAGGAGAGAGCACATCACACACCTCTGATGAATCCATTTGATCCTGTGACTGATCAGACTTTTTCAGTGAGATTGCTTTCTAATTTATGCCTTTAAATGGAAATAAAGACCTTGATCTTCGCATTAAATTTATGCAGATAGGTCCTTGAGGCAACACTTCTACAGAAGACACCAAAGTGCAAAGACATTAGATTAATAATGCAAACATTGTATGTGTATCTAGAGTGACTCTGAGGATTCAGCAGCTGTCAAATCCTCCAGTAGCTTCTGCTCTGTCATTCTGACTTGAGCAGCATTGCAGATTTCCTGAAAACCTTCAGCCCAGGTGCCCTTACCCTAAGAGGCTGTATTTGGGATGGACACACTTGCAGTGGAAGGGGTGGCTGTGCCCTGCCACTCCTCCAGGCTGGGCAGCAGGGCTGGGAGCTGGCCCAGCTCCACCTGATGGGCTTGGTGCTGCACCAGCTCCCTCACACAGGGCCATGAAGTGTCAGTGCCAGGGTTTGGTGGAATTAGGATCACTGTTAGATTAGTTAACAGCTGTATAATTAGCCACGCTAAGCCTCGATGTTTTCCCCTGAAACCCAGTTTTTACAGTTATAAATAGCAGTGTTAATGATCTCCAGCATCACTGCTCACACCCAGAGCCCCTCCTGCCTCCACCAGCTCTGGTGTCACTCACTCAATGTCACATTCTCCTGACTTTTCTTGTTACAGCTATAAAAGGAGATAAAAAGAACTAAAAAAGGCAGAAACCAAAAATAAACTCCAAACTGAAGTGGATCAAGAAGGACTTTTTTCCTTACATGCATTAAAACCTTAGCAAACAACAGCTGCAGCCTGTACTTAAACTGCACCTTCAAGCATTAACTTAATTACATTTCACTGGAGTGGGAGGGGATGGTACCAGCATTTCATACGCAGGTAAACTGAGACAAAGGAGTGCAATAGTCTGGAGTCACACAGCAGGATGATGAATGGGCCCCAGAATGAAACCTGAGTGCCCAGCACATCACCATGCTATTTACCAAATGGGATGGAGCACCAGGGCACTGCAGCACCGAGACGCCTTTCATAAATCTGTCATGGCACACTACATGCTAATGAAGGGATATGAAGAGCATTTTTCTTTATTTTGAAGGTATTCAGCACAGGAAAATTTCAAAAAATAGAGTTCACGCTCTTTGGTTAAATTCAATTTGCCAAATCTATGAATGAGGCAGAACCCAGATTTGTCATCTCTGAAATCTAAAGTTCAGACAATGCAATTCTTAAATCCTCTCCATACTGTTATCACCAGCAATATTACCACCTAATCAAAACCGTCCACCACTTTCACTAATGATTAAAGATATATTTTTTAAAACCTTTAATTTCTGCAGAGCTTTCCAAAACTCTGCAGTGCAGCAACACAATCTCTGGAAATGTCCATAGCAGAGATTACAGACAGTTACTGTAGGAAAACTAAAATACATAGGTATTTTCAGCTGTTCCATTCTCACCATGGCTAGCACCACAAGTCTGAGAGGAAGAGTATCTTTGGAGGTAAAATATAATCAAGTGAGAATTTTAAAGGCTGTTTCCAGGAGCACTGTTAGGGGCCTTGAAGGGGTGTAGAAACGAAAATGTGAGATAATACAATAAAATGAACACCGCTGCTCACACTTCCCTCTGTGGTTACAATCAGAGCTGCTGGTCTGTGCTTTTGCACCCCGGGTTTCCAAAGGTACTATTTGGGGTACCTTAACTGAGGAGATGGCAGGCCTGAAGCAGAGCAAAAAACCTCCAGGATATCCCCTCCACAACCCCAACAATATTCCATGAATCCACTAATTGCTTTAATGCAGTGAGGAAAGAAACCCCCACATGCCAAGGCTGCCAGGAGCTTCTGAGAGCAGGGCAGGGCTCTGCCATCATCCAGCCACGCTACAATCACAGAATCCCAGAATATGCTGGGCTGGAAGGACCCCCAAGGATCCTGGAGTCCAACCCTCAGCCCTGCACAGGACCAGCCCCAAGAGTCACCCCCTGTGCCCCAGAGCATCATCCAAACCCTCCTGCAGCTCTGGCAGCCTTGGGGCTGTGCCCACTGCCCTGGGGAGCCTGGGCAGTGCCCACCACCCTCTGGGGGAAGAACCTTTTTCTAATATCCTGAGAGCAAATGTAAGCACTGCATTCCCTTCCCAATTAATAACCCAAGTGCCAAATAACTCAAATCTCTGACTTGTGTTACAGCAGCAGAGAGGAGCAGCAATGGCTGAGTGGCACAGCGCTGTGCTAAGAGCTCCCACCACACAAAGCATAAAGCCCTGCAATCTGGGATGATTTATCTGCACCTGAGCGAGACAGGCTTCCCCCAGCCAGGAGATCTGCTTGGGGATCGATGAGAACAAGGAGACAGGTCTTGATCAGACACCAGAACAATCTGAGAACATGTACTGTACACAAAACATAAAACCCAGAAAATACGTATTCTGTGTTTCAGCCATTTGATCCCTTAACAGAACCATGAAAATCTGAACAAAAAAATACCATCTTTCCCCCAAGTTACTGGCTCATGTTTTATAACAGGGGCTACTGATTTTGCTGGCTTTGTTTTCTGGGCTCCCCACTTCACACACACACCCCATCCCGATCTGGAAACATTTTCAGACAGAAAACTGCCCCTGCTGGAGCTTCTTTCAAAGGGTCTCAGCACTAGTTCCCAGCAGTCCATAACAAAACCTTGCCTATTAATTTATAGTGAGTGGCAACTTCCCAACTGGGCGACCATGCCCAGTTTCCCAAACATTTCCCAAAGGAAAACTGTTGCTGGTGAACACTTTTTCTGTGGACACAAAAAAGAAATAAAAAGAAACAAAGAAAAAAAGAGAAAAATTAGAAAAATAAAGACAAAAATTAAACTGGGACAAAAAAAGGCAGTAAATTAGCATCTTTAGTGAAATGACAGTCCTGGCACTCCCAAACAGGGTGCAATAACCTCTCCTGCAGTTTCTTCTCTACTCCCAGCTCCACCCTTGGCTGTTCCCCTCCCAGCTCTCCTCATGCCATCCCAGTGCCAAGCAGGGAAATCACAGAGGAAAAGCCATTAGAGGCAGCAAGCCATTACACTTACCTGGTCAAGGGTAATTACCCTAATTAGAGCCTGTAAATAGAAACAAGTGACTTGCCAAAGAAAAAATTCCCCAAACAAATGCTCTGTTCCCTCTTTCACCTTTTCATCCTGTCACTGGGCAGAGCCAGAGCCCACTAGCCCAGGTCCCCTGGGGCACCTCTGACCACAGCCCTGCCATGGGGCCATGGCTGCAGCCACGCTGGAGAGGGGCTACCAAATGACCAAACCGAAAAATACCTGAGTTCCTGGAACATGGCTTCCCAAAAAAACACTGGAAGAGAAAATATGGGAGGGCCCAAGAGCTAAGAGGAATCAATTCATGCTCACATTCAGGTAAATTTGCTGTCCTCAGCAGCCTTGGTGCTCTGCAGGGCTGGGAGCTGGACTTTAATGACCTTGGGGGTCCCTTCCAACTCAGGATCTTCTGTGGTTCTGTGATTTGGGTGCTGCATCACCCAAGTCATGCTGTTCTATTTCAAACATCTGAGTTCCCGGGGTAACCAAGGCAAACCCAACACCCTGAACAAATCCCTGCTGGAGTTTTTGCCCTGTGAAGTCACAATGGATCACCCATGTGCTTGGACATGCCCAGGGTTTCCCACCCAAACCCATGCCTATGGATTTCACTCTGCTCTCAAGCCCTTTCCTGCTGTGTACCATGGAAATAGGAGGCACTGCTCTGGCTCTGCAAAGCTCACAAATCTCCAGGTCAAACCCTGCAGAACTTGGCCACAAATGCACTGGATCTGCTGTTCCTGTGAGAGTTCCTGCACGGGTTTCTCCTCTCTCACACAAAGCAAGGAGGAGTGGAGGGCTCTTTGCCTCGTGGCATCGCTCCATCCTCTCCCAAAGCCTGAAAGGCTGTTGCTACACAGCCAGTGATTCAGGGCTGTAAGAGCTTTTGGCAGAAGCCTGCACTGGATGGTGCTGAGCCAGAGAGAGAGGAAGGCACTGCTGCTCTATGAACATAAGGACTCAGCCCAGCCAGGACAGCTCTGATCTGTGGTTCACCAGTAGCTGATAGTTCTAGGACAGTAACCTTTCATCAGGAGAAAAACACACCCTTTTTATTCCTTTTGAAGGCTCACAGAGGGATGTTTTGTACTGGGGGAAAAAAGCACAGAAGATGAGAGGAACGGGAAAATGGTATCTGGCCAAAAAAATGACTGCATCATCTGAGGTAGATCAGACACAGCACGTACAAGTGAGAGGGAAACGCCGACTCTTGGTGACTTTGGCAAAGCTGTGCTACAGAAGGGGACAACCACAAAATAGCAGGTGTGTAAAGCAAAAGGCAACGGGAGACCACGGGGCCTCCAGCACTCCAAGTGCCCAGAACTAACCCCCCAGTGCTCCATCAGCACAGCGCCATGAGGGATGGATTGCTGCTGCAGGAGTTACTGGGACACATCCAAAAAAGCATTTGTTAGGACTCACATGGACACAGGGACAAGGATCTGTGCAGAGATGTAATCCAATGCACCAGCATCTGGCTGGCACACAAACAAGGCATGCTTTCATCCCCACGGGCAGGGTTGGAATCACTGCTGCCTATTTTTAACATTTTTAATTGCTCACAAAGCCGAGGGGGCTGCAAGGAAGGAGCCAGCCCTGCTCTGCACACAGGCATTGTCCCCAAACAATGAACCTCCCAGAGCCAAAGTGCCTCCCAGGCTCCAGCAGCACTGCTGATACGCTGCAGAAACCTGGTGTCTTTCTGCCTGTGACCCCAGGGAACAGCCAGCAGGAGGGGAGTAAGTATGCTGGGATTTCTAGAGGTAAGTACATGTAATATCTTTATCCAGGGACAATCCCCCTGGAGTTTCTGAATTTCTGCTGTAAGACAGATTCAGACCACTGAGCTGAGAACTCCCTTCATGCCATTTTGTCTCCCAGTTTGTTTTCCCATCACTGTCATACACTGACACCTGTTGGGACAGCAAAACACACAAATAGGGCATTTCTTTATAGGAGGGAAAAAATTCAGTCGTCACTCCAAATGGACCAACATTTGCTGGCATCTGTCACCATAATGACTGGGCAGTTTGAGCAATATTCTCTCCAAACTATGAAACAGTTGATAGGATGAAAAGAGCTCCCAGACCACTTCCTGTAGAGGATGCATGCCCTCAAAAGAAATCCATTTCTGCTCAATAAAAGCACTCCACCAAAGCAGGAGGTGGCAGGAGCCATGAACTAAACCCCAGCAGCACAGTCTCACTCACCCCTGTTGCTCTGGAGGGCCCAGCCACACTATAGTCCTACACCTCTAGGGCCAGGGGAACTGAGCTGCTGGGCACCAGGGCTGGGCAGCAGCTGCTCTGCAGCCAGGCCATGGAAGTGAAATTCTGGAACCACCAGCATGTTCAGTTAAAAAAGCTAAGCTGCATCAGAGCAGTTGTGTCACCCAGCATTTTCCTACACCAACCCCTGCTCCATCACCTGCCACATGAAGTTGCAGAGGATTGTTTAAATACACTGGCATGGGTGAAGAGAACACTTACTTGGATGGTACAAGGCATCATTACTGATGAAGGAAATGGCTGATGCAAAAAAACCCAAAGCCCCACTGCTGCTCACCATCAGGAATGGTGATATACCTTTGGTTTGGAAGAACTGTCAGGTACAAGCTGGCCTCATTGATTTCAAAGCAAGTAATTCTCTCTTTCAGCGAGGACTGACCCATGATACTTCACAGGAATGCACTTCCCAAAGTGGACAGTATTTGCACAATCAATAAAATGCACACATTCAATTTCTCCCTAAAATGGGGTCAATAACTGAAACAGGTATTAAGTTAGAAGTCAGTCCCACAACAACATTGAAAGGATTAGAACACTATTCCCTTTATCCCTCTTTTCTTTTCCTTCTCACATCACAGCAAGCAACTGACCTTCAGGGACCAAAGCAGAAATAAATAAAGATGCCAAGACCAAAGATCAACTGAGATTTTCACTTTGCAAATTCACAATATCAACAGCACTGCCCTTGAGCACAAGTCCAGGAGTTGGGAGAGATGGGTTTATAACCAGCTACTACAGAAACCTCTGAACTTTAAGCTCTATAGTGAGTAGGAACAAAGGACATTTATTAAAATGAGAAGTTAATGCTTAGGACTGTTAGTAAATACGAATTTAGGACTCTTAGTAAGTACAAATCCATAATAAAATGCCAGTGACAGCAGGCTCTTTCACAACATCCATTTCTTTTGATCATGATTTGTATATTCACACAGAATTGTTGGCTCCTAAAACCAAAACAAGATGGATTTTCCTCTGGTGCCTCCATATTTCCATTGTGACTGTTGTGAAATGTCAATATACACTTTTTTCCATGAAAAAACCCTAATGAATCAAAATGGGGATCATTTGCACATTGCCACACGAAACGTTTCAGTGTCTGCCAGCAGTGACACACTACAGAGCCTCAGTCCAGATGCCAAACCTACAAACTGAACACTTCTAGGTTAATGCCAACATATGCCACACCTACAGTGCTACATTTTGTGTTAATAATAAAAGACTGTCATTTGCACATACAAATATGTTCTATGTTATTTCACCTAAAACATCACCTGGCCGTTGCAAATTGCTTGTCTCTTTTTCGAGCACAACTTGCTTCTGTTTCACACTGATTTGAAGAATATGGGAAACCACAGGACGTGTTCGAGAGATAAGGCAAAATAAATTGTAAACCTAGCAGTATTTATCACAAAACCCACATTATCTACTGCTGTAGCCACTGCTTTTATCTTCATAGTTATTATGATTTGCCATATATAATGGAAAGCTAAATATCTCCATTTTCTGCCAGGCTTGCATCCTGCCTTAGCATATTTAACCTGACAAAGTACAGTGTGAGCTGGTCACAAGTGTGCTGAAGAAACAGCTAATTATTTTAAAGCAGGCTCTCAATGGAAGGCCCTGACCCATTCATAAATGTAGTTCTAATTATTCTGTTGGAAATTCTGCTTTCCATTAAGATCCATTCCTATGTGTGCCAGAGGGGCACACACCATAGCTCCTGCTCTGAAATCCCTGGAGCTTGCCATGGACAGCATTGTCTCAGGTGTGCCTTGGAGCACGACAGAACTACCTCTGTTTTCTAATAATTTTCTAAAGATAACATACATAAAATATGTATGCCTTAGTTGAGACAACCCTTCAATAACTCTGTTGGGAATACACATTAAACACTACCTCCTCCTCCTCCTATCAAATGACCACCCCATCAAACCCCTCATCTTGAATTCATCTAACCCAGCATGGCCATGGCAAATCATTCCCATACACATTGCAAAGGCATGTTACAAACCCCTAACATGAGACAGTTCCCATTGGATCTTCCAAACTTAATTCTGAACCACAAGACAAACTCTTTCAACATAATTATCACTGCCATATGGGCAGCTCTGCTATTGTGCTGTTTCTAATTAGGATTGTATATGTTACACATGTTGAAAGAGTTTGCAAATATGTTTTGTGGTTGACAGTCAAGCTCAGTATTTAAAGTAACGTGAACTTTTGTATGTTTACATTACATTTGCTGTAACAAATACATCATGTGCATAATAAACATACATATGTGCACATATACATGCACACACACTATTTTGTTTTAGCAAACTAAACATAAAACAGGTGTCAGAAATGTTAAAACTCATAACTGGAATAAACAGATTCACCAAAAATTTATTTCCAAACCACTCCTGCTCAGCTATTGGCTTCTACAGAAAGGATCCAGAAGTATTTCCACTTTATTACTAAAACACTTTATTCATTGGATTTAAGTATTTACATCTGTAATTTTGTATATACTAGTCAAAATTTGGAATTAACTTCTTCAGGAAGTTATCTGTATATCTATCTATTGACACGTAATTTTTGCCACCAAAAGAATAGTATAAGCAATTCAAAGACAGAAAATTAAGTTAAAATCTTGGAATGGTACAGAACAAAAGCTGCTGGAGTAGAGGCATAAAAAGGCAAAGTACCAACAACACACAGGTAAAGAACAAAAATCAATCCTTTACAAGTAAAAACCCTGGGGCAATTAATTTAATTCTAAAACCTTATACAAATATGCCAAGCATGAAGCTGCTGTGAATTGCAAACAGGGCTTTGGAACTCTGCTTTCCAAATCATTATTTTATTAGACATGTGTACCTCTCCCTTTTGATTTGTGAAAGCCTTACAAGATGTAAGAGCAGTACACAGACACATTTAATTGCTAATGATACTGTGCTCTGTTTCAAGTTTCAGCATTAGCATCCCAAGGTAGAAGAGCATTACAACCCTTTCAAAGCTTTAAAACCCACTTTTCACATAAACAGATCATTGCATGAGTTTCCCTTTTGACTCCTTTGTCTTGCACTCACCCTTCAGTTCAAAGTAGTAAAATAACAAGATATTTCATTAGATAACTCCTGATACTGCTTTGAAGCAAGAGGACAGCAAAGCACCAGCCTCTATCAATAACACACAGATGTCTCCAAGCACGACCTGCTTGCCTGCTCAGGGTGTGAGACACCACAGTTCTCAGTTATCCAAAGAGCCTTTTACTGCACTCAGGCCACTAAAAAATGGATGGAAACAGTTGCCTCAATATTCCTTGTCCAGGGAAGGCTACCAGAGGGCAAGTGTAGGAGTGTTACACCATCTCTGCCTGGGACAGAGTATTCCACTGTCCTCCTGGGGATGTGACTGGGCACAGGACAGGGCAGTCCCAGGGCAGCCCCATGGCCTCTGACACACCTGGGAGCATGACAGGAGCTAACACAGGCAGCCCAAAGCCACTGGCATTCTGCTGCTCTTGCCCCAGAACAGAACTGGAGCAATCACTGGAGAGAATGTCACCAAATCCAGGAGGATGCAGACAACCCAGCTAAGTGCAGCTAGCAGGTCATGGATGCACTGCAAGAAGACCACGACATTTCTGGAAGCAGAATTCTGTCCTCAAGGTAGTAAAATTAAGTACTGAGGCACACCTGAATGCACCAATGTAAGCCTACCAGTCTACCTGGAGGACCTACCTCCATTTCAACAGGTTGAAATGGAGAGTTCAGCTCAACAAATTCACTGTCAGCCTCTGGATTTTCAGCTCACCTACCCCATCGAACTTCATACAAGCCATGTCGATCTGGCATTATAAAATTAATTGCAACCACATTTGACTGATGAGGAGTAATCTCATTCAGCTGATTACTGAATCCTGAAAGGAAGCAACAGGATAGAGGAGAAGGGCATGAAGTTTTTCCATGGTAAGACAGACTGCAGTCTACTCCTTATTAGATAGCAAAGAATCCAACCAGGAGGTGAAAGTCTGTAGAAAACCATGCTGTACTGGATGTGTGTCAGGACCTTCCTCATCAGTAAAGGGGAAATGAGGGAGAAAGATGAGAAACAGCTATTCTTTAGCTGTAGGAGTTATAGGCTTCCTAAAGAGAAATGTGCCCTTTACAAGTGTTAGGGTGATTCTTTACATGTGTGCAAAACAAGAGAAAATCATTCACATACATCTCTCACCACACTCCACAGAACTAGTTACTCCACTAGAAGACACATCATTTTTAACCGAGTTATCCATATTTATAATGAAGATGTTATAAGTAGTGATCTCTACCACTCCCATGCAGCCACACTGAAACGTTACTACACTTCTTAGACCATTAAAACATAATCATGACTGAATAATACATTAGAGTAAGGCTGATCACAGGCAAAATAGAGTTTGTCACTGCTCCTGCTACTAATCTGCTATGGCACTGTAAAGGCAGCAGAACTTGTCCTATTTCACAGGACCCAGAAAAATTGTAGTTCCCCACTTCAGCTGGTTGCTCTGAAGGCTTTAGTGTAAGGTGGTGGCAACAAGGAGCCACTGCTGCTTTTGTAAGCTCCAGTCAGGTAGAATAATCCCCAGGGGGATTGTGAGGATGCTTAATGAGATCACATTCCCTCTGGAAATTCACTTGCTCCTCTGCAAATAGGTTTTAATAACCAAAGTTTTCATGAGCTTCAGAGGAGGAGCCTCAGGACCCGAACAGCTTGCTGGGCTCTGCCAGCTGCCAGGACTTCCCTGCTCCTTGATCGCTGTTATTTCCTCACAGCAAACCCTCAGGGTGCTCAGCCAGGCCATCACTGACAACAGACCATGAAGCTCTTCCAACACACACCTGTCCTTCAATCTTTTCCTCCTCCAGGACCAGGAAAGGAATTAACAGTATTGCCATTCACGCTCCCAGTCTGGGCCACCTGAGTGACTGCCCAAAGGAAGCTGGGGGCAAGTGACACCTTTAAAAGTGATTTCTGTTTCTCTAAGAAGGGTTTCTATCACCATCTCAGAAGTTTTGACAAATTTACTGGTAGCTAAAGTCTTACTGGATGTGGGAGAAGGATTCATCCCTCACTCTGAGCCAGTTCCAACCAAACGAGGGCAGCCAACCCAAAAGGGGGAGAGGGGCAGCCCCACTGCTCTGCTTTTCTCGTGCAGATTTTCTGTTTTCAAATAGAAACACAGAATGGTTCGGGTTGGAAGTGACTGTACAAATCATCTGGATCCCTCTGCCATCGACAGGGACCCCAAACAGCAGCACAAAGCACGTTTGATCCCAGCAAGTCACACGCTCAGCCTTCACTTCCATCCTGCCACAGACCCCAGTGCAGGCTCTGAACGTGTCCAGGCTCTCACAGAGTCCAATGTGTGCACTCAAACAGCTGCTCTGCACAACAAACACCACAGCACGGGCCACGACACTGCTTTGGGGAGATAAAGGAATAAACCCTGGGAATTGGTTCCCCACCAGCCAGTCCTGTGCCCACCTTTGCTCTGCATCTCCTCGGTTGGCAGGAGGAGGCCGGGGGTGACCGAGGAACATCGGCCTGAGCAAACCCGGAGTCTGCCACTTGTTACCACAGCGCCAAAACAAGACCCAAATGACTGCCCCGAATTGGCATGCCTTGCCAAAGGCGATCAATCAGAGTCACAGAGGGGGTTGGGTTGGGAGGGGCCTTAAATATCACCTCGTTCACCCCTGCCACGGGCAGGGACACCTTCCATGGGCCCGGGGCACCCTCGGGGCTCCTGTGCCAGGCNGTGCACAATATGTTGGTGTTAAATGGGGAGGAGGCGGTGTGAAAGAGGAGCAGGATGCACAGAGGGACACGGGGAGGGCACTTGGTGTGTCCGGCTGGAGAGGAGGACACTGAGGGCAGAGCTCTGCTCTGTGGGGACAGGGACAGCACCCAGGGAAGGGCTGGAGTTGGGGCAGGGCAGGGTTAGGATGATGGATGATGCTCTGGGGCACAGGGGGTGACTCTTGGGGCTGGTCCTGGGCAGGGCTGGNGGGGCACCCTCGGGGCTCCTGTGCCAGGCCTGCCCACCCTGAGCCCCCCAGCGCCCCGAGCCGGCCTGCAGAGCTGGGGGGGAGAAAAGGGCGGAAAAGGGAAAATGGAAGGGAANTCTGTGGGGACAGGGACAGCACCCAGGGAAGGGCTGGAGTTGGGGCAGGGCAGGGTTAGGATGATGGATGATGCTCTGGGGCACAGGGGGTGACTCTTGGGGCTGGTCCTGGGCAGGGCTGGTGGTTGGACTCCAGGATCCTTGGGGGTCCCTCCCAGCTCAGGAGATTCCCTGACAACCAAAGCCAAAGGATGAGAGAGGAGTGTTTTCCCTGCATTACAGGCTGGTTCCAACTACAAAAGTCACTACAGAATGTTCCAGCAGAGATTACCTGGTGGCAGAGAAAAGTGGATGCAATTCATCCTACTCAGGGAGTCAACACCAAGGGAGCCAAGTGCCCCAGCACAGTTATTAGTGGAAAGGCATCCTCCTCCCTGCTCCAAAAGCACACCGAGACCCTGGGAAACTGCTGTCATAAGCACGAGCATGCTTTGTGTTGATGTAAAAGTGCTAGCAACAATTTCCACAAGAGTTACAAAGCCTTGCCCAAAAATGAAAAATTAGTGTCTTCCAATCATAAACAAAAAGGCCCTTTTATCTGTAACATATATATACATATATCTTATTATTTACCTGGTTCCTATTAATTCCTTCTGATGCAAAACCATTCCTGTCAGCACAAAACTTCAATCAGGTCATGAAAAAGAGGGTAGTCAAAGCAGTACTTAAAATTGAATACCCTAAACACTGAAGTAAATCAAACATGAAAAATATTGTAAATAATCACAATTCTAGAGTGTATTGGATGGACAGATATGTCAAATGGCTGACTTCCCCCATTCCCCACATGTGCAAACACAACTATATCTGCTGTCAGCAAAATCTTCCTAAACAACCATTGCTTTTTCTTGAAAAGCCTTTCTGCGTAGAAAATGGAGAAAAGGTTGTTCATTTTGCCTAGCAGGCTGTAGAAGTCCCAGTTCAAGGGTGAAAGGAAGGACGGAGAGAAAATTGCCTTTCCCCACCCATCCAAGTCAAACATTTGAAATGTATTCAAAACAGCCTTTAACTGCAGCTTGGAGGCTGGTACTGCCTCGTAGTTTATCTCACTCTCCAGATAAGCAGGAACTAAAGGGTAAATCCTCCAGTGGAACACCCCCCTCCCAGCTGCCCTGACCCGGCAGAGCCGCCCTCACCAGCCCTGTCACTGGACCAAGTGTTTCTCCCTTCCAGCTGCAGCTCCTCACACAGCTCCCCACGCCGTGCTCGGGATGCTCCAGCCCACGCACCCCACGGAACCAGGCGAGGAGCTGAAGGAGAGCTGTGAGAAAAATCCGTTCATCTCCACTTCTCTTTGTTTCAGGAGAACCTTCTCGTTTGGTTGTGCTTGGCTCTGAGTCGCCAGTTTTATCTTGCATTTCACACTTAAGGAAACCCAGCCAGGCCTGCCAAGTACTACAAGGTTTTCTGTCAAAACTTGGACAAGCTGAAAAGTCTTACATTCTTTTAACCGTAAACCTTAAAGCAACTCAGACTTTATTTTACTCTCAGCTCAAGTTTGAGTGTTCCATGACATGTGGCCAACCTGGCTTGAGCTTTCTGTTTGAGGTTTCATTATGAAATCCTAATTCCCGAACAGAGTAATTATTACTTTTATTAATAGTATCTGTAGTAAAAGATTATAGGACTTGGAAGAACAACTCTGAGTGCAATTTGCTGCCCAACAGACTACATGCAGACCAAAAAGAAGATCAGTCCTTTAGTTCAACATGCAAAAACTGTGTGCTAACAATCAAACAAAGGCCTTTGGAGACCGAGCTGCAGGGACCATTCCCTTGGCTGGCTTCAGCATTGCTTGTTATCCCTGTTACACCAAGAGCCTGATGGCAGACACCAAGTAACTGTAATAGACAGCAGTTTCTGTTCCCAGAAATCACTCGCTCAGCAGGACACACAGTTTAGGTTGGAGGGACCTCGAGGTGACCTCATCCAAGCAAGGCTGAAGCAGGAGAGATCAAGCTGCTCAGGAGAGATGTGGAAGTCTCCAAGGATGCAGATCACAGCCTCTGGACTGAAAGGACCTGCCCCCACAGCACTCCTGGGTCCTGCCCTCACCAGCTTTGTGTTGTCCTGTGCTCCTCAAGGCTCTTCTGTTGTCACAGTAATGTGAGAGCCAATGTGGAACACGCCACACCAGTAGGACAGACCACACCTGGCTTGGTACAGATGCCAGATTTGGCAATAGCTCTGGTATCCAATTCCCTTATTTTCTAGTCTGCCCCAAAAGATGATGAAGCTTTAGAGTCTTAAATACAACACTGAGGAGCTGTGCCACCCTGCAGGCTGGGCAGCACAGGGGGCAGCAACACTCTTGGGGGAGGAATGGCCAATACTTTGCCCTTGGCCTTGGACTGTGTCAACCCCCCAGCTGGATTTCAGCGGGACTGGTAGCACGAGGAACTGTTACACAGGCTTATTATGGAGCTCAAATGTTTTCATTAACATAAACGAGCAGAAGTTAGGTTAATAATCTGAACACACTGACAGATGTTCAACAAACACTTGGCATTGCTGTAGCCAGAACAAGAAAGAACTCAGTATTCTCTTGGAACAGCCTGCAGAACAACACAGCACGAAGCAGCACCGCTCTGGTACCAGGTCAGACACATGGATATGCAGAAAGCCAGGCTCCCTCCCAGGGCCAGGACAGACCAGGACACAATTCAGCCCCATGTGCAGACCTGAACATTTTGCAACTCATTACAGAAGAAAAGATGTTAGTTCCAGTGCAAGGCAACAGTACAACAGTGGGGGTGAGGCTGTTTCTGCTGCCAGGGAAGGGGAGACCCCACTGCTTTACATTAGAGGGAAAAAAAATTAAGATATCTCTTGATTTTTTTCCTTAAATTCACATTCTGTTCAAGTTCAATCCAAGTGCAAGTTCTGAATGCACCGAAGGGCTCCAACTGCCCTCAAAATGTCATTATTCTATGAAGTCACAGGATCGGTAAAAATGATGAATTTTGGGGGGAACTGTGACATGAAGGAATTGTGGTCAGATAAAGCTAAAAATTACTAAACTCTGATTGAACAGTTAATAAAAAAGCTCCAGGAACACCATGTGTGAGAAGCTGCATCAGGAGCAGGGAGCTGGGCATGGCTGGGCTGGGCTGGGCAGCACCATCATTACTGGGGGTTCCTACAGTTTTAGGTAGGTTTGGGTACCTGTGTTGGAAAGCTTCAAGTGAATACACTGGCTTGGGCTTTTTAACGTGTTAACACGACTCACAAGTGTAAGGGAAATAGTATGATCTAAAGCTTGTAAATGAGCTACAATCTTGGAGGAGCTAAAGATTAGATTGACCTATGTTGCATCACTTTACAAGTTAAATATTTTTCTTAAAGTGCTAATCCAATCCAAACAAGGGTTTGAGTCTAAATTAAACAAACTCCACTTTTATTGGTATTAACAAAAATATGCAATGCTAATTTCAGCAGGCAGGCACTAACAAGAGCAGCTATACAGGCTGTGCTTTCTCCGGGGCAAAGGAGGAAGGACATTAACTTCAATTTCCTTTTTTCCAAGCAAAATGCATTATACTACAAAATCCACAGCAAGGCTTGTTAAAGCAAACAAACAAACAAATCCCTGAAAACAACAACAAACAAACCCCCAAATTTCCTACACATCCATGCTTTTAAAAAGTCTTAAAAAAACTCAACTTTCATTGCATCTCCACTTGTGATTCAATTTGCTGTCAGAGGTCACGAGCTAAAATATACAGTTTACGCTAAAAGCAGGAAGCAGGGTAAGTAATTGAATAACATCAGGAAATGGAAGAATACTGCCATTTTCCTAATGGATATAGTACAAGGTTTACTCTCTCCAAATTGAATTCTAGGAGCTCCTGTAGTAAGGGGTTTATTTTTCTTCAGCTTGAATTTTAGCCTACGAGGTTTAAAGAGAAATCCTCGTGCAATCAAAAGGACAAAATACCACAGCAGCTTTATTTTCTAACAGACAAAGATGATCATTTCTGCAGGAAAGAGAAACCCCCCATCAACAGTGTCTGAAAACAGAGCTGGCATAGCAGGTTGGCTGCTTAATATACATGGGATGGAAATAATTCTACTAAATCAGACCTCTGAATTATTCATGAAAAACAGATTTTCATGATTTAAATTAGAAAGACTTAAAATTACAAGCCTTGCATTGCCATTGATAGGTAAGATCTCTTTCCTCCCATGCAGTGTTACAGTCTCATACAGTTTCACTCCTGGAAATGCTTTATGATCACTCTAAAATAGTACAAAAATTTCATGACATTTACTCCTTCTGGAAACAACACACCCTCTGGTCCTTGCTTTAGACCAGTAATGGCTCACCAGTAATGGTTATATCAAAATATATCATTATGATAATGAATAAAGTTTGAGGGGGTCATTTTCAGTATTTATTGCATATTAAAGCACAGGTTCATTTAAAACACTGAAAGCACAAGCCTTAGTATTGCAAATAAACTCTTTCCATCATGGCAAGCCCTGCCGTTCTTACAGGAAACACCAGACCACAAATCTGACTTCAGATCTTTCCAAAGCATTTTGCAATGATACACAATTCAGCTTCCCTCTGTGGGCTGTTATTAATTTATAAATACTAAGCCACTAATAAGCTAAAGGTTTGCATTGCTTCCTGGAGCTGCTCCCCAGTCGTTCGGCACAAACTGCAGTCACCTGCAATGGCTACAGCACTGTGTGGCACAGATTATTAACATTCATTGATCACACAGGTACTGAGCCCTTCCTCTGAAGATCTCCAGATATTGCACAAATTCTCCAATTAAACCTTTATGCCTTGATTAGGAATTGCTGGACAAGTTCTTTATGATCAAACACACCTTCCATACAGGATGAACGTGGGGACATGAGGCTGGGGCTTGGCAGAGAGCACAGCAGGTCCTGGTCCCCAGTTCCCCCCAGCGTCACGTCTGGACATCGAGTGCCTGACTAGGACCTGAGCAGGGGGCAGTTCATTCAGAAACAACTCGAGGTTCTTCCACACTGAAAGAGTATTTGTATAAATGCCCAAACTGAGCTACAGCTGAAATGTTAATGCACCAAGTGCAGTAAGCGCAGCTCGGGCTGGCCCCGGTGCCCAGCAGGACAGCTGGAGCAGCTGGGATGAGCCAGCACCCAAAGGGCTCCTGAGTTCAGCTTCTGGGGCTGAGGCAAAGTCCCTGTTTCTCCAATCCTTTCCTTTGGCACCAGAGATATTGAAACTCACTCCTTTTACAGTGAGGAAGATCAGTCCTCAGCACATTGTTCTGTATCATCAAGAGAAGTGAAGACAACTAATACCTAATCTTGCAAACTGAGAGCAGCAAGTCACCCAAATATAGCTTTTATTTGACAACACAACAGTAAGTCATCAGTATCCTGTCATTTCCTTCTTCAGAACCAAAGCACAGAGCACTTGTCTGGATATTAATTTATTTTCTTAAACATAGGAGCTATTTTCCTTCACCTAGCAAGCCCTATTGAACAGGTTCTATAATTAACATCAAAGCAATTTGAATGCTGCTTGACTTGCTAAAAGCTGGTAAACAAGCAGGAAGCAATAAGGTGCTTTACAAGAAAAGAACATGTGTTTGGGGGAGGGGAGACCATAAAACATTACATAGATTGATTAGTAATTTTAACAGAATATCCATTTTTATTAACCCTCTGCCTGCCTTGGGCACTTGATTTTATTCTTAGCTAAAAAGGTAGGAGATTTTTTTGTTCAACTAGATCAGAGTAAAACCTGTTTAGAAGGAAATCATGAGTATAGCTGGCAAAAATAAAAGTACTATGGAGAAAGTTCATATACCAAAGGTCCTATGGCTAAGACAAAATGCACCTGCTTTGCGACTGAAATATTATTATTATTAAAATATTTAGAAAAAGCCAACCTGAAATCTCAAAGAAAAAGTGCCAAACATCAGCTTCCAGTTGTACACCCACTCTCAGCTGTCCTATTTGTATTGATTTGAGGACTTGAGCCTGGGCTCAGGGTTAGCAGGGCCACCAGGGCTTCGGCTTGACAGCATTTGATGAGCAAACTTGGGAGTCTTTTCTCTCATTTCTCTGTTGATGCAGAAAAGAGTTGTGTGAGAGGGAACTCAATTCTTCTTTAAGCCTGTGGGTTTCTACATCTATTTGTAACTCCACTACCTGGGGAGGCCAAGGGGCACACAGGAACCTCGAGGTCAGTGATTCAGCTCTTTTCTGTCAGACTTTAATGGCATTTAGCTTTTTATTTTTTTGTGGCCTAAATCAACTTGTGCCTGCACACCAATTATTTTCCTTCTTCCTTCTCCCACAATTTCTTGCAGGATCTCACTAGGCTTTAGCTTGAAAGCTTAACTTCCTGCACTAGTTTACACCTCTGTCATATTTTGTCAAACTGTTCCTTTACCTTAAATTGATCTGATGTCTGAGGATGTTCACACATGGACAGATGTAGAAAGACTAACATCCTACTCCTGCATCTTTGTGTTGCTGGACTTCAGAGAGCAGAGTATTCTGGTGTCTTCCATACCAGGAGGAACTGTGATTAAACTGTAATAGCAATTCTTCTTTAGTTGGAGAAAGTGAAGAATTCCATTTTCTTGAAAACATCTGGACAGGCTCATGCACCCTCCTGAGTAAGGGGGGACTCTTCAAGGAAGTCCATTCACAACAGAATGATTTATTCCAATAGTCTTCCCACAGCTGATCCAATACAGACAGATAAATCTGAAACTGATCTTACACTGACTATTAAAAAATGGGGCACACCAGGAGTAGGTATTTTGTCCTGACCTGTATAGTGTTGCCAATATTAGGGACAAACTTCCAACAGCACTGGAAATGCAAATCCACAAAAGTTTTTGCAGTCAACCTTCTATAAAAATATTTGTTCTCTTTTAGCAATGACAACTTTTTCTTAAGGGTAACTCTTCCATTTTTGCTCATAGAACTCATTGTATTTTAATATTGAGTGGAGAAAATTGTTCAAGGGAAAGATGAGAACAAAAGAAGTTTGTTCCTGTTTTAGCAGTCGTGGCCTTACACAGCAATGGCCACACCGTGTTATTCAATTCCCTTCAATTCAAAATATCCCTTGGAATTATTCAAGAGTACAGCAAGCTCAGCGAAAAAAATACTATGGCTTGTTTTTGCTGATAACAAAGGAGGCTTTGCTAGTGCACAGAGATCATACACTGCTGATAACGGGTTAAACATAGGAAATGGGGACTTAGATTTCAAAGTTTGTTCCATTTCAGTGCGTTTGGGCACAAATTAAAAATGCCTTGATTTTAAAGAATTGTGAAACCCCATAGAGAACAATCTCCTCAGGGTTGAGGAAGATCATCAGTACTTTTGCTGAGCTTTACACACAGGCCATTTTTGGTCCAAATGAAATAAATAGCAGAAGCTTTAGCACTGCACACTGCTCCTTGCAGCAACGCTGTGCCACTTCTGGGGACATGGCCAGAGCCTCCCCTCCTCAGGCACTGCCAGGCTAAATCCAGCAAGGCTCAAAAACTCCACCGTGGCATCCCAGAGCCCTGCAGAGCACGAGAGCAATCGTGTCAGCTCAGTCCTGGAGCTCCACAGGGCTTTACCATCCACTGCCATTCCCGCTGCCCTTGGATTCCCACTTTGGACAAATCTCAGCCCAAAAGTAGCTGTTCAGAGCCAGGACAGTCACAGCCTCCCTCCTCAGCAGAGGGGCTGCAATGAGCTGGAACAGCAGGAGTCCTGCCTTTAGTCTACTCAGAGACAGGAAAACAGCTTACCCAGTTCAAGGAATTGCTTCCCCTTGGAAAGGCTGAACGAGGGAGCCTTGCACACTCCTGGGTAAGGGAACAGTTCCTCTGAGCGCTGTTCACTGACACTTTAAAAGCATCTCCACATATTTCTCAAGCCTCTGGTCTCTATCTGTGCCCAAGCCCATGGAGTTACAGCACTCAGGGGCTGGACCCAAGGTTGCAAAAGCCTAACCAAGAGTTAAAGCATCAGCAGGAGGCTGACACGCTCCCGAGGCTGCTCTCCTGCTCCCATGGCCCTTCCATGTCCTCTCTGTGCCCACCCTGCACCAGACTCTGCTCCCACCACCAAGCCCTGCCCACGAAGATGCTGCAAACCCACCCCTGGGCTTGGGTGCTACAGCCACATCAAAGTCCACCCTCCCACACCTCCTGCCCTGGACAATACTGAGTTTTTGGAGGAGAAAAGAAGATTCAAGCAACGCAGCTTCAGCACTCCAATTCTGCATAACAAATCTGAGGATGAACTTCTGTGCTTCCAATTAATCCATGGGCAAACCTATAGGTTAGAAGTCTCGGCCTAAATTTATTTCTAGAATACAAAAAAAAATTAAAAAGTTCTGGATGATTTCTCTTTTTTAATTCAAAATGGTCACTTTATTATACTGTCTTACACCACTTAAGCTAGAGTTTAATTTATCTCTAGCAGAGTCAGTCAAAATTATTTTTTTGTTTAATTCCTTACTGGTAACATGCATGGAAACTTTTAAGACAGCAATTGATTGCATTGCACATTTAAAATATGGTTCACTTCCCGGCACCTTTGACAATCATTTAAGTTTTCAATTAAAGTGGGGTGCCAACATTAAAAGAAAAAAGATAATCCTGAGAGACAATAACTGCTCTGTGCACAAGAATATTTTTTTTTTAACTAAAATTCTCAAGACATCTAATTGATTAATATAACTAGGGTAACCCAAAAGCCACAGTTTCTAATCTCCTTTTTTCAGGTTGGAATCTGCTGGGAGTTTGTGTCACACTGGCTGAAGTGGGTGGGTGGTGCCAACAGGGGCACCTTCTCCCAGCAGCACTACCTGCCCAGGTAACAGGGTGGTGACATCTGTGGCAACTCCATCTCACAGCTGAGTGAACTGGAGCCAAAAGACAAGTGAGATGCAGCAGGGCAGAGAACAAAGAGTGGCAACATTTGCCTTAGAAACAAAAACATGCCAACATTGCTCATTTCTTTGCAAGGCTGATCACACACAACACAACACAATAGCGACAGAGGAGGCACAGACACCCTTCCTCTGCCACAGTGCAGGGACCATCAGCTCACACCATGGGGATATTAACATGCCAGCATTTATTCCTCTTTCCAGATATGACCGAAGTGCTTCCATGCCCTTCCTTGGCTGTACAAGCTCTACCACCTAGAAGTGACACTACCACAATAATCACACCATGTCAGGTGTTAATGCTTATTCTGAGTCCTGGTTAAGGGACAATCCCCACTGCCCAACAGCTGATATTTTAGCCAGAGTGGGCCAACACCAGCCTATAACCAAGTTTCAGGCCTATATTCTTCTGCATCTACAGCTGGGGGACTCTGTGCCTGGAGCTACAGCAGGCTCCAAGCTGGGTGGCTGGTGCAGCAGCACAGGCAGGATCAGACCAGGAGACACTGTAAAACAATTATCATGGTACTGGGTCTAAGATACAGCATTTTCTACTTCAGCATCAATAAACAATACCTGGATACAGTTCCTCGTGCCTTTGAGCACATACACTCACTCACAGGACAGGGGCATGGCAAAACCAAGGCCCTTTTCTTCCAACCTCATCAGCCCTGCAAGGGAAGCTCTCCATGGAGAAGCCATTTTGAGTCCATGGGATTTCCCAATATGCATTTTTGAGCCATCCAGCAGGGATAACACCCTTAGTAATCGATTTGACTCATGATTCCTATTTCAAACACAGGCTCATACCCAGACAAAAAAAGCACACTGTACACGGCAATATATACAGAACAATAACATTGCCAGATGGCACAATACTGAACAGAATTAATTTCACACATGATGTTTTCAAGGTGTTAAAATATGTCACAGCTTCTGCTAATAAAACATCTTCCTTTTCCCTCCTCCTTTTAAGAAAACACTCTGTTCCCACCAGCCTGTATTTTACCTTATGTGTGTTTCCACTCCTGATAAGGGCAGCTGATTGCTTGCAAACCTAATTACAGTCAAATGAAAGTCTTTCAGAACCATCATTAGCAATTAGGACCCGCTGGATTCGCAGTGTATCATTTAGAGAGGTATAATTCAATAGCTTATTGAAAAATTGCAGGTGAAACTGGTGATTATAAGCGGGGGAAACGCCTGTGGCACGTCAGTGCAGGCAGAGCTCGGTGAAGTGGCAGCTCTCCCGTGCACTGATCAATGGCTGCAGGTGTCTCTCCAGAGCACAGCCTGCCTCCCTCGTGGCTCTGGAGTTCACGTGGTGTGCCTGGTTTTGTTGTGTTCTCATGGAACCCAAAGGGGCTGTCAAGGAGCTGGTTAAGCCTGGGGGGTGTGCGGTGTGGAACAGAGGGCACACCGAGCCATGCATCAGTTTTCAGTCCTTCCTGCAGAGAACAACAATCTCTTCTGTGCCCACTGAGCTCAGTTCTGTATTACCAGGGCCCAGAAGTTGTTTGGATGCTTTTGAGCAGCTGGGTGCCTTTACAGCTGACACACTGGATACGGTGACTGCAGGTTAAGTGCAGCTGGAGAGTTCTGTGGCCTCTGATCAGAGGAGAACAGCACTCGAGAATCACAAAATGCTTGTAATTCAAGCACTGTTTGTCACCAGCAGTAATTTCCAAGAAGGAAATGAGAGGGGCAGCTGAAGAGCAGCCCAGCCTTCAGCACAGCCTCTCCCACACACAGAAACCCACATACAGTGCCTGTGTGACAATAAAGTACAGGGCCCTTCCAAGGATGAAACTGCCCATGGGCCAGCACGAAGCACTCAGTGCTGCACAGCACCTTGGCACACTGAGCTGGACATCAGCAGAGACAGACCATGTTCATTCACACAAGAGGTCCCCTCTCTGGGCATATCCTTACACACACCCCCCCCTTGTGTAACATTTACCCCTCAAAAACCCCCACAGAGACCCACTGCTTCACTCCTTCCCCTCTTCCATCTTACAAATCCTCAAAGCCCAGACCTACCCATCTCCCTTTATCTTCTCCTCCTGTGTAACTACACCCACTCACGCTGTGATGTAACCTCAAAGCACAGTTACCTGGATATGGCCCTTTCTACTCTTTCAGAATAAACTGATTTTTTCATAATTTCATAGTTTATTTTTGCAATTCAATGTTAAGTTTAAGATGGTAGATTAAGCAACAATGCCTTGGGTGACACAACACCAACACTGAGCACACACGGTTCCATTACATTAGTGGCCTCTGCAAGTCCTGTTGCTGGTCACACTTGCTGTGGGTGCCTCCAAACTTTTGGCAACACTTGCACAGAATCAAACCACGCTGTGTAGGCTGCAACACAAGCACCAAATCCAAAATCCAGTCATTTCAAAGTGGTTGCACCGGTACTTTGAAATTGGGAAAAAAACCCCAACATTAACACACCAAACAACTTCTCTCTTTACAGATAGAATGGAACAATTATCTCCATTTCCACCAATGCATGGCCGTGTATCCCTGCTGACCTGATTGGAGCTACTCCCAAGGCACACGACTTTGTCCCACACTCTGTGAGTTGGCAGCAATGTTTCCCATCGCTTCATACAAAGCCAGACCATCCCCAACACCCCTGCACGGCTTCCAAAACCCCTCTGTTGTCCTGCATGAGCTACTTCGTGGCCCGGGCTCTTTCCTCATCTTCGGAAGTTTTACAGTCACCAAATTCCTCTGGCTGCCAGTAAAGCAATCCCAAATCCCAGCAGCCATGTACAAGGAGAGTCGAGCCTTTATCACTCACTGTGGGTGCATGCATGCTGTAGGCAGGATTTCCAAGGTGTCTGACCTCACACTGCACAAATTCATACTCCTTTTTACCCTTGCACAGAGCTCCAAGTAGGAAGTCAAAGAAATGAAACAGTTCTCCATGGCTGTCTATAATACTTGGAGCTGCTATGGCACTCCCAAAGCCCACCCACAATTTCATTTTCAATTAGCAGCTCTTGGAAAAGCAGTAATGAAAGCAGTTGCTAAAGAGCACTCAGATGTCATTGAGAGACTGCAAACCCAAACTGTAAATAGCACATTGTAAATCGCCTGTCACCACAGTCAGCTCTCCCTGGGATCACACTGCCGGTGACAATCGAACCCATCTGCTCCCCTCCCGACCAGTGTCACCACAACCCAGGCAGCAAACACCCATCTGCCCTGCTCCCATTACCTGCCATGCAAAGGCCATGCTGGCTGTAGGTGTGACTGAACACCCATCACACAGTGGTCATGTCACCCTCCACACTGCAGGGGTGATGCACCTCTGCACCAGGGGACAAGGGTGCTGTCCTTACACCCACAGCACAATTCATGATGGGATGCTCACATGTGGGGATGGCAGGGGACAACGATGGCCATCCAAAGCACTCTCAAATTTAAGATGTATAGATTCGGGGTGAGACTGCCAAGGGGATTGTGGACTTAATGAGGAATGAATGTCTACAATGCTTCCCTCCCTCTCCTTTAATTGATTCATGTAATGCACTACGAGGTGCAAGCTAATAGTTTATAATGCTTGTAGCTGATGGCTGCCAGAATCAGCAGGGTATCTCTTTCTGCTTCCCATTTTGCCTTTATCTCATTAAAATTTACCTCTTAATTCATCTCTCCATCCTGAGTTTCCTTCCCTTTATTCACCACCCGCCCTGTATTTATTACCATTTGTCTCCTTCCCTGCTGTATCTGGGATTGGGATTTGATATTCTGCAAGTGTCTTTGGGCTCAGGTGGTGAAGGCAGAGCCTGGCAGGAGCTGGGCTCTCACAGACACAGCCAGCTCAGACACCCCTTGCCCAGCAGGCAGGTTGCTGCTTTAGAAGCATTTCCAGAGATGAACCTTTCCTGCAAGAAGACACAAGAATCTCCCAGCAGATGAACAAAACAATGAAGGAAATGGTGGAGGTAACAAATGTCTTCTGCTCTTTCCAAAACACACACCCACTGAACAAAGAGAAATGATCCTTCCCTTTCCATTATCAAAATACTCTCAACACTCCTCCTCTGAAAACTCATTGTTTCCTGGCGTGCCCCACTGTGCTCGGACCTCAAGGAATAAAAGCTCATTAAACACCATTTAAAAATATTTGCCACCCTTTTACTAGTCTAAAAATGTTCACTTTAAGATTTCCAAATGATTTTTACTGAAAACACATAAAAACATGCCATCACCAATTAACGTAAAGGAAATTAAATTTAAAACGCTGGAGAAATATTCTGATGAGTCTTATGTTTGCTTAACGCCAACTAAAATTTCCTTGAGGCATTTAATAAGTACACTTATAAAAGCTCACAAAGCAGAGTTCAAAAGTCTTCTCGCTAGTAAAATATGAGCCTTAATTAACCTACAGTTTCACATTTTCTGGATTTCAATAAACCTGTAGGCATTTCAGCAGAGCTGGATAAATACCTGCATGAACACTTTAAGGATTTTCTCTGAAAACTAATTAGCAGTGCTTTCAATAGCTGACTTTAACTAAATCTGTTTGACGAGGGAGCTTCATACCCTAAATCCTGCAGTGAGAGTTCCTTCCAGCCGATAACAGATTTCACAGAAAGGCACATCCAACAGGACTGTCAGCCACTGGTAAAAGCACGAACGAGAGCTCCAGGTATAGAACATTTCCCAACAGGGACAGACTGTGGCCAAGGTCTTAGGCCAACACAGGAATGCAAGGGACAGCATTAGGATTGCATCCTGCCATCCAGTCACAATATTCACATGTGACAATTCAGGATTCCTCCAGACACAGGAGAGGGAGATTAAATTGGTTATGTATAAAATATATAGCCCTAATACAGCAAGAACACCATATACACCCAGAAGCCTCCTGAACCTGAAATGGCTCTGGACACTCCCACTGTATCAAGCACAAATGACAATGGCCCCACTGCTTGGATTGCTGCCATCTCACAAGGCTGACAATCAACTCTGCTTCCCCTTCAAGAGCCCAGGAATTCAGTGGGATGGACCTGGGTGGAGAAAGCAACCCAAGGTGTGCAGCCAAGAGTCACTTGAGGAGGAAAAAGTGTAACATTTCCAGAGAAAACCACCCTCAGAATTAATCATTCACCTCCTTCTTTTGAGGTCTTCACTATTTGTGTTGAAAGAAGACAGAAAATGCTTACCAGAAACTCTCTCTGTGAAGCTGGTGGGCATGCCTTTTCAAAGAACTTTATAGTCTTTTTCCCATGACATTGTTTTTCCTTGTCTAAGTGCCAAAGCTGCACGGGTTTGTCAGCACCTACACTGTTCATGAGACTAAAATGCTCTCACCCAGGAGCTACACTCCTCCCAAATGTATTAAATTTATACTGAGCAAGATATTTTATTTCCTCTCAGTCTGATCCCTCAGGAATTAAGCAAAGTATTCAGATTTATCAGCTCAAGGGAAAAGCATTTTCCATGACATGTGTCAACTCAGTACCTTCCAAGCCAGCATATTCCCAAAAACATAACCTCCCAATTAACCCCCATCAGCAGCAAGGCCAATTTCCTTCCCAGCTGGAATTCTGGGCACAAAGGTTCCACCTGCCAACAGGCCACGCCAGGGGAGTCAAACAGGGGAAAAGGCAGCTCTGCAAAGGCCAGTTCCTACTGCCCAAAGCAGGTCCATTGACCATCTGACACACTAAAACAGAAGAGAGGGAAGACCACGGAGGTGAACACAGCAAACAGCCAAGGAAACACAGCAACCTTCAATATCTCCTTATAACCATTGCATCAACTATCCTGAAGAGTTTTCCCCACTCCCTTTGAAATGCCAAGTAAAATTAAATTAGAAGAAATACCTTTAACAGCTCTGGCAGTGTAGAATAGGCATTTTTACAATCTGTTTGCTCTGCTGAAGTACTATAAAATCTCTTATTTTCTTTCTATATACAGTGTAGACTTAAAAATCATCATGAAAACCCATTTTTTTCCCAGCTTCTGTAGCTATGAATATCAAAATTGAATACAAGTCAGCATACTTGCCATCCTCAACGTTCCTTCCATTTCCCTGAGCTCACAAAATGAGAAGCAGTGAATTCTCACTCTCTTCTACAAGTTTCTCTGCAAAGTAATGTTTGCTTTGCACTAAACAAGGATATAGACTGATTCCATATATCAACCACCACCATCAGACATGTACATTTTAGTTCAAGACATTAATATCACTCAAATGTAGGCAAAAGCTGACCTTCTTACTATTATCCTTTTTCTGCATCTGCATCATAGAAATCACACTTGTCACGCTTTCTTCTTTTTTAAAAAGCAGAACAAACACAACACAGTCATGAGGAAGAATCCAGTGTTTCCAGCCTCAAGCTCTGCAACCCTGGATGGGACCTGCTCACTGTTGCCCCATGTGTGCCACAGCTACCCTGAGAAGGGCACAACACTTCTGGGAAGGCAGAAGTTCTTGCTTGGGTAACCCAGAGGAGAAGACACTGGTGCCCCTGACACCCTAAAACCAGATGCTCACACCATTAGTGGTCTCAGAGCTTTGTCTTGATGAACATCTGCCCTTCTTGCAGTTACCTCACCTTGCCCTGGATGTTCCAAGGGGGTCTTTATGTTTCCCTGTATGAAGTCTAAAGACAAGAACGTATATTTATAGGACAAAGTTGGCCTTGCAATGTAACAGAGAGGCCACATTTGTTTGCCCTGACAGCCTTACAGGCAGCCTGTGGAAAGCTCTCCCAACCTTCACACATTTATTAATCAGATCAGCTCTACCATCAATACACCACTTGCTCTCCCGCTCTGTCAGTCTGAGCAGGACACAAAACCAAGTGCCACCCGAGAGCACAAAAAAACACCACCACAAAAGGAGAAATTGGCTTCTACATACCATGTGCCAAGAGCCAAAGCCCTCCCTCCCCGCAGCAGGTGACTTGTGTCCCACCTGTCTGAGGCCCTTGGGTAATTTCTTCCTTTTGCCGAGGTGCTGGCAAAGGTTACGATCATTTTCCCGGTCGGAGCTGTACTGGTGGTGGTGGAGCCTGTTCTTTTTCGGGAGATAGGACAGCCCATTGGTAAGTGCCTCCCGTTTCTTCTTGGCCAGAGGGTTCTGTCGCTTCTCCACACGTTCCTGAGGTTTCAGAGCTACGTCCTTCTGCAGAGGGAGGGGAGAAAACACAGCAGTTAAGCCACAGCTCCGATTTTTTGGCCTCTTGAAGCAGCAGTTCTGGGTGACCAGCAAAGCACTCAGGAGGCAACGCTACAGTCACCAGAACAGGAAGAGCCCAGTCCTGCCTGATGTCCACTTAACCAAAGGATAGGCAAGTGCAAAGTAAAGCTGGTCAGGTGAAGTGAGTGCATGGAAGCAAACACATCCTCCTTGAGATTTCAAACCATCAACCTCACAGTTCTCCAAAGCATCTCATGGATCGAGTGAACACACATTTAGAAGACAGCATATGTTTATAATGTTTAAATTAATTACTTGCTTTGATTTAAACAATGCTTGACTTTTCATATTTATTCTTATTATTTCTTGTATTTGACAAGCCAGAGCATGAGCTGACCTAAATCCAATTAGGGCAAATGAATCTCCATTGCCTTCAGGGGATGTTTCCCTCAAACCTGACTTAAGCAGAAGATTTCCAAATCTCAGGGAGGGGGGTCAAAAGTGCTCAAAAATTCAGCTTGTATTTGAAAACTTTGTAACTGAGCCTTTAGCCCCCAGAATCCATGTCTGCCTCTAAAAAACACTCCAGTCTTGTAACACAAACATGTTTTGTCACTCAGCCCACAGTTACTTTCTCACTGATATTCTGCAACACACAGAACCCATATTTTTATTTCAAATAAATGTTACTTGAAACGAATCTTTTTCAATAACACAGAATTAAATGCAGTGCAAGAAGAGGCTGGAGAATCCATTTGGAGAGAAGAACTATTGGAAAGATGTTATAGTGCATATGGTGCATCAAATAAATGCAATCTGCTGAGTCACATCTCCAAGGGCTCCCTCAGAAGGGTTGGTACCTCCAAGGGAGGGGCAGGAAATAGTGCAATACTTTCAGCTCTCTCTACTAACAATCCTGGCTGCTTTGACCAGGAGCTCCCCCTGCCCCACCACCAAGCACTCTGTGATCTCGTAGCCTTTCAGCTTTGTCTGCTGTCACTTAATATTATAACTGACAGCAGGAAAGAAATTGGGCTATTGGCCCCTCTGTCACATACAGACTGCAGTTCAGGAGAATAGAATGCAAATTATGCCACCTTTTAATGCAAAAAAATATGCCTAAAGGCAAAAATCAGTTTGGCTTTAATTAAAGAATGCTCCCTAAATGCCTCTCTAAAACACAAGAGCTTCACAAAATTCAAAACTGAAACCAATGAGATGATTAATTAAACTGAAGACAGTCATCATTCACCTTTGATATTTAGTAAAAAGAATGATTTTACAAGTATTAAAGATGGGAATACAGAACAGAAGCTCTAAGACACTTTTCCTACATTTTATTCCCCTAAGACACCATAGGAAATATCCCAGGTTTTTCTTCACAGTGTTATTCATATCCCAAAAAGTTAGGAGCCTTATCCAACCTCCTGAGAAAGAATTTTAGCATCTTCAGCTATAAAGCAGGATCAGTATTTTAAGAACATCATGTTTCTCCTCCCTGGCTCCTCCACGTTCTGAGCAAGAACTCAGTAGTAGCACTGATCTTTGTGTTATGCTTTGAGAGCTCAACCTGAGAGATCCTACAGAGCAGCCCGAGGAAATCAAAAGCAAGAAGAACCCCTTTCCTCAGCACACCTCCTGTCTCCCTTCCCAGGAGGGTTTGAGGTTTAGGGTTAGGGTTAGGGTGGCAAATTCTCAGGTGTCATATGGTGAGTAACCATTTCACCAACTGCATCACCTGCTGCTTCATAAAACTGCAGCATCCATAAACATCCCCAGACCTCCTGCATAGCAAAGGCACGTTATAAAAACCCAATTAGATATTTTAGCATAGAACTGATTTGTAACTTAAGAGTGTGCTGCTCACAGTCTTTATATTTTCAGGTCAGTATAAAAAAAATCAAATGCTTTATGAGTAATACATTCTATCAGCAAGGCTTCTGTTAAAACAGAGTCCGTGTTTGTAGATAGAAATGCTATTAAGAGGATTCAGTCTAAATGTGAAAGGTTGAGGGAGTGAACAAAGGGAAACTTTCAGGGGAAAAAAATAAATTCTTCTAATGACTAAGAAGCTTTTGTGGGATTTTTTCCCCCCCAGCTATGAGTGATTTAAATGAAACTGTGGCAGGTTTCCAGATGCTTAGAAAATGTCTAATGGGGCTAGAACTTGCCATCATGAAATTACTAGTTCCCATTAGCTTTAAAGAGGGTGTAAGATGGGTCAGACACTGCAGATCACTGTGGATGTGCCTGGGAGGAGCCAACTGCAGAACGTTCCATGAATTGTCACACACCTAAAGAATGTGGAGCTCTTGTCAGAACTGGGACAAAAGAATCTGAACACCTATGGCAAAGATGAGTGACACCAAATTCACAAAGCCTTCCACAAACTGGATGACAAGGCAGCTTCTGAGATAGAAGGAATGGCTGGCAGGAATCTTCAAAAGTGCGGTGGCTCCTCTGCTCACAACCAGACAGAGCCAACACAGCCCTACAGGTACAGAACTTGGGGTTCTGCACATTGTGAAAGGGCCTTTACCCTGTTTGGTGGGTGGGCTTGAAATGCAGACATAAAGAGTGGTGTTTACCCAACCCCATCCCTCCAGGACAGCCGTCTGCTTGTCACCAGCTGACCCCAGTGCAGAGAGAGCCACAACGTGCTGTGGGTCAAACCCTGGTGCTATGGGATTGCATGGTAGAACCTGTCCCTGCCTGCCACAGATACATGACTTGGCCTTTAAATAGATGTGTCTATAGAAATATATATTAAAATCTTCATAGAAATATATATTAAAATCTTTATCTGCAGACTAGACTGCCCCAGGACATGATAAAAGAAGGAACCCAGGTGGGCAGGATGCAGCAGCAGCAGCTCGAACAGGGATCTCAGGGGTGTCTGGGGGTGTGAACTGTGCAGGGCTGTCACACACACACAGGGACCCTGTCCCTGGAGCCCCTGGAGCCCCTGGGCTTGGCAGAGGCAGCGCCTGGCTGGGAACCACAGCCCTGCATAAATCACTTCCCCACTGCTGCCCTTTGTCCCTCCTCCCGTTTTTATCTCTCCCGTGTTTAGATAGGACAATGGTTGTACCACACTGCGTGCTCCTACATTAGCCAGCACAATCTTAATTACAGACTTCAGGCATCACCATGATTAGAGTAATAAGCTGTAATTACTCTGAGGTGACAGGACTGCACAGACCTTATCTACATAGATAAGAAGATGTAGTAATATTTCATGTCGAGGCGTATTTTTCAGCAGCTACCCACGGAGCTGATTCAAACCAAGCAGACCCCAGGAACACAGCCAGCCCTTAGCAGAGGTTTTCCTCCTCTCCCGCCAGCAGACAAGCCCACACATTATTAAATAAATCCTACAAACATATTAGGCACAGTTTAAAACCATCTTATTCAGAGATATCTTTCATCAGTAAAGTGCCTTAAGTGTATCAGGAAGGTGACTTAAATGTATAAATATGTAATTACATGCAATTCAATACAAAAGTGCATTAATATTTATGAGTGTACTGTATAATCTAAAAAAAATTCCATTTGTTTTATTTCTATTGGGCACATTAATCAACCTGATACCAGTGTACGTGCCCTGGTGGAGAAGAGCTGCCCTGCTGTGATGTGGGGAGGCTGCTGGAGCTGCTGGGGTGTCCCTGCCATCACCCCTGCTCCTGGTAACATGAACAGCTCCAAACCAAGCCCTGCATTTGGGAGGGAAGGAGAAGCAGCTTCTGTGGGGCCTCAGATAATTCCTCCAGCCAGGAGGTTGGGAGGACACGTTCATCAAGGGTTCTGCTTTCAGGGAGCTGTGCCTGATTTATTTCAGCAGAGTCCACCTTCCTGCTATGGACATGACAACCCACTGATTAACACTCGGACCCTCAGTGGCAGCCCAAAAGTGCTTTGTGGGGTACACAGGTCACCCCACAGACCCCCCCACGAGCTGCTGCCCTTCCCTCCTGCCCCTGCCCTCAGACAGCAATCAAAAACTGCATGGAAATCACAGGAATTCTGCCCCACTCCTTATTACAGGATCTTTCTATGGGAACACAGGATGAAAAGCGACACTGTAAGTGCAGTGTGTGTAGCAAATGCAGAAATTTCTCTGGGTGAACATTTCAGGAGCTGCTCAGAGATTTCAAGCCTTGGTCTTTCCAAACCATCATAACAATTTCAGTGTTGCAAGAACTTATTTTCTGAATTTGCTAAATTCAGCTAAAGCTAAATTTCTTGCTAAAGTCCACTAGCGCTTTATATCAGAGCCCAACAATTCCTCCTTCATTCCAACAATATTTTAAGTATAAAGAAATGAGACATTTTTAAAACCCACTAAATTAGCAAATAGACATGATACGTCAATGTAATACTCCTCTTAAAACAAAAATATTTAGAAAAGCAAGCTTGAAGCTTCCAGTCTACCCCATCCACTATTCAGAGATCCAAGCAACTGTGTCAAATAGAATTGTAAGAAAGGTACTTCTGGAACCTTTTGTCTGTTTTCAAGGAACAAACTATTCACATTTGACCAGGAACACAAGCACAGAAGAAAGAAGCCAGTTAAGGGGGGCAAAGATACATTTTCACTGGCTACAAAAGCTGATTCAACATTCCTTCCAATTTCTGGGCATGGCCATAGAACAACCCAGCTGGGATGGGATGTGGGGAGAAGCAAGAGCTGCTTCCCATGGAACAGCACACAAACAGAACAATGACAAATATTCACTGAGAACATTTGCTGCATAGGTTTAGCTTGCAATAAATTCAGATGCACAGAGAACACAGCTGAGAGAAATCCTGCAGCTTGGTCAGCACAGAATCACAGAGGGGCTGGAGCTGGAAGGGACCTCACAGCCCATCCAGTGCCCACCCATGGGCAGGGACACCTCCCACCAGCCCAGGGTGCTCCAAGCCCCGTCCAGCCTGGCCTTGGACACTTCCAGGGATGGGGCAGCCCCAGCTTCTCTGCCCAACCTGTGCCAGGGCCTGCCCACCCTCCCAGGGAAGCATCACACAGTGGGAATCATGAGCTGGGCATTCAGGACAGCAACACCCACAAACAGCTGCACAAAGGGAACCAAAGCCCCTCAGAATCAGCAAATGCTGCCAACCTCAGGGTAGCACATTTGCCACCCCATCCTGGCAGTCTTCATCAACTCATACCGTGTTTCCATTATATTTGGGAAGAATTTTTATAGCTAATGGATGAAGATGCCCCAAGACTTCATTACTTATCTCATGTTTCATAATTTGCTATTTTAGTTCAGGCAGAAACAAGATGTAAAGGTCTAAAAGCAGTGCACTGACCAGTCCCTGTAACCTTACCAAGTCAGAAAATAAACCAAGATTTTTATAATAACCACTCATTTCCCTCCAGATGAAATAGCTCAAAGTACTGTGTGTTCTTCTGATGAAGAATTAGTTCCTCAAATCATTTACCTAGGAGAAAAAACTGCAAACACTCTTAAAACAACACCAGGGGGAAAGGAAGGCAGGTGTAAAGTGCAGTGCAAAAGAGAAAAGGATTCTCAGAGTGTCGATATTACGGTATTTTAGGGCACAAGGGACTGGTGAAGAGGGACATGATATCAACTACAGTGGGTGCAGCAGCCCATCCACGAGTCTCGGCGATTTCTCCAAGTTGTGAGACCTCCACAGAAAGGTTTGATCCTGTTTTGTTTGCTTTGCTTTCCTAAAGCTGCAATCCATGCCTCCTGCATCCCTCTGGAATCCAAACCCAGAGTGGGTCAGTGTTGTGCCCACGCAGTTGTGCAAGGGAGGGAAGATGGAATGTGGTGTCAGGCTGGGGGGAGCTGCTTACAGGGGGAGGCACAACAATAGCAAAGCAAGTCGCTGTCTGCTTGAGATATGTTGTCTGAAAGAGCTTCTGTAGCAAAGAGATTGCTTTGATTTTTCATCCCCAAACCATTTGTTAACAATATCTTTGATGAACAGAAGGCTCCTTTTCAGGTCCTGCCGATTTAAATTACACACAAACAACCCCTACGTTAAGGCAGCGTTATTGAGGTTACAAAGTCAAGGGCTTGGAAGTTATGAAAGGCCAGGATTACGGCTGCAGCCACCACCTTAATTCAGCCCTCTTGTGCACACACATCACGATACAATCTTTAATTACATGATCCCATGCTCCTATTTCCCTAAACAGAATGGAAGGTGTTCAGCTAATGAGCAGCCACTCAGGATTTTGTTTTCTCCTCTTTGTCCATCCTGTGAACCTAAACCTTGTTTACTGACACTCCATTCACACCCTCCTGTGAATGCACAATTACTAATTTCCTCAAGGGCTTTTCTATACAGCTCCTTGCAATAGTATCAGATGCTCAACAAATACCTATGGCCTCTCTTACAGTCGTTCTGCCAGACTTCACTGTTCCCGTTTTATTGGTGGCAACAACAGTTCTGACATGTTCAGGTCAAAAACATCTGCTAATTTTAAGCATCCATTAGGAAGAACCTAAGATTTGATTTTTCAGAGAATTGGCTCTCCTGAGCACTTTATCTAATGAGGCTCAGCCTTCATCGATTTCGGCAGCTCCGGGGAGTGCTGTGTTCTGAAATCAGGCTCATACTGTAAGGACACAGGAAAGGGCTGTTCCCAAAATATGAGCTGCAATGGCCTCCCTCAATGCCACACTGTAAATATGAGCTGCAGGCAGAGGAAAACTATGACCACAATGCCAGTGGTGGAGTTGGCAAAAGCTGATGTCGTACTTGAAGATGAGCATCAAAGCAATTGATTGCCATTCATTTATTCATATCCTTCCCTCTCCCTTCTCATGTTGTCCCTCAAATGCTGTACCATACCATTTACAGCTATGGAGAACAGTCAAGAAATTAAAGTCTGTGCAACCTGAGTTAGGAAAAAACCTCATCTTGGATCGGGTGTCGAGAAAGTGCTGAGCAATGCCAGCTTAGATTACAGAGCCATGGAACTGTTCTTCTTGAAGCTGCCCAACTTTGTAGAAGGCAAAGTACACCCAGCTGATTCTGCTCAGACTGGTTTAGCCAGCAGCCTGTGTACTCCTGCCAAAAGAAAGAGATCCTCAAGCTCTGACTCCAGCCAGATCCTGCCAGTCTAGAAGACCCATCATGTTTTTTCCAGAATTTTTTTTTAGGTCTTGCACAAGTTGCCAGGAAAAGCCAAGGTTACCCCTTTCTTGCAGATTGGATTAGATGCCTTCTGTCACACCCTTTGGAATCTGTGCTGTCTGAAACACCAGTGAGTCCTGGCCTCTCCCAGCAGCAATCTGTGTCCTCTGCTGCCACCACCTCAGCCACGCTCCCTCCAACTCCTCCACAGACAATCTCTCAAACTTTTCAAATCATCTTCAGTAAGTCCCTGCCATCCCTACCCCTCCAGCCTTGTTCCCTGGCAGGGCACCCAGGGCAGTGCTGCCCATCCCTGCTCCCTGAGCAGCATCCAGGGCCACCTCCAAGGGCTTCCAGCAGGACAGGGCTGTTACTGGTGCAAACCCTCCCAGCCCCGAGGCTGCTCACACATGGGCAGCCCTTGCAGCCAAGGGAAACATTCCCACTGGCCCTGGGTTTATTTCACAGCGCTGGCCCTTAAAGAAATGGGCTTGATTTACCCTGGGAGCAGCAGGACCACATGCTCATATTTATTTCCTTTGTTTGAGTAACAAAAAGAAATAGAAAAGAGATGTGGAGAGGAGTCCCTGGAGAGGCTCCCTTTAAATCTTCATGCCAACAAAGAGGGCTCCACTGCTCCAGCACTGCTCAGTGAGGATTAGAGATTAGGCAGGGAGAGCAGCATGAAGGCAGCTCCTCAAGCAGTGGTGAATTTGGCCTGTTCCCTGTGCTGTCCCACACCAGTTGCACATCCGTGGCCATCAATCCAAGGGGACAGCCCAGTTTGGCCAGTCGAGCCCTGTCCTGGTGCAGAACCACGGGGGGCTGTCTGTGCCTGAGGGCAGGGGCTGCTCCCTCTCACAGCAGGGCCAAGGACTGTTCTCCTTGGAAAATGGGATTTTCATGGTGGAGAGAATCCAGCTGAACCGTTATCAAGCACCACATAGGGAAATATGAGACACAAATATTTCAGTTTGTCTAAATAATTGAGCAAGTCCTCAGAGTGAAACTTCTGAATTTTTTCCCCCCTTCGCACACTTCTCTTTATTTTCACTTTTTGTTCTGGTTCAGAATGGAAACAATCTTTTAAAATTTCAGACTCTCTCCTCAAGATAAAAATTTTATACATTTCTCTCTGTAGTTACACAAGACTTGCACACACTGATCAAAACACACATGCTGACTTTGGACCCAACTACGTTGCTTTCTTAGCTTTAAGGACAGAACACACTCCCTCCTGACGCTGTTTATTTTTTTCTTTTATTTTGCCCCATGTCCTGCCAGCTTTTCCAGGAGATTTCACTGGAGGGAAATACACTTCCATTGTAGGAGGGTCTGGCACTGTGGGCTCCTCCACTCCCCACACACATCTTGTGTTTGCTGAATAATTCAAACAGCACTTTGGTTGGCAGGCTACAGACCCAGGCAAGGAGTTAGTGGGCCAATAAATTTTACATTTACAGGGTATCCCCCTCACTGGAAGGGTTAGAATAAATGGCTGTGGGCTTAGACAGCTCTCATCCCTGCTATTGCTGCACTAGGGTGAAACAGATGACTTCAGCCTCCAGGCTCTCACACTGGCCCCATTCATTAGCACAGCACTCAGCACTCATAAAAAATGTATCATGGTTTGTAAATCGAATCAGAAGCACCTCTGGACTCCTCGTCTTGCGGGAAGATGCTGCAGCACCAGGAAAGTCCAGGGCAGTCCAAAGGGCTCCCAGTGCCCATAAACTCTGGAAAGGCTGAGTGGGGCACACAAAGATGTGGCTCTGCTGCCCTGCCTAGACGAGGTCAGAAAAGCTGACAGCAGGAGGCAGGACAAAGAAACCACCCTGAGACAGCATAGGGGAAACAACTGGGAAGCTGTGCTATACACAGAGAGGGGGAAACATCTCTGTCATGTATTTCTGTCTCACACATGCAGCCTCACAACAGGGAAACCAGAGCATCCCTCTGCATGTGCCAGCCAGCAGGACAGAGCACACAGAAATGAGCAAGGAGAAGAACAGAATTAGAACTGCTCATGGATTATGCCAGATGGTGTAATCCATGAGTAATCCAGTGAGTAATCCAAGCTGTAGATATTTTAACCAAGCCAAAAATTCCCCACATAATAATGAATTATAATTATTGAGCCTTAACAAAAATTTAATCTATTTTGAAACAACTGTTCTGCATTTTGTGGGTCAAGAAGGCAAACTATTCAACACATGAGTTTTTCTAAGTTCTTACTGTCTTGTATTCCTCTTGATTTTCTTTCTCCTGCTCTGGGAACCCCTTTACCACTGTTTTGGCATGTGGCACTATAGCCTCTCATAAAAGGTTTTAAACAGGAAAGATTTTAAAATGAAAGAATAGCAATTAGAAAATAAAGAGAGAGAAACGAGAGCTCAGCTAGGACCTGAGGACTTGCAATACTTAAGGAGAGCTTGGCAATATTCCTCATTAGGAAAAGGATCAGAACCTTTGTGCAATTACAGGGGAAAAAGAAACAAGGGTTCAACTTCCCATCTGCAAAGGAAACCTCCTCCTAGCATTCAGGCTGAAAAAAATAGCAAAGAACAAAAGTTTAAGAAATAGAGCAATACGTAACCTTTCCATTTGCTGGCTTATTCTTCCCCAAGGAAGGAGATACAGTGAAGATAAATTTGATGATCAAAAAACCAGAAGGATTACATTCTTGTACCGTGCTGATCACTGGCAAATCCCCCTCTCTGCAGTTCAGAAGCACAGCTTAGCATAACAGACAAGATTTATCATTGCCTTGTCCTTCGCACCACGTACAAAGGAGCTCTAAGTTGCTCCTATCTCGAGAGTCCTCCCTCACATGATGAAATAAATACCAGAACTGCTCTGCTGTGACTGTACAAAGGTACAAACCCTGGGCCCAGTGCAGAGCCCAGAACTCCCAGTTACTGCCACATGTCTTCCATCTCTATTTCTCACTGCTCTGAATCCATCACACCCTGGTGGCAAACCCTTTGCTCAGTGGATGCTCCAAAGTCTGTGTGGTATCACCCAAAAATACATCAGGTATATTCAGCAGCTCCAAGGAGGTGAAACCAACCTTCCCTTCCACCCTCTATGTAGAATAGAGAGTCTCCAGTTAAACGGGCACAGAAGACAGCATGAAAAGTAAACTGGGGAAACCAGAGATGGCTGCTTTCTCCAGTTTTCTCACAGGGCACAGACCCTGCAAAGCTCCCTCATACACCAGAGAAAAAGAAAATTTCCTTTACAGTTCTGCTGTGGCTGAAAATATAATGTCCTCTACAAATATTCAAGATACTTTGTGGATACTGAAGTGTCATCTAATATTCAGGGCTATTTAGGGGCTCAGAAACTGATTTCTGTCATGTTTCTTGTTTATAGCCACCTAAAAGCTACAAATTTAACTTGGTAGGGATGCACAGTCAGGGGAGCTCGTTCCAAAACAGAACATCTCGAGTCAAGAGCTTTGCTAATGCCTGCAGCAAACTGGCGAGGAGTTCCCAAAGCTGTGAATCTCATCCCTCCAGCAGCACTCACAGTCACACCCCCTCCTCGGCACCTGCTGCCTCCACTGAACCCCCCCATCCCCTCTGCATCCTCCTCCTCACCCAGGCTCTGCACAACCTGCCTCCAGCAGGAAGCAGAGAAAGCTCTGCAATGCATCTCTCGAGAGCCACGGAATATGTTGAAGAGAATTAGAGCCCCAAGCTGGAATCAGTCTGCACTTGGAAGGAAACCTTTGCTATTCAAGATTTGTTTTCTAAGCTGCTTGTTGGGGCTGGTATCCAAATCTCTCCTGCCTGACCTTATGACAACTCATACCCTGCCAGGCACAGGATTAGAGCTGGCCAGGCTGAGAAGGTGAGTTATTAATGTGGGGACTTGGAGATGTAGGTTGAAATTCCTGATCTCCCCCCGACTCTCTGTGACCTGCAGCAGTAAGCCAAGCCCTGATCCACAAAGAGGGCATTCAGGGGCCTAAAACTATTTAATTCCCATTGACTGGTTTTCCAAAGGAATTAAATGGCTCTGTGAATTTGGGCCTTTAGCCCTTCCACGCAGCAGTGCTTGTCTGTAAAACCACATCCTATTTCGTCTGTGCCTCGCAATGCTAAATACTAAACATAGGTAAATGGATCAGGCACCACAGGGACAAAGGGGCTGCACTCATGCTTACAGAGAGCAAACAGGCAGTGCAGAGGTGACCTGCACTCATGGAGCACTTGGCACATCTCCCTCTGGTCAGACCAGGATCGAGGCAGCCTCTTCTGGATAAAAAACAGAAGTGTCCAACTGCTACACATCATAAAAACACCCCATGACTCACACTATCCATTCCTTTGTTTTGGAAACAACAAAGCCAGCCTCTCACCTTCCAAGCCTCTGCTTCCCTTCAGCTTCATCAGGGCAAACCATCACAGCCAGTGCATTCCCATGGCACCCTCCTCCCTGCCTCCTGCCACGCAGGTACTTCTTCCATCTCCCTGTTCTCATCCAACTGATGTATAGAGTGGGAAAGTCATGCCTTTTGAATCTTCTCCATCATCCTTACTGGAAGAGATGAGCATCACCAGCCTCACTGCCATCACTCAGCCACATATCTGCGTGTTTGGTTCTTGCTTTGTCCCATTTTCCCCTCCCACACATGCAGTATCCCTGCATTCCCTGTCCCACTCCCTAACACAGCATTTCCCTTCCCTGTTCTGTACCCTAATTCCAGACAGCTCTTGCTCTCTGGCCCTCTCCAGGAGCAGCAGTCTCATCTCATCCCATCTTCCTCACTCTCATCATTCCTCACCCTGCACCCTCCTCTGTGCTGAGCCAGTGTCTCTGCTTCCCAAGGAGCTCTCTCCTGCCAGCCCCCCCACCAACCCTCCCCACACCAACTGCAGCCTTGGAAATCAATAAAGACCCTTCATTCTCCTGCAGGCTGAGAACTCCTGACACCTGCACAGGAGTGAAAGTGGGGGAGAAAGGTGTTGGGAACCAGCTGGCCCTGTAAGTTTCTCGTGAGAGAGAAAGGGAGTTTTGGCCTTGTGGGGGCCTGCTGTCTTTGTGGGTTTTTCATGAGAGAGCAAAAAGGGAGTTAGCTTTGGCTAGGCCCTGTGTGCTCGTTAAGATAAACACCTGAAGATGTTGTGAGAACCTAGAGACAGGCTGGATGAGATCATCGACTTAGCACCTTCTGATAATTAACCAATGAGTGTCTGTTTGTGTCTGTCTGCACCAATAGTCTCAGCGCACGTACTGTTAGAAACAGTATAACTGTAGAAGTTTCTTTAATAAAGTTGAAGTCTTGCTTTAATCCATATTGGATCGTCTGCTTGCTTCCTGGCCCGAGAACCTTCTATAGAAAGGGAAGAAGAGACTGCAGGGAGTTTCCTTGCTCAGCTCCCCACAGCCCTCGAACATCCTCCCCTCTGCTTTGCCAGAACACCCAACAGCAGAACTGGCCCTGTGCAGGTCCCATGGCAGTCTGTGCCTCCCTCTGGGGGTCACACTGGTGCTTTTGGAGGAACCATCACCTGCCCACGTCATGGAGATGCACGGATGTTCCCGAGGCCACCAATGCACTGTTGGCCACAAGGGCTTTGGGTTCAGTGCCATTCTGCTGCATTCTGTCCCTGTGGAAGCAGCACTCCTACACCCCTGGCATTTGGAGGGAGCCAGCACTGTGAGGAGCAGTGGGAACAGACCTGAGAATAAGGAATTTGAGAAGGTCATCCCTTTTCTTCTTTTTTTTAATTCTATAACCTGTCCCCATTCCCTAACCTTTTTACATCTCATGTAACTAGGACCCTCCTTAGGAAAGGAGTTCAGGATGGAAAATCCAAACCAACACTTCAAAAAGCCACCCAAAGTCTGTAGTTTTATTACGAGGCAAAAATTACCTCAAACCCCTGGACTAAACAAATGCCTGGGGTGAAGAAGATGGAATAAATTAAAGGAGATAATTATGGCTGGGAAAAGAGGGAAGGAGGTTGCTCAATAGGATGAAAGAGGGATTTGAGGAATAAGAAATGAAAGGAAGTGTCAGCTTGAATCAGCCAGGTTGAGAACTGCTGCTGATTTTGACTGACATACTGAGACTTTCCAATTGCAAACTCTTTCTCTAATAAGCTGCAAATTCACCACTACAGTTTTACTTTGATCTTAAAGCAAATGTTTTATAATGGACACATTTAATGATTTTCAGGTGCTTATTGGTTCTATCGGACTTGATACTGGAATCAATCTCCCCTTTTGGAAAGCTTGGGTTAATGGCAAAGTTTATTAAACTGCATGCAGTCATTCAGAAAAGATCAATAGAGACATGATTACAGAGCAACCAGAGGATTAAACATGAGATTTATCACAAAATTAAACTGAATTAAATGTTCTCTGATAGCACTTGAAATGCTGTCGATACTCTTAACTGATAATCTATGCTTTCTGTGTTTACTTACCAGGCAGCAGGGATGTCTGACTCGAGGAAATGACTGTAATGTAAAATCTGCAAAGATTTGCTGAGAGCATTAAACCTCACCTAGGAAACCATTATTTCTTCCTGTTAGAAGAGCAAAAGCATTTTGCTTCTTTGCCCATTTCCTCTCTAAGGGTGAGCAGGATACAGTCCTCTCCCACATCACATTTCTGCCATCTCCTTCTCAGAACCATTACAGGATGAGCAGGACACTGAAGGAGACTACACAGGGTTACAATAAAATAGTTTATGGTTTCCTGCTCTGGCACTCGTTACTTCATTCAGAATTAATTTTTTTTCCTCCACTCTTGAGTTCTCAATGACCTTATTAAAACATTCCACAGCTTGAGAAACTTGCCAGCCTTCCCACTTTTCCCTTCCCTCAACTCAGCTGAGTCATCTCCCTGGATTCTTACACTCTCCCCTCTCCTTGGACAGGACTGTGAAAACTTCTCTGATGTTCTCTTCCATGAGAATTCAACTCCAAAGCACAAGTTCCAGCAATACAGGAACACTGCCCAAGAAACAGAAGTCCAGGCGAAAAAAATCAGGCCAATTTTGCAGAGAGAAACAGAATCTAAATGCAAACACTCTTCCTCTGGGATGAGATCCATTCCATCCCTGCAACAGAGCTGCAATTCCCCAAACCCAGAGCGTCCTGAGCTCTGTTAATCAGACCCACACACAGAGATTATTGCCATCTGCACTCAGATAAAGGGGCTGGACTGGTTTGGAGAAACAAAACCTCAACTCTCAGCTGGAGAGAAGGGGGAAGAGGGAGGGGAGGAGTGGGAGCTCCTGTGTGCACAAAAGGTAACCAATCACAGCCCCAACTTTGATAAATTTTGGTCATGTTTCTGTGGCTTTCCAAAATGGCCACAACAACACACAAAGTGAGCTGAGTTCCCTTTTTTGTGCTCGACAAGCAAGCAGGAGTAAGGATGGCAGCTCCCAGGACCTGTTTCTCCATCCTGCTTTCCAGAGAAAGGCTGGATCCCCCCCCAACCTCCACCAAAAGCTACATAAACCTTGATAAAACAGCCCAAAGGAAAGATGACTATCCAACAGCAAATAGATCACCCAAAACAAAAAAAAATCCAAAAATCCTCATCAACTATGATGAATTGAATTTTTACTGACTTAGAGGGGCTTTGCTTTCTAAACAGGCTCAGCTCTCCGCAGTGTACTTTGCAAAATTCAATCCGGTAATCCAATCCCAGATGCATTATGTGAAAACTTATTTCAAGTGCTAGAAAAGAACAGGTGAAAAGGCAGGCTTTAGGAACACTGATTTGCCAATAAATACTCACTGAGCCAATTTTCCTTTTGTTGCTTTTTGGAGGAAAAAAGAAGGGAAAACCCCCCAATACACAGACTGCTGTCGAAGTACTTATTAAAACTTCACTTGTGGATAGAAAAGATAGCATGGAACACATACCCTGAAATTAGCTCAGCATGTGCTGCCCCAGTAAACAAATCCTCAGAAACTAGATTAGAGTCAGTCCCAGTAGGTTTCCACTACAGAAATCACTACCAGTTCTGCCCAGAAAGGGAAAATCTCTGTAATATCTAATAAATGGACCAAAACAGCTAAATGAATAGCAGGGCATGTTGCAGCAGTAACCAGTGCAGGCACAGTCAATACACACAGTGGCTGTTCAATTTTACATCGATACCATCACCCAATTAAGTCTCTGAATGCCTGAGCAGAGCTGGGAGGCTCTCACTGTTTGTTAGGTGAGCTCTGAGACCACGGGGTGAGCAGGGAAAAGGGACTTGCTGATGCTTCACCAGGAGGAGGGAGCCCGTGTGCATGTGCCTCGTGGGATGCTCCACAGGTGACACAGATGGCACCAGGAACCCAGGAGCACTGACAGGCCCCTGGGTGGGCACTAACCCAAACTGGCAGCTGTTCTGTCAGGAGGGCAAGGACCAGCTTAGCAGCTGCATGTGGCATTAAACATCCAGTTCTGACACCATCCTTCTGCCCTGACACTCCTGTGGGACCCCAATCCATCTCACAGGCTCAAAGAGTGTGCTGAGCTGGGAGGGACCCCCAAGGATCCTGGAGTCCAACCCTCAGCCCTGCCCAGGACCAGCCCCAAGAGTCACCCCCTGTGCCCCAGAGCATCATCCAAACCCTCCTGCAGCTCTGGCAGCCTTGGGGCTGTGCCCACTGCCCTGGGGAGCCTGGGCAGTGCCCACCACCCTCTGGGGGAAGAAGAACCTTCTGCTGAGCTCCAACCTCAGCCTGCCCTGCCCCAACTCCAGCCCTTCCCTGGGTGCTGTCCCTGTCCCCACAGAGCAGAGATCAGTGCCTGCCCCTCCTCTGCCCCTCCCCAGCAAGCAGTGAGCTCTCACCAGGCTGCTGCCCTGGCTCACTGGCAGCAGAGACACACTGCCCTTAAAAATAAGGATTTCTGGCCCCCTGACGCTTACCTGTGGAAAAAGGAAAGCAAAGCCCTCTTGATTACAGTCACATACCTCAATGTACCACCTAAAAGGTAGGCTGGAGCCAAGCAGGTGACAGGCAAACACAGTGTCAAACTTCAGAATGTGATTTTTCCAGGCAGTTTTTCCCTGCAATTGCTGTTCTCTCGGAGACAAAGGCCAGCAGTGCAGCTCTGGCTCATGGGAACAAGCAGCACGTTGCTGCTGATGCCCAGGTGTGTCAGTGAGCCAGAGGCAGCTCGTGTCTGCATGGTGGCCCAAAGCAGGTTCTGTTTCTGCCCTGGGCAGAAGTGGCCTGTGACAGACAGCTCTAACCTACAGCTGGGAACTCCCAGTGGGATGCTCATCCCCGCCAAATGTGCTCCTTTTGTCCTGTCTCACAGCTAAGAAATGCTGGACTTGCTTTTTTCCACCTCCTCTGGCCATTAGACAGAGAGGTGCAGGACAACAGGCAGGTGACAACTCAGGACACGGAGCTGGAAGGGTTTCTGTGTCACCAAAAGTCATTTCCCTCAAAAAGCTTTCGCTGTCTGCTCTGCGTTTTATTAATTTAATGGTCAGGATAATAAATTTGTCAGTAATGACAAAGAAATTCCCTAGAAACTGGAGTGCTCAAGTGTCATTGAAGCTACATCTATTTAGCAAATAGATGAATGCCTTTCACTGAGGACTGGTGTGTGATTAAGCATCTGTCAGTGTCCCCGAACAGCTGCTCCTGTGGCAGAGCACAGGTAGATTTCAGGGCTCTTTTCTATACAGATGTAAAGATGATCTTGATGTGAACGGAAATCAGCAACTCCAAACCCAATTAATGAACTGACACAGAAGTAATGGGTCATTCCTACAAGTCTTCAAATCCTGCTGACTTGTCCAAGCTTCAGTTTTTACAATTAGATTCATTTAAGTTGTACAACAAAGAAGAACAGATTTTGCTTTCTGACTCACTGAAGTAATGTTTGAGTTGAATGGATTAATACCTTCATGATGGAGTGTGAGCTTTTTTTAGGGGGATTTTTCTTTGATTTTTGGAGCATGGATAAGTTTTTACAAGGACTGAGATGCTGAATCTATGTCAGTAGCTTGATTTCTTAAAAATTTGGGGTGATAAGCCAGTCAACTGTTCCTGTTACTTTTAGCCTTGGAACTGAGCAGAACTTTCCAGACGTGTCCTCTGCTCAGCAGCCACTGAAACTGGAGCAAGTTTTCCAAGGAACTTCTGTGGGCTCTGCACACTCCAAGAGGTTGAGAACAGAGAATACACAACTATTTTCATAGTTAAAAATTAATGGAAAGTCTCATTGAAAATGTGCCTGAATGACAGATCAGAGAGCTGGTTGTCCTGGGGTAGAGGATCTGCAAGATACACCTTGGTCCATGGGAGAGGAAAAAGAAATCGCCATGAAGGGTCTTTAAAACAAGAAATTGGAACAAGAAGGGATCAGCAGAAGACTTTGCTCGTACAGAATATGGGGGCACCTCAAACAGATGGTTTGAAAGCCTTTCTCCACAAGATAAAGAAAGGAAAAGTAAGGAAACAGTCACTGGGACAGACATTCAACCTGGAGACACACAAAAACTGTTATCCTAATTTACACCAGCTGAGAATCTGCTCTAATTAAAAGAAATATTTCTGCACAAAAGGAAATGAAGCACGAGATGCTCAAGCCAGGGCAAGGAAGTGTCAACAGGGTATCAGCTGCTGAGGTGAACAATTCGAGGGACTGCCAAACATCAGGGGGCACAAATGGATCACCAGGGGACAACAAGCCATACCTTCTCCCAGCGGAGCAACTGCAGGAAGCCCTAAATATTTAAACCACCGTGTCTGAAAGTCTGATCTGCTGAAAAGCATCACAAACCCAGCGAGTGTGGGAGCGAGACAGAGCAGGGGTGGAGGGGAGACCTGCTCAGAGCATCCCAGCTGAGCACAGGCACACAGGCACCTTTGGGGAGGCAACTTTATGTGCTCTTAGCACCAGATTAATGAATGTAATTACCCAACGCCGTGGCTGCGAATGCCGCAAAACTGTAATTTATCGTGTGCTGTAAAGTTCTCATGTGTTTTTATGTCCATGAGCTGCTTAACCATAACCTAGTGCGTTTGTACAGCGAGGCCTCCGAAGTGGCTCCCGTCGGAGCAGGAGGCCCCGGCACGCTCGGCTTTGTGTCCTGACAAACCCTCTCCTGTTGGGCAGCTGAGCAGGAGCAGCTGCCAATGCTCACAGAGGTTCAAGGCCAATGGCAGGAGCTTCTTCCCTTCCTCACTTCTGGCTGCAGTGCTGACAGAGGCAAAGCACAGGGTGGGAACAGCAGTGTGGGTGTCCCTGGTGAAGGATGGGATGAAACACAGACCTTTGGTCTGGTGGAGAGCCAGGACTCACCTTGGGCTCTGCAGCCAGGACACCCCGAGATGACAGAACCTGCAGCTCCACAGAGCACCCACAGTGAACCCCCTCAAACAGAACCTCCCCTTTTCTCAGTCTCTGGTCTCTGTGCTGCTGGTGACACACTGTGGTCACCTCCATCCTTCTCTGCTCCAAGGGAAGAGTTGTGGCCAGGCCTCCTGAAGTACGTGCTTATTGTTGCCACTAACTCATTTAGGCAAACCATTTAACTTCTTTATGCCCTTGCTTAACCATCTGTAAAATGGGACTAATAATAAACCTCAGAGGGATTTAGTAAGACTTAATTAAATGGTTTGTAAAGTGCTTTGAGATCCTCAGGAGAAATGTGTTGTGCAAGTGCAAATTACTATTACTGTTACAGTGCTTTCTACTTCCAACACAGTTAAATATTAATGATCCAGCCCTCCTAATGCCCAGTGATACAAACTTTCCTCAACAGTTCTTTTCTCAGCCAAAAAGACACAGGAAGCAGTAGTGGGACATCATCTTGTTCACTCATAAGTAGTCTGAAACAGCAGATGAGTAAGTATTTTAGTATGCATCAAACTAAAGATAGGGATCCCAAATGCACATGTTGTGCATGCAGTCAGTTCAAAGCCAATAAAATAATGCCAATTAAATCAACAAATCACAGTGTTCCTATTCCACAGTGCCAGGGATCCCTTTAGGAAAAGTCAGGATCAATGCTAATATATAATAAATGCTTTTCCTAGTTAAAAAGGTACCATTTTTGCAGAGGTCATGGCATGAGTGACATGATTAACATTCAATTAAAAGCTCCATCTTGTCAGAAGGAACATCAGTGTTCCTTTAGTAAGACTGTTGTGGCTTTGGGGGCCAGGGGGAAGAACATCTTGGATTTTCAATAAGACATGTCCATTGTGATCCTGCAAAAAACGATCTGAAAATTGCCTGCAGGCAGAAAACAAACAGCCACAATTCCTTCTCTTTTGTCAGGCTCTTCTAGGCCAACTTAAAAGGAGGAAAATGAACAAAAAATTGACTTATGACTTCGGGTCATGGGAGCTGAGTGAATGTGCCCTGGTTTGCAAGGCACTGCTGAGCCTCTGCACCACGACAGGAGCTGCAGCCACAGAACCCACCTCTCCTGGACGTGGTGGGCTTGGGAAAACAGAACCCCAAACCAATTCTGACAAGTGTTTTCTTAATATTTCTCATGATTTAGTTAAAATATATAATAATATTTCAGAAGCCAAATCAAATATTAAAAAAAATAAAAAAGGCAATGCCAAATTTGAAGGTATTAAGGTTAGATGCACAATCTTAGGTGGTCTCCACTTGTAACTGTGGTACAGAGTACTGTTTAATTATATGGGGAACCAAGACATTTCTACTAGGTCTCCAATAATAATAATGATTCATAGTGTATGACAAAAATACATAATCTATTGACAATGAAGTGCAAACATGTTTTTCTCATCCTTACATATTACAAAGGGAGCCTATCTAAAGAAAAAACTGATTAAAAGGCACTTTTAATTTACTTATATTACAGATCCTAAACATAATGAGAAAAGCAAAGGTAAAAAATCGAAACCAACCAACCAAAAAACTTTATCAAAAAACCAAAAAAAAACCCCACACCACAAAAAATGACACATCATCATCATCATCGTCCCCAAATGAAAAATCCCCTTGCACTGAGGCAGAAGCCATCAGAGCAATAGGAATACACCAGGTAGAAATGCAGCAACCAGGAATGTGTGGTTTGCATGCTGCCAACTTCATTTCATCTAACACAGGCTCACCTCACCCATCCACACTACAGACACCACACCTAAGATAAGAAAGCTTTAATGGTAATAATGATGCTTTTTTCCCTTCATTTCCTTGACAGTGATTCTCCACACTGAGCTGAGGTGGCAGCTCATGTCCTGCTCTTCTGCAGTCAGAGGAGGGAGAGCAGCAGTTCAGAGGACAGTTCTGGGGGCAGGAGCTGCCCTGGAGCTCTGCACCTCCTGTCAGTCCTACAGGGAACCTACAGTGGGCAGGTTCCCAACACCTGCTTCGGTGGGACGTGAGCCATAAACCCCTCTAAGGGTCTCAAGCTGTTTTCCCATCCTCATCCAGCTGTGGAGCCACCATCCCTTCAGCTCTGTGCTAAACCAAGTGCAGAGATAAGAAACTTTCCCAAGACAGGGAGAGCACCAGGACCAAAAACCTGAAAACTGTTCTCCATCCTGCTCCTTAAAAAAAAAAGGATGCAAAATGGAGCAAAAAGCCATTCTCACTGCCTTTGCTTTTCTGCCCCTCCCTCACGGATCAGGCTCCTGAACACCTACCCATGCAGTGATCCTGCACATGGTTCATCCCATCTGCCTGGAATTTCAGACCTTCTATGTACAAAAACCCCATTGTTCAGAGCCTAAATATCCTTCAGTGCAGGTTCAGTTAACCATCAATACTTACACAATGCTAAGCTTCAGAAAAACATCCCTGAGGAAGCATTTCCCAGCTTTATGTAAACAATCTCACAGTGACCTGTGTAAATGCTGGATGCTTTCAAAGGCAGCCAGAAGAGCTGTCACCACAGCACGAGGTCCATGAGATGATGTCCACTGGCTCCAAACCAGGCTGGCTGAGCCAGGACTGAGCCCTCAGGGACAACCCTTTCAAACCCCAGCCTGGAGAACAAACCAGGCAACTCCACACCCTCTGATCACAGGGGTGCAGTCACTTCTGAGCAAAGGAAGAGAACTGTGTGCTCTTGCAGGGTGACAGGAGCTCACAAAACAATGATGTTTCTCAAGGCAGCACAAGTCCCCCACTGTTTATAAACTTCCTCCCTCGGCACATTTCCCACAGCCAGTCCTGTATGGCACCGAGGAGAAAAGGAAGATTTGTGACAATTTTATGTTAAGTCATAATTTTAAACCCATCAACTTCAACAGAAGAATTTCCACCTGTTTCAATATTTAATTTATTTAGTCTTCCAGTGTTCTTAAATTAGGGAGACATTTTATTGCTCTGGTTGACATTTTTATGACAACTGAAACTAGGCTTCAGTTTTTAAGTGGAATTTCTCTACCTAAAAACCTGCTTAGTGCCTGTGACCACACTAGAAATGCAGGTGCAAAAATACAGACAGAGCTACAAACACATGGATTGCCTAGAAGGAAAGATGAATATACATTTGAGGACTTGTATATACAGTCTCTTGTCACTACAGTAAAGAGTTAAGTTACTCATCTTTTCCTACTGCTCCGCAATTAAAAATTGCATCTGTGAGTGGACACAACAATCCCTGAATCTGCATTTTTCCCCCAAAAAGGATTAAAGTGGCACTTTACTACATAGGCTGTCTGCCAGTGATTATATTAATACACTCTATCTTTGCTTACTCTTGTTTTAAGACAGAGATAAGTGCTCTGGCAGCCTTGAGCTCCATCCCTTTTGCCTTCACCAGCTGATTGTTTTCAGAATAGAGATGTTGGTCTCAGTTGGTACCTGCAAACAGCCTGAGTGCCCCTAATGAAGATCTACCTGTGTGCTGGGACCAGGCCACCTGTCTGCTGCCTCTCAGGAAGCTTTACAGACACATAAAAACCTTCCAATATTTCCCTCACATAAACTGCAACCCATCCATCACGTTGTTTACATCACACTGAGATATATGCACCTTTATCATTAGAAGAGCTGTCTCCAGAAATGGGATGAACACACAGATCTCATAAATCTCCCCTTTTACAAGGGCTGCCTGGATTGCATTATTTGTGTTAAAGCAAACAGCAGCATCCCCACTGTGGGGACCCAGAGCAGCAGAAGGGCACAGGGGGAGAAGGCTTTTAAAACACGACCAAAGAGCTCAGCAGGGAGGGTGGTGAGGTCTCCAGTGGTGCTGTTGTGCTTGGCTCCAACACTGTCACCCCACAAACACTCTCCAGGCCAGGCAGCTTTGCCAAGACTGAACTCCCTGCAAACCTGCCTGGCCCTCGGTGCTGTCTCTGAATGGAGCCAGAGCGTTGCAATCTCACTGCAATGAACATTCCTCTGCTGAGTCAGGAAATACCACATGTCAAACCCAGAAACCTGCTCAGGCTCTGAGGACGGGTGTCACACAGAACACACGGGCAGCACTGTCCTCTCCCATCAGAGATGTCACCTGTCGGGCCACCTGCAGCCCCCTGTCCCCAGCACTGCCACCAGAGACCCCTGCTCACCCTGCCAGCACAGACATCACCAGGACCATCCTCTGAGAGGGGGAAATGTGCATCCCTGCCAAGGAGGAATGAATTCCCACAGCTCTGCAGAAATACCTCCTTCAAACCATAAAGCCAGCACCGGTGGACACTGTGCCATGGTTATACCTCGTTATCCTTCTGGGTTAGACACTCAAAGCTCTTCCTCTGACATCTCCTGAAGGAATGGAGGAGGAATGGCTGAAGAACCTGGGAGAACCTCATCATCAGGGCATCAAAAAACTGTCCAAAAAGGAGGGGGAAGCTGTGGGGGACTGAGAGACAGCTCATGTCTGAATCACAGCTGAGCTGACACCCCAAACCTGAGGAGAATGTACACTGTGCTCATGCTCAGGGTGGGGAAAAAGAGAAGTCTCACCCCAGTGAGCAAGGAGACTTGGACAAGGACCCCAAAGGGACCTACTGTATTTGCTTTGAAAGCTGCTTTCCTGTTTATCTGCTAAAACAAATAAGGAAAATCAGAGTTCACCATTGCAAACTTTCCTCTTCTTGAGATAAATTCTCTCACAGACTAATAACTTCTTTTTAAGTGCTGCATTTAGACAAAATAAACCACTTGAGAAAAACAGGACATGCAAAAATAACAAGAGATTTGAAATAAAGTCTGGACCTTAACTCGAGCTACAGAGAGAATTAAACAGAAGCACATTAGAGTTGGTATGTGAAGTGGCAAAATGAGTTATTAGAGAGATACATGGAATTCCAAAGCCGACCAGAACACAATCTGCTGTCTCCCTGTGGTGTCCCTCTGCCAGGAGCCATCCGTGCTGTGACAGTGGAGCTGGGATTAGGCTCCTCTTCACGCCCAGTATTCTGTAATAGAGCTGCAGATCCCCAACCCCACATTGCACCACAGCAGAACTGAGCTGGTTTTGCCACTAGATGGGAATAGGTGCAGTTGCTGGTCTAAGAAGGCTGAAATAAAATAAATGACTGCTCAGCCCACTTAAAAAAAAAGACAAGCACAAGATCTAGTTTTTTCTCTTTTTGATACACAACTACATATAAAATTAGAGTATTTGCTATTTCGGTAGGAATGTTTTCTAGCCATGACAAGCTGGAGAGACAAGAAAGGATTTCAGGGAGAAATAGCAGTTTTTTGTGAGACCCATTTATATCTGGGGAAGGAGAGAGGAGTTCTGGGCACACATGCCCTCTGTAAGGCCTGGGTAGATGAAAGCCTGCTGAGTTTTCCCACGTGCCACATAACAAGGGCTAAGGGTCAGTAAAATGTGATGGGAAGAGCCCCCTGCATCCTGGGAGAACAGAGAAGGACATTCCCTCCACTTCCATCTCCTTTTCAGAAGCAAGCAGAGAGAATAAAGCTCCCCAGTCCATAACACTGGCATTGAAAGCACCTCTGGTACCTGCCCAAGTCTCTCACTGGAGGGTTGATAAGCACAATGATAAAGACCAAACACACAAATGTCAAAGAAAGGCAGCTCAGGGAAGAGGATGAGGCTTTATGTCTAATGTGCTGCCTTTTCTTCTCTTTATCAGCTGCTCTGCCCTGTGGTTCAGTTTGTTCCCATTTGCCTCCCACAACTCCAAACATGGCACAGGCAGAAAAAGGAATCATTTCTACCAATGGCAAACTCAAAGATCAGCCTTTGCCACCCTCTACAGCCTGTATGGAAACCAGCTGGGAGAGCTTCGGAAAGAATGGGCATTCCAGCTTTAGCGAAACAAGTTTTCATCAGATGGACCAAAGTACTCACCTCTGATAACCCATTTGTGAATAGACAAGCCCAAACTTGGGTTTGCATTTGCAAGAAAACATGAAAAATTCAGTTTTCACTGCACACCATTCCAGCCAGTTTAACAAGGTGTTAAAAGCCCTGGGTTTCAGGCAGTCCCTGTGCTCAACAGCTCTGTGCTGTCATCTGAGCCTACAAACTGCCTCTCTCCAATCTACAGGGCTATGGGGTTTTGCAACATTGACATTTTCCTTTCAAGGCTATCAGTTCTTCCTTTGTTTCAAAGGCTGGTTGCTCATTTTATTTGCCCTTTAAGTGTTTAAAAAGATTCAAACTGGATTAAACCCAAAAATACACACACACACCCCCCATACGAACAAACAGACAAAAACCACCCCAAAACAAACCACAAAAAAAACAAACAAAAAAGCAAAAAAACCACTACCAACCAATCAACCAAAAAGCCCAAACCCCCACTCTTCTGGATTTATGTGTTTCTCTGATGTGTTTGCCATGCTGTAACCAATCAGATAAGCTCCTTAGTTCCCTCCAGTGATGGATTATTGAGTTTTTATTTATGTTCCTCCTTGTTTAGCCTCCTAAGCACCAATACACTTGTACCAATGTCTCAGCTTCAACTCCCATTAAGGAAAGAAAGAGCCTGCAAATGTGATCAGCCTTGGAGATTTTCCAGACTCAGAGTTCTCCTGAGCCTCCTGCTCTGCCCTGCAAACATTTGGGCTGCTCTGCAGGCTCTGTGCTCCTCCTGCTGCCCCAGGAGGGTTCAGGGCCCTGTGCAGGTCACTCCCTGCATTTCACTCCCACTTGCTGACATCTGATAGACAGGAGGAAAATAAGGGAAAACAGCACTGAGCAAAGAAGGTCAAAGATCAGTTCAAGTCCATAACCTCGACCGCTCAGGACAGCCTCGAGCTGTACAAAGTGCCCCTCCTGATCTACACTTACTAAGCTTTTCTTTCCCCTCCCAGGGCAGGGGCACATTGTTAAGAATAATGGTCAGCTTCAAAATGAACACACTGTGGGTTTCGTCACATGGAGAGATTCCAACTGTTATATTTCAAGTCAATCTTAATATACTTGTCTATTTTAATTGGCACAGAATTGTTCTCCAAAGCACTGCATCTCAACAAATATACTGTGAAGGTTTGGAGATTTATGTTCATGTTAACTGAACGATGATCTCCCTTCCAGACAAGGGCCCTTGCCACAAATTCAGCTTTGCAGGAGGGTGGAGAGTTAATTGCTGAGGCAGCTCCTGGCATCAACTAAACCTTGCTTATCCCCAGGAGCAGCCTGAGCTGCCATCAGGCAACCTGGCCTGATCCTCAACAAGAACTTGCCAGGATTTTCCCTACCTGAAGGGCACATTCCATCAATATGAAGTCTGATTAGTTCAACTGGTAATGCTGATTTGTCTCCTGGGGGTTTATGCCTGGTACCAGCCAGCTCACCTACAGACAAGTCAGGATTTTTCCCCACCTTAGACAAGAAATAATGTGTAGGGAGCAGAACTTCTCATGAGCTGGAAACTATTAGCTCTGCCTGCACAGAAGAAACAGAAAATGACCATATGCTGTAATTGCTGGAATCCAAGGTCACCACAGATCCCACTGCCCTGCACTCCAGGGGCGAAGCTCAGGAATTCAAGCCTAAACAGAGCACAGGTCCCCTGAAAGCAGCACCTGCAGGGAAAGCTGTGTCAGTCCCACCACCTCCCCTGTGCCACCACAAACCCTGGGCTGTTCTGGCTCCAGGGACATGAGACCAAACCATGACAGCAGTTTGCTCTCACCTGCACAGCTCTGTCCTCTCCTGTCTTTCATATTCTGGCCAGAGCTGTGTTCTACCTATGGCAATGGTACATCACATTCATCACCACAGCCTCACTGGGCTCAGCTCAGCACTGACAGGTTCCCAAAAGAAAGTAAAAAATCAGTTTGCACAGACTTTTGCCTGTCACCTGCTAGATAAAGAATGGGATAACACTTCAGATCTCCATCCTGGGGATTCATCACTGCACAAGAACAGAGATTCCAGGCACAGCTCCTGGCTGGTACCACCTGGAACCCACTAAGAGAAATAGAACATTTTCAATGTCCTAACTCATGCTAAATTCATTGCAGACACCTTACACACCACAGAAAACATGCCCTAACTCTGACAGCCACTGCAGAGACAAGACACTTGATTTCTCTCAATTCAGTGTGTTTTCAAGTGGTGAATAACATCTGTGAAGAGCAAGGATTGAGAAGATAGTACCCAGTCAGCAAAAAAACCCATCTCCTCTCCCATATATGGGATTGCACTATACATTTCACAGAATTAGTTTACCATAGAATTCAGCAAATCAACTATAAAACAAGTTGTTTATTTAACCCAGGCTGGACTGAGGGGAGAGCCCCCAGCTCCAAATCTTTCAATCATATGCACAGATCAAAGCAAGGCTTGTGTGGCCTAGGGACAGGTAAAAACATCCTTACTCTTGTGCAAACCACACATTTATAGTAAAAAAGAATTAAATACACAGAGCCATCCCTTTGATTTTTGCACACCTGATAAATTGAGTCACCCTGACTGATGCCCAGCCCAGCTGTGCAGTCACCCAGGGGTTGGTGTGAGAGCTGGATGGGCAGCTCATCCCTTCATCCCTTGGCCACGGGAGCAGCACAAGCACAGGGCATGGACCAGGGAACAAGGACCAGCCAGGGCAGTTTTACACCCTGTCTGCTTCTACTGCTGCCATTTGTTTTCATCCTGCACAGACATCAGGGCAAACTTATTCCAAAGTAGAAAATGTGTTTAAGAACAGGGCAGAGGGAAAATGAACCCTATTCCTCCTCTGTACACTGAACACCTCAGTACACCCTGAGAACAAATGGCAGTCAGTCATTTCTACTTCAGTCATTGTCATACTGAGATAGATTAACACTGGATAGCAGTCTGGAAAAAGCAAGAAGGGAGGAAGGCAAGCCAGCTGTTGTTACTGAAACCAGGCAAAACATCTGAGTTGTTCAGTTGTATGAGGATTGCCTTTTCCTGAAAACCCAAGACTAAAAGTCCAAGTTAAGAAATTCAAATACCTTGGATGACTAAGCTAGAATCAGCCTGAAAATCAGGTATTGCCAGTAGTTATTTTTATGTAGAAAGGGCTGAGACAACTGTATTTAGTGTTCACAACAGCCAACAAATCGAGGAGAGGCACCATAGAGAGGGGAGAAGGGAATGAATGGATGTACATGAGTTTAGTTTGTATTCAGCCATATCAACCCACTGTGCACAGCAGAGAGAAGTCAGTTTTTAGGAGCAACAGGAACCATGAAAGGTGTGGGGTTTGTCTCTAGTGGCCACAAGGGCCCAGAAATTCAAAGGTGTGAACATGACCTTGTCATCAGCAGCTATTAAACAGACAAATGCAGCTAAAGGTTTTTCATGACAGAGGCACTGGCCTACAATCCCCTGGCAGCAGCAGCTGAACTCTTCTTAAATAACCTTTGTTAAAGATTTAGGAAAACCTGTTAGTACCTTACATTTTGCAATGCTTTAACTAGGGCTTTTGTTTCCAGTGATACTTCTTGCCTTTCCCTTTAGCTGAGAACAGTCTTTACAAGGAACCCCAACTGCATTGCAATGTTTTAACTGGGATCAGTGACAGACATTTTTCAGGGGACACAGGTAGGAGTCAGGTGAGGCCAACTGGAACCACTGCACTTACACCACTCACTACGGTCTGAACCTGTGCTCTTGAAGACAAGATAAGATCAAAACATGATCTAAGGCTCAGAAAAGAACACAAAGATGTGGCTTCCAGCCTTTCTGACAACCACATTGCTACACAGCATGTGCTCTCAGCAGCCACATGCAGACCTGGGGTGCAGGGACATGTCCTACCTACATCAGGTTGTTCCAAGCAAAGCTTTTCACTCCTTGTCCACTTGCAGGCTCACAGTGTCACTGCAAGAGCCAGAGGTGAGACTCTCATTAAGCAGAAATCAAAAAGAAGCAGCAAAATTAAGAAGGAAAATGTTAACCAGAAGGGAGATGGACGATGAGCAGAGACCCAGCCTCACCTCGTGCGTGGCTCCCTCCTCTCCTCCTGCATGTTTGAGGAGTGCTTCAGGACCAAGACACCAGTGACAGGCTATTGCAGCTCCTGGGACACACCAAGGATGGCTGCTCTGCATAAAGCTTCATGTGTTTCCTCATTTTTGTTACCTCCTCTCAATGGGCTTTGGCAACCTCAAAACAGGATGACAGGAACACCCACCCTATTCCTCCTGCCCAAGAATTCTGTGCACTTTCCAGTGGACCACTGTGGGACTGTTCATTTCCTCACCTCTCCTCACTGAGACCAAAGTGGTATCAAACTGCTGGAGTGTATCAGTAGACCCAAACATGGAATCAGGGTAGTTTCCTTCCACCATCTCCATGGAGCATTTCAGACCAGACCCTGGCCAGGGCTGACCTGCCACAGTCAAGGGGGAATCCAGCATTAGAAACTGGAGGGATTTTCATGGCACTTCAAAAGAAAGCTTAATCCCAGTCTAGTCCCCTGCTTTCCTCCATCCCTCAACACAACATGGATTTGGTAACACCCACGGATTCAGTGCTGACCTGTTCCAAAGCAGATGAACTGCACAGTCCCTCTTCCCTCTCCCTTCTGCTTCCATGCAGAAAATTAAAGATCGGGGCTTTCACAGCCTATACTAAAACCACTGGCTCAGATGATGAGTGAAACACTTCTTTTGGAGGATTAACATGGAATAGATGGCAAAGGAATAAAATTACTTTTTGGTTTCAGTGACATTAAGCATGAAGAGTATCCTTAGTTTAGGGAACTTGGCAGTATCAAAACTCAGGTGATGATAGAAATGACTAAGAAAAAAAGACAAGAAGAAACAAGTTTTCACATAAATATGCTGCTCTGCAAGAGAGGACTAAAGGGGCTGTGATCAGCTCAGGAGGCAGGGCTGGGGGCACCTCCACCCAGAAAGGCTGGCACAGGCAGCCAGTGCAAGGTGCCAAGTGTGGTTTCCCCAAACCAGAAAGCACAAGGTATATAAGGGGGTTCCAATCAGAAGCTCAGAGAAGAGCTGTGAAAGAGAGGAAGAGGGGCATGAGCTGGGTGTCAGGTCTGCACGTGGAAGTCCTCACCGAGGGAACAGGGAAGGTAAAAGGAAGAACAGCTTATGGATTCACAGGGAATTGAGGATGAAGAGAAAATAAAATGATTGAAGAAACAAAAACCATGAAGAAAAATACCAGATGAACACAGGTAAGTCACTTTGGGAGGCTGAAAATGGCCAAGAGAGGTCAAAGAAAATTCCTGCAAAGCTGTAGAAAGCCTTGAGCAACAGGACTGGGAAGCTTTAGGAGAAGCCTTAAACACCCTTGAGCACAAATAGCCAGGCCAGGCTAAGGAAGCCCTGGGGCAGCACAGGGTCTGGGGAGACATCAGGGAGCCTGTGGGACACAGCAGGGAGGGAGGGAACAGGGAAACAGCACAAGCCATCAGAGACAGACCTGACAAGAACTGGAAATGAAGCAGTGGCCCTTGGGAGCAGAGTGCAAATAGCCAAAGGACTCGGGAGGGCTCCCACAGCACAGAGAAGGGCGAGGACAGCAGGGATGTTGAGTGGCTTCCCAAAAGCACAAGCACAGGGACTGCTGGAGCACAGACAGCAAGAAATCCATCTTACCACTGCTGTCCCTCCAACAGAGATCCCTGCCAGCTGTTTTCCCAAGGAGGAATTAAAGGTACTTAGAGATGTTTTACTGGGTAATCCATAGCAGTTCATGGAAAGAGAAATGTCTTATTGACTCTCAGCTGCTGTTCACCTTCACACACCCACGAGCACTGTGGCAAGGAGGTGTTTTCAAATATCAAATAGTGAGAGCCAATATTTCTGGAAACAGACTGGAGCAAAAGCATCACTGCCATCACTGCAGTGTCCTGTCCCCTGCCCCACCACCAGCACTGCTTCATTTTTCATTTCTCCCCAGCCATCTGAAACAAGAAACAAGGCAATATTCTAAAAGAGGAAGCCTCATCCAAAGCAAACAAATGGCAAAGATTCAGCTGGGGATTCCTTTGACTGAACTCCCCAGCAGAAGATGTACAAGGGAAGCAAAGACATTTTGCTCATGGGGCTGCCTCCCAACTTGACCAAACTTTAATTCCCAGCTCCTCTCTGTGCTTCACTAGTTACCTTAAGGAGAAAAAAACCCCATTTCCAAATGCAAGAACTGTGTCTCTGTTGTGGCTCATCCTCCACCCACCCCTGTGGGATCGTGCCCCAGCACTGCTGCTCTGGGGCTTCAGTGCCCTGCTGAGATAAATACCAGGGACAGAACCAGCCCCTAAACTCCCTGTAAAAGCCAGTGGGTGGGCAGGGGGCATGGAAGCCACTAAGAGATAAAAACCCTACAGAATGAGATTTATTAATTAGTCATGTAACTTATTGAGTACCACTGAAGGTTTTAATGGACACTGCCATACTAGTGCTCTAGTGGACTCATTAAAAAAATAAAAATAATAATCAAGCCTAAGGGGTTAGACCATCAAATTAGGGAGGCTTCTGCTCCCTTTTGTTCCATTGTAAGGACAATCTCAGCTTAAGTAAACCAGTCAAAAGTCTAACACAAGCACCACCAGTGTGAAGAAAAAGTGAGCTCTGTTCTGTTAGAACCTTTCTAGAAGAAATGCTACCAGAGAAATGTCACAAATTTCAGGCAGAGGTGAGGTTCCAAGTGGATTGACAAGCAGAAAGGACACCCTTTTCCAGAGGCAGAAGCTCCACAGGCTCAGAGCCCCCAAATAACAGGAGCAAACACCTCAGAATATCCTGAGCAGGGTTTTTTCCTCCTTATCCCAGAAGTGGCCATGAAGTGCTCTCCTCCTAAGTGCATCCCACATGGAAGCACACACACTTGCTCAGGAAGTCTCTGCTTTTAGACTGCACCAGCCATTGCATTGCTGTGACTGACACGCTCCCTTAGGACAGCTTGAAGTGTCAACCCAGAGGAAAAGGATTTGCTTCTCGTGGTGGTACAAAACATCATCATCCCTTTGGCCACACAGACTGAATAAATACAAGGGGAGTTCCCAGTTAACACATTTCCTACTATGCTTTCAGCCTACTCTACAGGAAAAAAATAATTGCATTTTTAAGCTCTGCCATCTGCCAATTCTTACTTGGCAAACTATTTGCAGGTATGGCCAAATGTATCACTGCCTTGCTGTGAAGATCATGACTGTTCTTTAAGACTCACATTCTAACTCAATATACGAGAAGGTTTCCAGCTTCCAAATCCACTTTGCTATTCCTCACAGACAGGCTTACTAGATTTTCTTTGTTCCCTACATTTAATTCCATGAAATGTGCAGTATTTTAAAACGCCATCAGTGTTATTAGATTTTAAGTATATGGTAACAAGAGATGCAGAGAAGAGTTTTAAAGGGTCCCTCCAAGACAAAGCACTACATTTTTGAATGCTATCTGATAAGTATCTGAACAATCATGCATTTAAATCCTGGTTGTAATTTCAGAAGAGCTACATATAAGCCTGAGCCTTTACAACTGAGCCTTTACCCTTTCTCTTCCTCCATTGAGTCATCCTGGTCTGTTTAGTCCTTACAGGGGCTGTGCATGAAATACAGCACTGAAAATCCACTATTAAAAAACACCACAACATATAAATATATGTATATTTAACACATAAGCCATAAATCTATCACTCGTTCATTCCATGATTCCTAACCAGGGAAAAATAGAAAAAGGCACTGAAATGAACTTTTCATGCAAATCACTGGATAAGACACCTAAGTCTCAACATTACCTACTGCACGATCCAAAAAGGAAAAGGGCCTTATCAGAATAATTATTTCACAATATGGACCTGTGTGTAAACTACTAACTGTGGACTTTTAACACAGTTTAATTTACTATGCATTATAAAAAGTGTGCTTAACTTGCTGCCTCTGGTCCATCATCAGAAACCACAGCCCCAACTTGGTACGTCATGTCTGATTTCAGAGATCACAGACTACAACTGATTGAAGTCCTAGTGATTTATACACACCCCTTGTGACCTTGTGAAGTTTAGATGATCCCCATTTCGACCTCAACAGATAAGCTCAGCATCAAAAGCACAAACTTGGAGCTTAAAATCAAACTCCAACTTTTTAGATGAGCAACCACCACACCAACCTTCCAGTGGGCCAAGAAGAACAGAGAGACCCCTTTGGAGATCAGCCTGTGCAGTGCCAGCACATCAGGTGGCTGAAATGTCTGGGAATGGAGTGCTGAGGGTTTGCTGGAACAGGATGTGCATGCAGATCTGCCCTGCGAGGCTTTGGTAATGCTGTGCTGGTTGTGTTTGGAGACACTGCTCATCACCGGGCAAGAGCGGGCTGGGGGTTGGAAAGAGGCACCTCCTGTAAATGTCAGTGGTTTTTTAAAGGTTAAGTAAGCATCTTGAGAAAGGCCTCCATGCTCCTGTGCTTCACCCCAGCACAAGCTAATAAAGGATTATTGAGAAAAAAAAGCCTGCAAACAGATGAAAAGCTCACAGGTTGACGTTGAACAATTGAATTTTTCTGTTCCCAGCTACAGTAGTAGATTACCAATGGCAGATTTATCATTCTTAAATATCAGAGCAAAGTATTAAAGACTGTTTTATTTTGATTAATTAATTAACTCATCTGTAGATGAATGTTAATTTGCATAACATGGTTTCTTAATGCTATGGCAGCTTCCCTTTGAGTGCCCTCTGAAATATCTGCCCTTAAGGTAAGGATTAGTGATAATGGTGAGGACTCACCAGTGGCTTGGTGAGTCAAGCCTGGAAACAACCCCAAAACCAAGAAGTAGCTGAGCCTGGGAAGGACAGTCCCAGCAGGAACACCAATACCTTCTCCCCTCACAAGGAGGACTTTTGGTCTGGTGTCACCCACGGGGTCAGAATGCTGGCTTGGAGGGTGGGAGGACACACCTCAGCACCGTCTCTGCCCACCTTCTCCCTTTCTCCAGGAGCTCCCTGCCCACCTCACTGGTAAAGGACATAAAATTTGAACAAACTAAATGGTACCAATTACTGCACTATGAAAAGAGGAAGACATTTGTTCTCTTCAACAGGGAGAGAAGACAACAGAAAGAAAAATAGTCAGAGAGTAAAAAGAGTTGATACCAGATGCCCCCACGTTCTTTATGTGTCTAGGGAATAGCAGAGGGGACTAAAAAGTGAGGGGAGAGGAGGGAAACAGGGACAGAACCTGGATGTGAGGAACAACCTGAGAAAGAAAAAGCAGAATGAGGAACAAAAGATAACAAGGAAACAAAGTAAGCAGCAGGGAAAAAATTCCATCAAGGGAATAGAGAAAAACAAAAGAGCAGAAGCAGAACAGAACCAAGTGGGGGAGGCTGGCAAAAGAATCACTGAAACAGCTCAGACAGCTCATGTGAAAAAAAGTCCCAAACTATAAATAGAAGGAAAGCAAATGGAAAAACCATACAAAAAGATTAAAGGCAAAGGAGAGATCAACTTTAAAGACTACCCTGCAGAAAGCTTGGAAATGTGATAATAACAACATAAGGCAGGTTCCCACCGAAATGTCAGCCCCGATCCAAAGAGGAGTCACAGCAGCAAAAGCTCAACCCAAACAATCAGCCCTTCCAGGAGCACAGCAATGTTAGTGGGAAGTAGGAAGGACTTAGTTCGGTCCCAGGCTGGTCTGATGGGCAGCTGGCCACGAGCCAGCAGTGCCTGGAGCCAGGAGGGACATCCCTGTCCTGGGGGACATCAGGGCAGGGAGGGGATTGTCCCACTCTGCTCTGCACTGGGACAGCCTCACCTGCAGTAGTGGGGCAGGTTGGGGGGACACAATGGAAGGGAGAGATTGAGCCATTGGAGTGTCCAAAGGAGGGCACAGAGATGGGGCAGGGCCTGGAGGGGAAGGGGTGAGGACACTGAGGGCACTTGGGGTGTTCAGCTGGAGAAGAGGAGACTGAGGGGAGACCTCATTGCAGGGACAACTCCCTGGGGAGGGGCAGAGGAGGGGCAGGCACCGAGTTCTGCTCTGTGGGGACCAGGGACAGCACCCAGGGAAGGGCTGGAGTTGGGTCAGGGCAGGCTGAGGGTGGATCTCAGCCAAAGGTTCTTCTTCCCCAAGAGGGTGGTGGGCACTGCCCAGGCTCCCCAGGGCAGTGGGCACAGCCCCAAGGCTGCCAGAGCTGCAGGAGGGTTTGGATGATGCTCTGGGGCACAGGGGGTGACTCTTGGGGCTGGTCCTGTGCAGGGCTGAGGGTTGGACTCCAGGATCCTTGGGGGTCCTTCCAGCTCAGCACAGTCTGGGATTCTGTGATCAGAATACAAAACTCCTACATAATGAATATCACCAGAAAAAACCTTTGCTTGGGAGGTCTCTGATTTTAGTACAGGGTGGTCCTGGAGATACTCCTGGAGCTGCAGATGACCAAGCTTTGCTGCAGTGCCTGCTCTGGCTGGATATAAAGGAGACGGAGTTCAGACACAACAGGGTTAAACCAGAGCATTGGCAGAACTATTTAACCCATCTGTTCTGGATTTCTTCGCTTAGGTCTGCAGCAAATCCACCACACTCTGTCACGGGCCTGGAATGAGAAAACTGCTGATGTCTGTCCCACTGTGCCCTCCTGGGGACGGGCACACAGAGGGCACCTGTGGCACTGCCCTGCCCAGCACAGCCAGTGCAAGGAGGGGCAGCTCCCCTGACACCCCAGCTCAGCTTCAGGAAGGGACACCTGCCCAGCACCCCCAGAACAGCCCCCTCCTCATCCCTTCTGACATCCCTGCAGCCCTTCCACTGCCAGCAGCAGGATCAAACACAGGCAGGCAAATCATTCAAATTGCAGCTCTTGGAGCTGCAGCTTTTTAAAACCATCAATGTTAACAGAGCAGGCTGAGCTTACAAGCTCCATAGCAGGGTGGCTGTGGGGAAGGGCAGTTCACACCACCTGCACTCCAGGCAAACCATTTCTAAATCAATGCCAGGTTCCAATGAAGATATAAAAACAAGAGTGCTTTCTGAATTAAAGCATTCTTGTCAGCAAAGCCTTGCCAAGTGACTTGGAACAACTCCCCTTGATGCCTTCTCTCCCTTCTGCACCCATCTGAAAGGAAACTGTTCTCATTCATGCTGGTAATGGGATTTATGTGCAGTGCAGGGGGGACCAGCACAGCTTATTCTGCAGCTCCTACTTGAGTCCAGCTTTTCAGATGTTTTCAGTCACCTAAAGCAAAATGTATTAAAAAAATCTTCATTTTTATTGCAATTATTTCTGAAATACTCTGTGGCAATTTTTATCTGTCCCTGAAATAGTGTCAGGCAAGACGCTGTGGTAGGTTCAGCAGGAACAAAAGACAGCACTGAATCTGCTCACTGCAATTTCTGCTGGCTGCTGTTTGTAAGGCAACAATAACAAATCATCATTTTTGAAGCAAAATGCGCTGGTATAATTTGAATGAGCAAAATCCAACCCTTCAGTTGGGGGTGGGGGGACATTCCTTGCGTTAGGATAATATTTCGCAAACCCTCTAAAGTGCAGCAGCACACAAGGATGTGGTTTGTTTCTCTTTCAAACAGTCATCTGCAAGCAATTTCATTCAGTTAAATATCAGAATTAAATTTTAGCCATAGTAGTGCTTCTGTGCAAAGGAAATGATGTTTTAAATAGGCATGCAGATGTGGTCCTGCAGACTGGGGCTTGGAACAGAATAAATAACTAAAGGGGAGAGGCACTTATTCCTGAATTGCTATTCCCAACTCCAAAATGAAAGTTCTTTATACTGACCTAACTAAAACCACTTCAGAAACAGAACCAAAGTATTATGCAATAAACTTTGTTACTCCCAGAAAAAAAAAAAGATAAAATAAGAAATACTGTTTCAAATTCAAAAGCCTTTCTTTTTTCTTTTCTCTTTAATTCTCCTAATTTCTCTGTTTAGATGAGCCCAAATAATGCTGTGGCAATAAAGTATTCTGTGCTGCCCCATCTCTGAGACACAAACACCCAACAGCACAAGTGAACAGGCACAGCAGCAAGGCTCCCTCAATGTGGGTTGGTACAGCTGTGATGCAGCTCTGCAGGATTTCCCAGGAAAAGCTGTGTTCTGTATCCAAATGTACCACTGGTGGGTGTCCCTCTGGAGCTCCCTGGGATGTGTATGACTGGCCTTGACTCCCAGGGCCTGTTTCCCTCCCCAGTTCTGCATGCAGACACACAGCCAGCTGGGGCTGCTGTCTCAGAGACAAATACATTGGGTTTGTTCTCTTTTCTCTCTCCAGGTGAGTACAAGATACATTCCTATTCCCCAGGAAGGCAAAGAGTTTGGAGTTAACCACTTCCCACCTGGAAATTCTCAGAGAATCTAAGTACAGAAATGCCCAGAGAAACACAAATACTTAAATGCCTCCTATAACCAGCCCTCAGCCCAACAAACACAGAGTGTCACCCAGGGTTTAGAAGAATGAGGTTCAAATGGGGCCAAAAGCTCAATCACCAGTGTTTCCCAGCCCTCAGTCAAGTCACGGGTGCCCAGAGTTAAAACCTGTTTTAGGGACAAGGGTTCTGTGCTCTCTTTGTGTTTCTGCAACAGCTACTTTGGGATGGGGACTGCCTCAAAAATTTTATTTCAGTATTTTGCTGGGAATATTCTTTCTTTTGTCCTAAAGCACAACGGTAACATTTTGGTATGCCAGAAAAAACCCAATAGCAGAAGCACAAGATCATTCCTCTTCATTCCAGTTCTGTGTCTTGCTTGAGGAAGAGAAGCTCTGCTGGTCAGGGGGGAATGTCCCTGAAGCAAAACCTCTTCTGGGACAAGGTCTGTGTGTCCACACCAGGGCTATGCTAAGAGGCAGGATCCGCCTTCGTTTCACCTGGAAAATGAAAAGCTCTGTGTACCTCTTCAATATTTTATTATTGAAAAGGGATCATATCCAACCAAGAGCTTTGTTTACAACTTGGCAGAGTGAATGGAAAATATCACATGTTGATATTTGCATTTATCACCTCTGTGCATTGGGAAATGGGTAACCACATGCACAGAGACTACACAGTGGCAGGAGCCAACAGGCAGCCAACCCCCCTCCTATTCAAGCCAGGACCTTTTCAAACCCATTCCATTCACTAAATTTAAATGCAACGATACCTTTAAATCAGAAACAAACTCTCTAGTGTTTGGGGAATGAAACAGCACTAAACTATGTGGTAATGCCAGGGAAAGAAATACCTCCCTCTCTATAATAAGCCCACAGGAGACCACAGCCCCTTACACAACTATTTGCTACTGTGGGATTATTGCTGAATTCTTGCTTAAAAAGAGTCTAATAAAATTTGAGTAAAACCAGAACCATTCCCACTGTTGTTACCAAAAGACCTGTCTGGACCTGTATAATAAACTCTGTTACTGGGAATGAAAATGAGAGCACAAAAATCCACGCTGATGAATGTCTTCCTAACGAAAGTAAAATATTTATCACTTTGCAATTCTTACTTATTGACTCTGAATAAAATATTTTGTGGTTAGATGCCTAATGACTACAGGATTAAGACATGTCTCTTAATCAGAACATGGAAAATAAAGAGGTTTTTTATTTAAATTAAGGACCAAGCTAAAACAAGGCTTGTGACAATGAACAGCATTTCTGTGGTCCACTAATTCCAAACACTGCCAGGCAGATCAAATCAGTGTAGGTGAAGGGCTAAATACACATGCCATAGCTTTGGGCCTGTTTAAAAAATATTTATATTAAAGCACCATGTGAATTAGCCCTATTCTGTATTGCTAAAACAGGCACGTGAGTGCCCTAATTGCAGGTGATTTAAAAGTCCAGGGACAAAACTGCCATTTATTTCTGTGGTACAGTGACAACTTCATAACCTGGAGCCTTCTGAGCTTGCACAAGAAAGATGGAGAGAAAAAATAAACCAACAAAAAAAAAAGAAAAAAAAAGAAAAATCCATTACAAACAACCCTTAAGCCTATTTCCCAGGAGAGGAACAAAGGCATCTAGAGAACAAGTGGCATGTCCAATGTCATATGAATCACAGAATCCCAGGATATGCTGAGCTGGGAGGGACCCCCAAGGATCCTGGAGTCCAACCCTCAGCCCTGCACAGGACCAGCCCCAAGAGTCACCCCCTGAGCCCCAGAGCATCATCCAAACCCTCCTGCAGCTCTGGCAGCCTTGGGACTGTGCCCACTGCCCTGGGGAGCCTGGGCAGTGCCCACCACCCTTTGGGGGAAGAAGAACCTTTGGCTGAGATCCAACCTCAGCCTGCCCTGCCCCAACTCCAGCCCTTCCCTGGGTGCTGTCCCTGTCCCCACAGAGCAGAGATCAGTGCCTGCCCCTCCTCTGTCCCTCCCCAGGGAGTTGTCCCTGCAATGAGGTCTCCCCTCAGTCTCCTCTTCTCCAGCTGAACACCCCAAGTGCCCTCAGTGTCCTCACACCTTCCCCATCCTCAGTGCCCTCCTTTGGACACTCTCTAAGAGCTTCATATCTTTATTATATTGCATGACCAAAACTCTTAACTCTCAGGTTTTCTGGTCCATACCCTCCTTTCACCATCCCCTAAGTCCCCAGCACCCCAAAGCCCACACAGCAGTCCTGGGTCCAGGGCAGCGCCCGAAGCTCTGCAGGGTCAGTCCCAGCCCAGGTGTGACCCCAACACAACCACTGGTCCCAACACTCCTGCTAAAGGTGCTCTGAAGGGCTGTTCTCCCCCTGTTCTCCCCCTGCTGAGCCCCCCCAGCCCCCTGGCCATGAGGAGCAGGGTGGGTGCTGAGTCCAGCCCAGCCAGGCTGGCTTTGGTGACCAGTGGGGCAGGAGGGGTGGGGGATGCTCAGCCAGAGCTGCTCCAGCCCACAGGTCACTGCCATGTCACTGCTACACCCACAACACTTCACACTCAGCAGCCCACAGTGTTTCCTGGGAGTTAAAAATGGATTTTACAGTGTTTCATTAAAAATAAATAACCTACTTAAGGGAAAAAAAACCCCAGTATTACCAAAGGTAAACATACCAGAAGTCTCAACTACTGTTGACACAGCACAAAATGCATATCAAATATTTGTCAATGAACTTTTTAATGCAATTTACAGGAACTTTTGTCTGTATTTTAATATTTTGACATTTTGTCATTATTTATTCCTTTTCCAAGGCAGGCTTTGCTTTTAGCTGACAACTATTCTTTTTTTTTTTTTTTAAATTTAAACCACACTATTAATGTACTAAATTTCCAAAAATATTTCTGAAAGCATGTTATCCCTGGCATTTAACCACTGGCTTTCATACAGCTGAGCCCTCTAACCTCAGCATTGCAATAGTAGACTTTAAGTAACCACTCACTTAAAAGAAGAAGGGGAAAAGGGCAGATTTTTGGCTGACAGAAAGATGGCATTTTTACAGTGACAAAGATTTATGATATTTAAATTGCTCAGCCAAACTACTCCTGTGTAATGGCTGAAGTTCAGATGGGTATCCTGTATTTAAATGCACAGATACACTCCAGGGCAGCTATTTGCGGATGGCTTTGATGGGCTAATTTGCAATAAAAAGTAAGATTTCAAGGAAGAACTTTGAGGAGTCAATTTGTTGATGTAATGTTTAAAATATAACTCGTATTTCGATGTCCTGCCAACTCCACTGACTATGGGCTAGCAAATAGAAACACCTTAAATATCTGAACTAAATGCTCCAGCCATAGCAGAGATCTCTGTACAAGAACAAGTTCAGCTGAGTTCCTGGGGGAAGGAAAAAAAAAGCCCTGCAAGGAGAATGGAGTTGTCTGTAACAGCTGACAGAAGTTCAGATGCAGCCAGTCAAGTGCAGCCAGTTATGATTCAGTTGTATAATAGCATTTGCACTGACAGACAAGACAATCTTTCTTACAACTGTCTGTAGCTTTTTGGCTTGAAGAATCTTGATGCTCTTATAAATTGCAATTCCCCATCACATTCAAAATGTCTATATATTTTTACAGGACACAAGGCATTTGTATGGCATCTGTTACAAAATATATATTCCTACAGCCTAGAAAATGCATTTCAAGTCTTCATACATTAAGTCTGATTTATTCAAGCTCATGGAAAAATCATTTCAAGCAATCTGTCTTGAGCACAGGATGCATGAAGAACTGGGGTGCCAGGAACTGCCTTCTGATCCTCTGCCCTTCGGCAACAGGAGAGAGGAAAAGTTACTTTGACCTGAAATTAATGTAAATTGAAAGTGCCGCAACCTGAACTACTCCAAGAATGTAATTCCAATCCCATTTAGCTGACATCATTAATCTGTACAGCCCTGATCATCAGTCAGTTATCTCAGAGTTCACTGCAGTTGTCAGAGCATCCCTGTTTGTGGAGATGTTACTCTTTTAAGCACAGAGATTGAGTTTTGATTCAGATCACCCAGAGATACCACTTGCAGATAATCTCCAGCTGACAGAGGCAGTTCCCAGGGCTGGCAGAGGGCATTAACCCTCCCAGGAACATGTGCTGGTAACCCAAGGGTTTCCCTTGGCAGTTCCTGTCCACCCTGCACTGCTGCTTGAGAAAAAGTCCCCAAAATTCAGACACTGCAACAGAGCTACCAAAGCCCAAAGATGCATTCCCCTCGAGGAACCTTTGGAGTTTGGTATTTCACAATTCCCATGGTCTCCAGTGACAGCCCAGGGCCAGTTGAGAGGACCAGGGGATGGAGCCAAAGCAGCACAAGGGCCACGGCAGCTCTGAGCATGGCACAGGCATGGCAAGGGCAAGGCACAGAAGCACAGCACAGCACTGGGCACCTTCCAAAAAACCCTCTCTTGAGCACTGTCTCATGAAGTGACTGCAGAGTCCTGGAGATGCCACAAAGCAGACACACTCTGCCCAGGAGACACCTTCAACCTGCCCTTTGTGTCCTTTCAAGATGCTTTGTAGATCCCTTACAAACCCCCAGGGGCCATGGATGGGATCTTTTAGATCTCTGTTGAGAGATTTCATGATTACTTAGAGACTGTCTATTATTATCATTTATTGTTATTATTGTTGTTGTTATTGTTATTATTATTATTGTTAATAATATTAATACTAACAATAATCATCAGCAGCAGCAGCATCAATACAGACCCACACACAGTTTCACACTTTGGTTTTGCTTCCTTTAGTCTCTTTTGCCCCAGCTGTGGTCCTTCCCTTCCAGAGCAGAGAGAAGAATCCGTCTCCAAACCCCATCCTGGCACTGCCAGTGGCACCCTGGGCAGGGCAGGCAGGTGATGCCCCAGGGCCACACACCTTCCTCCAAACCTGCCTGGCCATCAGCCCAGCACACAGACAACCCCTGAGCACACACAGTGGGGCTGCTTCGCTCAGTGCAACAGCAGGAAAAGGCAAACAACAACCTCCACTCCTATTTGGAGAGGAAAAGCCTCACTGTGACAGCAGTTTGGGAGAGCCTCGCCAGGCTCTCAGCAGCAGCAGCTCTGGGTGGGCAGGAGGGGACAGGGGCTCCTTCTGTTCCCAGCTGGGGTGGGCAGGCTCTGCTCTCCACACACAGACGCCGCCTGTTCAGGCAGCAAATGAACCAAATGCTCACTGCTCACCCCTGCCTTTATCCCAGCACGCGTGGCAGGAGCAGATCCACAGCAGAGAGCAGGGACCCTTCCCAGGCAGGAGCTCTCCCTGCAGCACAGGGTCCCTCTGGGCTGAGCAGGCACACCAGACACACAGACACAGCCCCTCACGTGTCACTGTCCCACCAAACTCACTCACTTCATCCAGAAACCAGTTCAGGCTTTGCTCCTCAGAAACCACAGCCCACACTCGTTTGGCTTTATAATAGGAAACACCAGTCCGTGGAAGTATGAAAGAGACATTTTAATTCACCCTTATAAATTTGTGGCAGAGCTCATAAAGTGTGTCTGGAGAACATCAGCAGGTCAGCCAAGCCACGTGGGAACTTGCACGGCGAGAGGGACCCACTCCTGGGATCCCCTGCCCAGACAATGCATTTCACAGGTGGAAATGGAATGTGCCTCACCTTATCAATAACACTTCACTGAGACCACTCCTGCACAAAAAACCTCCTGTAAAAATGTCTCTAGGTTCTGGACTCAGAGCAAACTGCTGCCTGCCTCCAGGAGACTTCAGGACCACAATATTCTCCCTGCAGTGTAGGGGGGTAAGGGCTGGAAATCCTATCAGCTCTGCAGAACGTGCAAATGACAAGTCTCATTAAAGAGGCAGCCCCAGCCCGGTGTCAGCAAAGCAGTTTGAGGTTTAATGATGCACAGCCAAGCTGAACACTGAAAATAAAACAAACCTTTGCTGGGAGGGTCGTTCTGTCCCCCTGACGTGATGGCCTCTCTGAGAGCTACACCAGAAACATTCACCCCTTTCAAATTCAATTGCTATTTATTAATAAATCATTTTTCCAATCTGGAGTTTTGCCTTCAAAAGGTAACAACAGGCACATATGTATTCTTAAAATTCATTGTCTTTTGCATGACACAAACATGTGCCTGTGTTACTACTTCCATCTTCACTGATTTCTGACTGACAGCAATGCATTTATTTATTCTTTAAATAGAAATTTAACAAGGACAACAACGATAATAATAATAATAAAAGCACAGTGTGGTGTTAAGTGGTCACTGAATCAAACATTCAGGGCATTCATCTGTCAGGCAATATCCTCTTCTACACAGCCCATGTCTGGGAGTTGACAAAAGCTACTCATACTAATTCTGTAATATAACACAGTTTATTTCTCCAAATCAGACCTCAAATGTATTAAGAAGTGCAGCCTTGCATGAAATCAACCTCAGAAACCAAAGAGGTTCTTTTAAGACAGACCATAAGACATAATAAACAAAATATTAATAATCAGCCTTCAAGGAACAGTATCTCCGTCATCCAGTGCATTTATTTCTCCTTTAAATTATGAATAAAACTGCACAGATTTGTGATGCCATCCTTGGAGGGGACACCCCTCCCAGGGCACAGATGTGAGAGCAGACTCAGTGTTCACCTGCACAAAGGTGCCCAGCCCAGTCCCTTCCTGCAGCCTTTAAACCAAGAGAGGACAAACCAGCTGCTCCAGTTAAAGTAAACCTGTGCATGGCAGCATTTTCTCCAGCTCCCTGTGGACACTGGGAACACTTGCTTGAACTCCAAAGAAAAGTCTGGGTGAGATTCCCTTCTTTGCCACAGGGTAATTTTTGTTAACACAAACACCTCCAAAAAGATGGAGCTGCTTTCTGTCACACCAGGGAACGTGGGTGCAGCTGAAAGCCAGGAAAAGAATTGAGAAAACAGAGAGAACACAGCTTCTATGTTGCATTTTAATTGCAATATTTGGCAAAGCTGATGCCATTTTGGGTCTGGGTACATGAATTATTACACAGCTGCAGTGAGAGACAGAAAAAACAATCACTATGTGACAGTATGGAAATATTTTATGAGATACAGAGCACAGTCAAACACTTCTTTAACCAAATACAGAAATCACAAGTTTTTGATAGAATTCTAGGCACTTCTTTGACTAATTCAAATAAATTTCAAACCCTGGACTGCATTTATGTGCTTATCTAGAGGTAAGCACAGCACTGAAAGATGAGATTCATTTTTCATACTGAGATTTCAAACTTTCCTCACAACTCCTTCACAAGAGGACGAACCAAAAGGATGGAGCACAGAGGGTGGCTGTGGCTCTGCAAGAGCCCTTTGGTGCTTATGGAAGGCCTCAAGGCCATGACAAGAGGCTCCTCTGGGGTCTGATGCTTTCTTTGACTCCCACAGTTACGAGCAGAGATCTTCCTAAAACCATCCCACCCATACACTTTACCCCAACCTCCTGCAGCTCTGAGCACTCAGATCCCATCACAACCTACAAAGAGACTGAAATAAGGAATCAGTTTGGACAGACACCTCCACAACACCAGACCTATCCCCAGTGCTAAACCCCGAGCAGAACTCAGCCTGGTAAGTGTGCCAGCCCAAGGGAACTGCCCCCCACCAAAACTGCTTCCTCAGCTCAGCTCTTCAAGGTCTGTGCTGTAGGTCCAAGGATCAAATGCTGCTGACAACCCACGAGAGAAATTGTTGTCCAAGCAACATCACACAAGACCACGGTTGTTTTGGAGGATACACACAGAGCAGTGCTGGAAGCTGGAGCTGACACATTGCAGTGACTCCAATCTCTTTGTGGATGCTTTCCCTGCCACCCCAGCCACATGGAAAAGGAGCAAAATGGACACCTAGCAAAAAACAGGGGCTCGTGCACAATTCTGATGCTCTAAAATATGCGAGAGGGAGAGGGAGCAAGAGAACAAACATTTAATTTCCTTGTAAAACAGATGACTGCATTGTAATTTACTAGCAGCTGCTGGCAACAAACACCATACTCTCATATTCCTATTAGCCAAGCTACAGCTGATTTATTAAAGGCTCAGATACATCAAAACAAATGACTGTAACATCATTTATATTACTATTTACAGCTCCTTAATAGGGTTACATGAAGGGGCAATGCAGCACAAACTGGAATCTGGTTACAAGTCTGTCAAGCAGCAGCAGAGCATCCCTCTGTTGCACTGGGCTCTAGCTCTGAGCTCCCCTGTATCATTCCCAACAATTCCCTCTGTTCCTGGGAGGCTCAGGTGTGCTGGAAATCACTGGGGGCAAAGCAAGCGAGTCTTGCCAAACTGCACAAATACTCAGTGGGCTGCTGCGAGTCAATACAATGCTGATTTAAAAAACAAACCCACAAGAACAACCCAAAGCAACCCTCTGCCCAGCAGTGGGACTCGATGAAATAGCTGCCCCAGTAAGGGCTCAGTGTTCTCACCCCTCTGCAGAGCTGGCTGCTCCCACAGCTGCTCCCACAGCCACAGGCACTGTGGATACAGACAGGGATCAATATCAGCCCCAGCACTCAGCTGGGCCAGCTGTTCTGAGCTCTCTCTCCTGGGCTGCCTGAGGTGTGCCCTAAGCCAGGGATTCCCAAACTCTTCCCATGACAGGCCGGGAATGATGTGCCCATTTCAGCCCCACAGCAGCTCCTGGCTCTGGGCAGGGCTGGGTGTGGGCACAGCGATGCCATCCCCCCCTCCCACAGAATCACAGAATGGTAAGGGCTACGAATGGACCTTAAAGACCACCTAGTCCCATTCCCTCTGCCATGGGCAGGGACACCTCCCACTAGACCAGGTCGCTCAAGGCCTTATCCAACCTGGCTTTGAGCACTGCCAGGGTTGGAGCATCCACAGCTTCCCTGGGCAACTCGTGCTGGTGTCTCACCACCCTCACAGTGAAAAATTTCTTCGTAATATCTAACTAAATTTCCCCTCTTTCAGTTTGAACCCATTCCTTCTTGTCTTATCACTACAGTACCTAAAGAAGGGTCCCTCTTTGGCTCCCCTGGAGGTCCCTTCAGACACTGGAAGGTGGATGTGAGGTCTCCACACACCCTTCTCCTCTCCAGGCTGAACAGCCCCAACTTTCCCAGCCTGTCTCCATAGGGACGGTTCTTCATTCTCTTCTTGGCCCCTCTGCACTGGCTCTAGCAGCTCCATGTCCTTCTCATGTTGGGGACACCAGAGCTGTACCAGAGTTCCAGGTGGGGTCTCACAAGAGGAGAGGGGGAGAATCCCCTCCCTCGACCTGCTGGCCTCGCTCCTTTGGATGCAGCCCAGGATTCCAGTGGCTTTCCGGGCTCTGAGTGAGCACTGCTGGCTCATGGTGAGTTTTTCATCAACCATCACCCCTAAGTCTTTCTCCACAGGGCTGCTCTCAGTCACCTCCCTGCCCAACCTGTAGCTGTGTCTGTGACTTCACTTTGTTGCACCTCATGAGGTTCCCACAGTCCCAGCACTCCAGCCCACCCAGGCCCCTCAGGATGGCCCATCCCATCCCTCCAGGGTGTCACCTGCCCCACACAGCTCAGTGTCACCAGCACGTTTGCTGACGGTGCCCTCGACCTCACTGTCCATGTCAGCAACAAAGATGTTGAACTCTCCTCTCAGCTGAATGAAGGGCACAGGCATGAGCAGCATTCTGCCGGGCAGAAATTTGATCTTTTCCCCCTTGTATTAGGGAAATACAGCCTACTGGGCTTTTTATTTCCTTTTCTCATGCTGTTTCCAGTTAGCATACCCAAGGTTAGTGGCACAGCTGCTCTAGCCTGGGTATCTCAGCCCCAGGTGATGATAAACCTAAAACTACTGGCACTAGAAAGAGAATCAGCTCCTGAGCATAAGGCAGGAACCATTCCTGCCACTTCATGTCCTCACTGAAGTGAGGTACAGGATCCTCTCCATGCAGATGGGTTTCACTCTCCAGGTCACCACACTGTCCCCTCCACTCCCATGGGATCTGCATTGGGTGCTGTGATGAGAGCACAGCCCCAGTGGGCAGCAGAGGCAGTGCTGGGGACCCCCTGCTCCCCCACACCGAGTGTCTCCAGGGCAGGATCCCCCAAAGCCCAGCCCAGCCAGCCCCACCTGCTGCACTTCACCTGCCCAGCCCTGCAGAAAGAACAGCGAACCCATAAGCCATGGATGGCTCTATCTACCCAGATAATAGTCCAGGCAGTGACAGACTATCTCATCTAAAGACTCGAGCTGACATGACATACTTAAAAGGATTCTTAAATTAAAAGGGAGCTTTGTATTAGGAACATAAACCCTTTATCGGAGGTGTCGATGAAGGCAAATGGAGGATTCCTTTGCTGTATAAATTACACAAGGAATTCCCAGCCCACCCCACGAATTTTGAACCACTGTGTTAAAGCCTCTGGTTTTCTCTAACCCATAAAAGCTCCAGATAGTCAAATATTATGCTTCTGCTTTTTAAATATTTCCATTTAAATGTAGATTTTGACCTTCTTGCCAATGAAATATTAATAAGAGAATAAAATATATATTACTCTTCTTCTGAGGGAGAGGTCTCTCTAACTCTGTCATGTTCCCCATCGGTTTTTTGAAGAGGATTTCTTCAAACCATGGTAAATTTATTTCTCATTTCTACATTTTTTAAGCCATGGCAGCTGAAAACAGAAAGGTGATCCCTTTATTTTTAACATCCCAGGGGAAAAAGGGAGAGAAATTCTTTTTCTCTAGATCAATGAAAAATAAACAAGGATGCCAGAGAAACCCTATCATTTCCAGCAAGAGGCAAAAGGCTAATTTAATTTGAAGTAGCTGTGTTCCTAAACAAGGAGACAGTATAAAGATTAACTGAGATCTCCATTTCTTTATATAACTGCAGCCCATTAAGTGGGATAGAGGATAAAACTCACAAATTGCCCTGCTTGTCCATCTTTATCTTCATCATTGTTCCAAGACAAATATCCCTCCCCTCCCCACAACATTATCTTTGTCGCTCCTCCTTTGTTGTTAAGGTCAGGGAAAACAACAAAATCCATCACTGTGCTGCAGCACAAATGCAGTTCTGTTTGAAGGGGCTCAGCCCTGCTCCTGCTGATTTAAATGAGAGCCAGGCAGGACCCCAAGGATGCTCATCAGTCCTAATTACAGCTGCATTAGGAGAAATGTTGCATCATTGCAGAATAACACCCTCTTTTGAAGACCACGGCAGGGGCACTCTAAAAACAGGGGTGGGAGATACTGTTGGTATCCAACACGACAGCCTCGAGCCCTGCTGTTGTTCTGGGTGTTTTCACGTGAGTCCTGTCTCAGGTAACGCTGTAAAGACCCACAGAGTGGTGGAGGGGGACAGAAATCATCTGGTAAGCTATGGAAAGGTACAAAACAGCTGAAAAATCTAACCCAGGATGGGCCGAGACCTTGGGAAGCTGTGACTGCCAGATAAGAACTGAGTGGTGTGATGAAGGGTCCTCAATCCCTGCCCAGTGCTGCCCAGTGCTGCCCAGTGCCGAAGGCTTTCTGGGGAGAGCCACAAAACTGAGCTTAGCAATTCCTCAGACTTTACTTCCCAGCTTCTGCTGTTCATTCTCATGCCAGTGCCTCTCTAATCTAACTCATGGAAAGTATCAACCCTGACTTCTCAGTTATATTTTATAATTTGGCTAAATTACAGCCCCATGCCATCAGCTCTGGTACTCTCACCCACTCCAGAGCAGGGTATAATTCATAGAAGGTCCAATTTTTAAAGGCAGCTGTGAGAGTTAAATGCCCATATTCAGCTAAATTTCAATAAGCACTGGGTACCTAATTCCCTTAGGCTCTTTTTAAATCCTAGTACCTTTTCTTTGCCTTTTTTTTTCCTTTCTTTTTTTTAAGATGCTATCAAGGAAAGGTCAACCTAATTTGTCATAGCAGCAAGTGAAGGCAAAAGATCAGCACATGCTGACAGGCTGTCTGAGAGGTTTCATTATAGAGCTGTTTACAGCATTTATTTCTCCTGTTGTTGCTGCTGTTTTCAGGGTCAAGGAACTGAGATCCCATTTCAGTAGCAGAGATCACTGGTCAGGGAACAAAATACTTGAATTTTACTCCTCTTTCACATGCTGGTTGACTCATGCTGCTAACTGCTGAATGACCACATGGTTGCTGAAGTTTATACTAACACATGTAGAAATGTCAAGCCTAAATACTAGTACCAACATCCCCAATTAGCTTTAATACAACTGGAAATTTTAAATGGAGTGTAGCACCAGTGTTAATTCACAACAGCGTATCAGCCAATCAAGCCAAGATAATTCATTTGAAGTTTGTTTCCTCTGGAACACAAAATTCTTTTTGTGACAATCATTAGTGTACGATACTTTCAGAAGAAGGCTTTCCTCACAACTTTTTCCATTCTGCAGTTCACAGAGAGATGCCCTAAAGGTCTGTGCCACCACTCATGCAAACACTGAAGGACTCTATTCACCAGCTAAGTGAGGAAACACCAGTGAGTGTATCCAATGCCATCTCCAGACCTCCATGTGAAGGCCAGGTTCAGGGTCTGGGGGGCTCATGTAAGAGAAGGGACACTTGGGGCTGTCCCCAAGCCAGGAGATGTAGGTGACCCCTCACCTGAGCACTCACAAATGGGCACAACAGGCCTGAGGAAAGAACTGCCCTGGCAAAAGCTCTTCAGCCACTTTGCGACCTCGACTCCAGCAAGAGGAACAGAGAAGTGGCTTTGGTGAGGCTGCTGCTCAATTTCTGACAACCCAAAGAGGACAACCAAGAGTCAGAGCAAACAAACAGAGTGCAATACGTGGCCAAGAGCCAAGCCTCAGAGATAAAAGACAGTAATGTAAGACCTTCACTCACAGCCAAAAGTTCAGCTGACAATCGCATTTCTCCTCCAGAGGCAGGGAAAGAAGAACCTTTATGTCAAGCAAACCACATCTCCCGACTCTGCTTCAAAAGACTGCTAAAAAGGTCAAGAGATTTTCTATCTCCCAGCTATGTGATGAAAGACTGTGCCACAAACCTGTTCGTATCATATTGCTTTTGTCAGGTGACGGCAATATTCCCATGTGATGAATAGATCTGCAGGCAGTGGGATCACACATTCCCATCTCACTGCCCACACCCTCGGGGGGATGCACCACAGCCAAACACAGCAGCATTTGTACTCGAGCTGTTCAGCTGATGAGAAGCTAGAGATAGGAAAGTTTCTCATCTCTGAAGGAAATTCAGGGTGAAAATTGCTCCAGAAAAACTGTGAAAGTTATGTGACCATTTATGATGCATCTTTATATTGTGTTGCATGGAGAACACAAATGGGTTTTTAGATGGTCTAAAGGTCTTTTGCTGGCCCCCTTGCATGGACAAAATCTCCTGCTGCCTCAGTCCCACAACCAGTATTTCTCTGTGTTATCAAAAGCAAGCAATAAAAAAGGGAACAAAACCATTACAAATTACTTCAGAGTGGTGTTTTTTAATCTCCTCTTTTGAAAGGACAAATACAGAAATGTAGCTTCCAAGAAAGCATAACACAAAACCCCTCAGAGTTAGACGGAAAGAAAAGTTCTTCATGCCCATCCACAAGCACACACTGCTGTCACACCACCACACTGCCTTAGGGACACTGCCCCAGCACAAGAGACAAGACAGAAGAGATCCAGGGACAAGGAATAAGCCTTTTCCTCCCACTCTGCACTCCTCAGCCATGAGCCCAGAGAATCCATTTGCAGGTAAGGGTCCTCCGAGGCTCTATGGGCTTTTCATTCTGGATTTCTTTCTCCATTCAAATGACAAGCAAGAGAAGAAAACTCCCAACCCAATTTATCTAAGTGTCTTTGACAGACTTTCAGAGTCCTGGCAGTAGTTAAGCTGGTGCTGTTTAACTTGGACATCTGTCCACCCAGGCTAAGATGACCAGCTCAGTTTACATCACCGGGTAGCAATCAAATAATAATTACTTTGGGTTACTGCAGACTGGAGCTGGATTTGAGTGAATGATTTCAGAGCACTGGAATCCATTACCAATAACCCAAACCAGCTGGGTTCTCGTCTCTGTTACAAAGAAAGCAGCAACAATTCCAAACATTAATTCAGACACTAAGTACTAGCTGGATCACCAGGCCATGGGAGCAGTGGCATGTATTCTGACATAATTACCTCAAGATGGAAGTGAGAAGGACATCCTATGGAGAGCGGTTCAGAATTTACATTCTGTGCCACATTTAACTCTCTGGAGTTATATGGGAACGGTTTGTATTCAATAAAAAGCTCCATTTAACATTATTTCCTTTGCAGAGGCAGGCTGGATAATGCTGGTGGAAAGTGAGGATTTTGCAACCCCAGGCTGCAGTGTCCCAGCAAACAGGGAGCCAGAGGATGAGCAGAAACCACCTTTTCTGCAACAAATTGGTACATCCAAATAAACAAATCCCTGAATCCCCTCCATTTGCTTCATGAAACAAGTGAGTCAGTGCTGACTAATCGTATTATAATACTGGGAAGCTTGTAATAGGCTTACAAACCATGTGTTTACAGGCTCGTTACTGCTCGGGGCTGGCTGGGACAGGAAAGAAACTAGGGGAGAAACACTTTGGAGTCAAAGTCTTATCAGGTATGTTCTGGAGCTGAAACCAGTTTGCAATTCAGACCAAGGCTGGTATGAGGGAGTGGGACTGAAGAGATGGAAAAAGAATGGTACTTCCTCATCTGGGACCAGAGATCTCCTCTTCAAAGTTTCATATAAGCAGGGGGGGGCTGAGGAGAAGAACAAATCATGGATTCTCCCAATTACTGCAGGAGCCAATCAGCCCTCTGAGATACCACATCCTCTGAAGGGACAATTTCATTGAAGAAAAAAAAGAGGAAAATTAAAAGGAGGCATTTCTTCACTGCATCCTGGAAAGGACCAGGGTACATTACACCTTGGGTTTATTTTCCATTTGCTACAGAAGAGCAGCTTTCTTGAAGAATCTGACAGAATAGCACAAATAAATTCTTAGCATCACAGGGCATGAGAACCACCCTATGGAGGGGAGCAGGCAACTGCACCTCACCATCAAAGAGTTTGTAAAAACAAGACCATGATTCTTATTTTCTACAGATTTTTATTGTAAAAATCATTACTCTTCAAGTTTTCTAAAAGCTGCAAGCCTCTTTTATTAGGGTTGTATGTCCATTTAATTGTTAAAATTACTTCATCAGCAAGAAGAGATGCCTCTCTCTTCTTTTTCCTGTCTGCTTATAATAAATTAGGGCTGCTTTTCTCTAAACACGTTCATGTCCAAGCCCTGAGAGCCACCTCTTGCAGTGACACACACGAGCTCATATGCAAGTGTTACTCATGATCTATCTCCTGACTTCAGTGGCCTCTGTATGAATTCCAGAGTCCAAAGCATGAACAGAGAGAGAACTCAGTTCTCCAGATGTGCAGGACAGTGTTCTCCCAGCTTCAAGGAGCTCTCAGCTTCAAGAAACCAGGTTTCTCCACCTGCAGCAAGATCTGAACCTTGCTTACCTCGAGATTATTAAATTAAAGGTTTCACAGACACCTTCAAAGTTGCAGCAGGAGAACTACTATTTGGTAGCCACTCTCATTTGCCTCCAGGGAAAGGAACAGCTCAGATATATGACAGGCTATAGGGAAATCCAGGAATCCTAAAACAGTGTCAATTTGCTAAGGGATAGTGCAGACAGGGGCAGCAAAATGCCACAAAAATTAACTTAAAAGCCCAGTTTCATGTACTTGAGGATCAATTATAACCTTTGTGTTTAAATGCATTTAATACATCAACGTAGTAGTGGGGCAGGATCTTCATTTCTGTGGCCAGCTCAGCCCTGCTGGTCTGTTAATGGGGGACAGGTCAGCACGAAACCAACGTCGTGAAGGACAAAGAAAGGCCAAGGATAAATCCCTCCTGACCCTGCTGTCACTTAGGTCACACTAAAGGCTGGTATTATCTTTATCCAACACCATTAACCTCAACTTATCCTGCACACAACTAAAGCCCAGCTGGAGCAAGGCAGTAGAGCCAGAGCCCATCAGGGAACCCACAGCACTCCCAGAGCCCGTGAGAGAACCCACAGCACTTCCAGAGCCCATGAGGGAACCCACAACACTCCCAGAGCCCATCAGAGAACCCACAGCATTCCCAGAGCCCATCAGAGGGACCCACAGCACTCCCAGAGCCCATCAGGGAACCCACAGCACTCCCAGCTCAGCCAGAGCTCCTGTCAGAGGACCATCCCCTCCAGGCAGGAGCTGCAATGAGCCATCTGTCCCTCCCCACTAAAGCACAGAACAGAGCCCAGCTCAGCACAGGCGGTCAGAGGGTCCTGGGAGAGGTGTCAGCACCGTGGGGCACCACACACCCAGGTCATGGGCACCACACACCCATGTCGTGGGCAACACAAGACTAGTGAGGACAAGACCAACACCAGTCTCCTCTCAGATCCACCAGGTCAGAGACCCTCAGCCCAGACACTGGGGAAACTCTGACCTTGGAGAAGTTGGGGTCTTGTCCAGACAAGGCAGCACAGCCAGCTGAGCAAACCCTGCTCACGGGGCCAGAGCACCTCCAGGTCTGTTCCAGCTGAAAGCATCATCATTCCAGGAACCTGGTGTCCTTTATTTTCAAGACCACACCACCTCCTGCTTCACATTCCCCTGCACACCAGCTGCTTTTCCCTCCTATGAAGGAAGGCTTCACCACAAACCAGCTAAAAGAGGGCCTGGTGAGCAGCTCTGCCTCTCCCCCCTGCCTTCCAGGGGGCTGCACTCTGTTCCCTGGGGCTGTGGATCCTCACAGTGCACCTTTACACCTTCTGCTCTACTCACAGCTGCTCCTGCAGCCCTCCATGGCAGCCCCAACCCTGGCAGGAGCATCCTTGGCTGTCTAAACAAACCTGCAGCACTGTGTGGAGCTGGGAACCTTCCCATTTCTGCAGCATCACCGAGACTTTGCCTGAAAAGTAGCAGACACAGTGTCTGAAACCTTCCGATTACGTGGCTGGGGAAGCTCCTTCCCTCTGAAATGATCAAATAATAGAGAGAGCAAGAGAGAGCATTGAGAGAAAGAACAGGGGCGGGGTGGAGCAGAGAGGGAATATCTATGGCCTTCTGCACCCAATTCTGTCACTCTGACACTTCTTTCAAATAAAATTATTTAAAGCCTCCTGATGGCAAAGCTGAGGAAAGGGACTAATAGAGGCTTGTACGGTACCTCTCCATCAGGCAGTTCAATAAATCCTGGCACTGCTGTGATTTGTGTTGGGAGAATGAGCTTTTCAAGAGCAGAACTATCACTTTACACCGTCAATAATCTCCCTGTCAAAAACTCCCCGAGTAACCTGACCAACACTTCAGAAGTTTAATTTATAGATGCGCTATTTGCCTTCAAGGTATTTTATGCAGCTAAATAATGGAAGTGGATATTATTCCAAACTACTCTGCAGCTTTCACAAGTGGAGTTGAAGAACATGCAGGAGGACAAATTTTCTATTAGCTTAGCGATAAATTCTTCCCTTTGACACCTGTTTGATACCATCTGTCACTACCAGAGTTGCTTCCAAATTATACTCTGAAAAATAAAAGTGGAATTAAGCCCCTGCACTTCCAGAGGAGGTGATCATCCAGTGATTTAAAGATCATCCAGTCCCACCCTCTGCCAGCCCGGGTTGCTCCAACCTGGCCTTGGACACTCCAGGGATGGGGCAGCCACAGCTTCTCTGGGCAATGAATGTTGGGGGAAGATCGAAACTAAACAGGAACAGGTCCTAAGAGCCTGGATCTCACATCACAACCCTTTTTCCCTGAATTAACCTCTGACCACCACTTCTCTCACTGCAGACACCTACAAACTGCACTGGGATTGCAGCAGGCCAAAGTATCTGCTCGGAATTTCAGCACTGAAATTGGATACACAGAAGTTGGAAGGATCAACACTGACACATAAATGGATAATCTAGAAAGATCTGGGCTCTAATGCTAATTTTCAGTTTTAGGGACATATCCATAGAATCATTCAGGCAAATTGGAAAAGCAGGCTCTCTTTCTTCCTGATAGAATAGGGGAGGGGTTTTTTACTCTTCACCATAACCCACAACGATATTTAATGGAAAAGGCTGTATTGCATTTATTCCTGGCTCTTAAGGCTGATCAGGAAAGAATTAATTCCTTTAAAGGGAGAAGTACTTGTGCAACTATAACCAAGGATACCAGAGAGAGACTCTGGGCAGGCACCACAGCACCTTTGCACCCCATGGATGTGGGAACTCCAGGCTGTTTCAACCCAGAGCAACAAGACTTTGCTTGCTCCAGGCAGGGTAAGCCCTTTAGCCAATACACCACCAGCAGCAGGGTGGAAGTCACAAGCATTTGCTCACATTTATGGTTCAAATGAGTCAGAGGGAAAACTCAAGGTGGTCCCAACCCACAACTAGAGAAAAACTCAGCTCTACACCTGAATGCTGTAGCTTGGATTTCTGCATATTTGGGGTGACTGATGAACACTCCAGGCTGCAGAACAGCCCCAGAACTTTTCTTGGTCAATACCTACTGCGATTGCTCCCCTTTTCCAGTTCACAACTGAGCCACTCTAATGGGTTTTGCTTTCAAAGCTGGGTTCATGCCCTTGCTCTGACAAGGAGGAGAACTGGACTGCCCTTCATTTGTGTTATTCATCAGTTTGCTTTAAACAACATAATTTCCTTGACTAATAAGTCACATGCCAAAAAATCAAGATAATTATCCAAAGGTCAATACATCAACAACATCCCTCTCTGCATATTCCTGTGACTCAGATTCTGGTTATCCACACTGCCAGTGTCCTACACCCTTCAAACAAGGGTGGCAAAGTAACTGAAAAGCAAGCAGATGTCTGCAATAACCTGTCTTTGCAAGGACAAAGAAACGCTCCCACTGCCTACACACATCCAGAGAGTAGAATTGTGTTCCCACTCACAAACAAACTCGAGTAAGACCCCAGATATTAAACAATCTCAAAACTCTTTGTCCTGTCGGACCAAAGTGAGTTTGACATCTGATACTCTCCCTCATAATTCCCTATAGCCAAGTCAGTTTACCAGAGCCTGCCAAGGCCACAGAATAAATTAATCTCAGTTTATTAACAATGCAGGCACACATAACCCCTCCTGGAAGGACCTGGAGCAGCTTAGCTACATAACTCCTGTGCCCACAGCTAGCAGCTAATAAAACACAACTCAATTGGTAGAATTCCTCCCCCCCAACCTTTCTTTTAGTAACATAAACCTCAGGATCATTTCTACAGTTCCAAAAGCAGCCTGGCAACAACAGTGAGAAGCACAGCTGCCTTGTCCTTACTAGTGTATGGCAGTGATCAAAATTTAAATTCCCTGTCCCTACCCAGTTCAAACCCATCAAACAGGCCAGTTCACCCACCCAGTCACTCCAGTTCAGCAGCTCTGCCCTGCTGGCTCCCCTAACCAAGCCTGTTTGATGGCTGAATGCGGCAGAGCAGATGCTGATTCCTGATGACATCAGGAATAAGCAAGAGCACAGCGCTGCTTCACTGGCCAGAGACAGCTGGATTTTCTTCCTCTCTCTTTGATCATGCTAGTGGTAAAAATAAAGATTTGTCTTGGCCCTGATCCCTCCTGTGTAAGAGAATGATCACCTGGCATTTACTTCCAAATCTCCTTCTCTTTGCTACACAAACTGTGTAGGTTAAAGTAGGCTCCATGTGTCAAGGAAAGCTCTTCCCTAGGCCTCAGTCACACAAAGATCTCAGTGGGAATATCGACAAAATTGGTGACTTCTGCATGTTTAAACCAAGCGTCAGAAAATATTTATGCAAGTTTTTTTCCATCCTTTCTGTCCTCACTCCTTAATCCTGGTATGGTTGGAAAAGCAACTTGTGGCAAGTCTACCAGCAACATGGGCCAGGGGAAATATTTATCCTCTGCTCAGATCCAGATATCCCCAGGGCTGGGAAAGGCTCCTGGAATGGCAGCTCCACTCTGGTTGCCCTGGCAGTGCTTCCTCAAGGCTTGGGGGAGCGTGGCAGGGAAGGGCTTGGCCCTGGCTGCTCCATTCCCCTTGGGGCACTTTGGTCTCTGCTTTCCCACCCATCCCGCAGGGAAGTTTGAGTGACTGCAGGTTGTTGGATGCAGTGCTAAGTTTGAAGTTCTGGGGTTTTCCTGCCCTTGTACCAGGAGTGGCTGCCTAAAGGCAGGGGTTGGTCTTGGTTGTTAAATCAAGGACCAAGCTCTGCCCATAGTCCCAGCTTAACCACAGAGGCTGAAGTACAAACCAGGGGCCTTGTTTGCAGGTGTGGGGGGTCTCTCTGGCACATAAGCTATTCACCTGATGGAAAACCTGCAAATACATCTGAAGTCTCCCTTTCTCCCTTCAGATGAAGGGGACAGGAGGGCTCCTTGGTGTTTAGAGGAAAAAATGTGTTCTTAAGCCCAGGCAAGTCACAGCCCCTTCCAGACACAGGGATGTCTTAACTTCTTTCTGCCTCTGGTTGGCTTATTCTCTTATCACTTCACCTTCTATGAGTGTTCCTCAGCTCTTTTCCCATTGCAGTGCATATTGCTGTGGCTTGCCACAAACAGCAGCTGTGATCAATACTCCATATCCAGAAACCTGTCACATACACACAAATCCGTACACATGAACTGAGTTTACCTGCCATTTGCATACTTCATTTGGTGGAATGTGATAGATGCTAATAACTCCTCCACAGTATTTACCCTTTCTCTGCTGCTGCTCCTGCCCATCATTCATTTTAACATCTCTACTTCTTTAAGGCACATGGACATTTTCTCCCACAATGGGACACTGATCTCATGGAGGTCCTTCCACCAGGAGAAGCAAGCTAGAAAATGATCCCACAGTATTACCTTGTGGTAGCAGAGACCTTACATCGGCCACCTGGACCTTCTGGATAAGGCAGCGAGCAGCTGATGACACAGAGGAGTCTGAGAGCACATCACTGGAGCACAGGTGAGTGGTTCTCTGCACACACTCCCCCAGCTCAGCATCCCCAGGGACAAGAGCCAGACAAGGCTGAGCTTCCAGGACTCCTCAGGTGAGTGACGGGGCAGTCACAGATCTACAACCCCAGACACCCCGAGCCCCCCAGGGGAATGGAAACAGAGGTTCTGACACCACCCCATCCCCACACAGCCAAATGGAAGGGAACAAAGGCAATGAATGACACACGGGAGGAGGAACCCTGGTGTTCTCCCCTGTGCTAACAGAGCACAGCAAACCTGCAAAGGGCAGCTCCTCGCAGGGAATGGACTCCAATAAGGGCAGGATGAGTGAACCACCACCCCAGAAAAGGCAGTCTGTGAAAACCAAGGGCCTCGATCTTCTGGAAGCAATCTGCCAAAAACTGTAGCAACTTAGTACAAGAGCACCATTAGAACATCTTAAAGTATCTATTTAAATTTTTTTAAAAATCCAAATAATCTTTAGACGTAAAATGGAAAATACATTGATCCTGCCCCTGTTAATGAGCTCTTAGAGGAAAACGGGTGTTTGAATCCTTTGTTTCCAGTGCAAGTGGATTCAAATGTGTACATTCAGTTTGGGTAGATACAAGTTCAGTATCATACGTAATTAATTATGTTTTATCTAATTGACTGAAAGGCATATTTTGGTCCTGGTTCATGTGCTCGATTATGTAGGTCTGTAATTTAGTTCAGATTCAATGAAGCCTTAAATCTGGAGAGCCAAAACCAAGGTTTTCACAACTAACATTTTAATGAAATTAAATTCAGATTAGTTCTTGAAATGGTTATGTTTAATATTTGATCTTAAGAGAATAAAGCTGATGTCACTCTAGAACTGACATTAGGGTTAACACTGCTTGGTAATCAGCAAATAGAAAGAAACTGGGTGCACCCAGTGCTGCATTGCTGCTGCTGTGCCACAAATGAAGGATCTCCAAAACTTTCTCTCCATGAATAATATTTTTCATGGCCAACAGTGGAGGAATTAGGACTCTGCAAATGAATTTAATCACAAAGCATCACCAAATATGTCTTTAGGAATTGCCATTGGCCAAACCAAAGGATTGGTTTGGATTAGAGAGAAAAACAAGATGTGGTTTCTTTTCTTCTTGGAGCTTTTACCTGTGAAGATTTCAGCTGTGGCAAGCAGACTCTCTTAAGGGATGTTTTTGCAGCACAGAGAGGGGAGCAGGGAGGGGGAGCCTGGAACACGCTCACACATCACTCCCAACACCATGTTTAGTTTGGACTGGTCCTTTGGCTGGAGAATCCAAAGCTTCTCGACAGGCAATAAGGGACTAATCATTTAATACACTGTTCAGAGCAATGATTCCTGTTGTTGTTTGATTCTGGTATTTTTAGGAAGAGGTAATCCTGGAGATTTGCATCTCATTTCCCAGAATGCCCTAGGGCTTTTCCAGCAGTTAGAATCTTACAGGATAAACATCTTCCCCTGATTGTAATTGCATTATTAAATATGATTGCTCTCCTCTTCCATGAAAAATTTTTAAAAGCAGCAACAAAGAACACTGCAAGCAAGTGCCCTGTTGACAGCATGGGGGAGGACTGCACAACAGAGACAGACAAGAGTATTTCACCTTTAACTTCCAGATGCAAAAAAAAGACTTTTCTAAGCCAAGGAGTCCCACAACACCACCCAAAAGCTTAGTCTTCTGAATAACTGCAACCATAGGAATCCTTCAGCTATCAGAACTGAGGCCGCCACAAATAACTGTTTCCTTTTCAAAACATACTGCAACAGCTCCAAGAAATCCCTTCGAAGATCAGGGTTGTGTTACTGAAAATCCTATAGACACAAATAACCATAATCATAGAAAAATCACGGAGTGTAACTGCAGTCAGGGAAAGGGCAGGTTGTGGGAGAGACTGACACGCTCCTGGCCCCACATGAATGTGCTGCTCAGTTCTTGAATTACACTAAGCAGTTTCTTACACCTAAAACTCAGCAATTAACTCAGACCCTGCATGCTCGAGTGACTCGGCTGCTTAAATTCCTTTCCCTCTGGAAAGTTCCTCGTCTCTGTGATGTCTCACTGGACCTTTTACAGCCACAGCTCCCAGGTTGTGGAAATCACACAAAACATGAATGCTGACTACTCTCAGCAACTACTGCTACTATTCCCACCTTCCTGCATTAAGAAAACAAACAAACAAAACCAAAAGAAACCAAAAGATAATTAAGTGTGCATGCACATTGCATTGCTGTAAATCCTACCGATTAGAAAAAAGAAAAATAAATAATGAATATAAATCATCCTTGAGAAGCTGTGGCAGTCCAGTGAAGTTCCCACTGACTGAAAAAGGGGAAAGAGAATCCCACTTTTAAAAGGGCAGTAAGGAAGGGGCAGGGAGCTACAGGCTGGTTAGTCTCCCCCCTGTGCCTGGGAAGGTCACAGAACAGATCCTGCAGGATCTATGCTAAGCTGCTGCCCCTGGGTCAGGGCAATCCCACACACAGGTACAGGTGGGGTGGAGAGAGGACTGAGAGCAGCTCTGAGCAGAAGGACTTGGTGGTGTTGATGGACAAGAAACCCAACATGCCCCTCCTGTGTGTGCTGGGATGGTCTCACAACGGGGGCAGCAGGGTGGGCAGGGGGGGATTCTGCCCCTCTGTCCCCCCAGGTGAGACCCCACCTGCAGAGCTGCCTCCAGCCCTGGGGCCAGCACAGGATGGATATGGAACTGCTGGAGAGAGGCCAGAGGAGGCACCAGAGATGCTCCAAGGGCTGGAGCCCCTCTGCTCTGGAGCCAGGCTGGGAGAGCTGGGGGGTGGTTCACATGGAGGAGAGAAGGGTCCAGGGAGACCTGAGAGCCCCTTCCAGTGCCTAAAGGAGCTCCAGGAGAGCTGGAGAGGGACTGGGGACAGGTCAGGGGGCAATGGTTTTAAACTGCAGGAGGGCAGGGTTAGATGGGATATTAGTAAGGAATTCCTGGCTGTGAGGGTGGGCAGGCCCTGGCACAGGGTGCCCAGGGAAGCTGAAGTGTCCAAGGCCAGGCTGGATGGAGTTTTGCCCCACCTGGTCTAGTGGAAGGTGGTGCTGCCCAGGGCCAGAAGGCTGGAACGAGATGATCTTGAAGGTCCTTTCCAATCCAAGTCATTCCACAGCTTTATGATAAAGAGCACGAGCAGTTACACAACCATAACAAAGTACACAAAGTCCAAGTACAAATGCATTTCTGCTTTACTTGCATATTTTCGGAAAACAAAACATGTGAAGGAATACCAATTTTCATCTCTTTAAAAGAAGGAAAACAGCTCCTCCTGTACTTCCTGGGACTTCTCCAGGTACAGAGAAGAGTTTGGTTCATGGACACTTGTAGCCTTGACTAAGGGGAGCCCTACTGCTACACCAACTGATCTGTTTTGACTTTCCCAATGCCACAGTTATATTGCTATTTCATGAATTTTACAGTGACACATATATATAAACCATACACATTCAGAATGCACCACATGCAGAATTCTGTGCTTAGGCCTGTATGTGTTTTCCCACAGAGCATTTGGATAATTCCCTGCAGAAGCCCAGCTGGGCTGGGCGTAGGTGGAGAAGAACATGCTGCAGCAAACTGCACACTCTAAGTAGCAGTTAAACTGCTTGAGACCACTTTTCTGCTTTCAAGAGCCTCTGCTCAAGTGTTTTCACCAGGCTTTCCATGTCTAACAGCCTCATGGCATGGGAATCAGTAATGCTTCTTCAGTGTACTCTTAAAAGAAAGTTAAACATCTCTAAAGCAAGATGTGCCATATACCAGATGGTATAACCTCTTGAATGTCAATGTCCTTCTGTTTCAGGCAGGCCAATGAAAGGGCATTTTTAGCAGTGCCTCTCTGCACTGTGCCTTTCCTCCCACTTTAGCCCTAATGTCCCAAGGGGTAATCACTCACCACACAATTACAAACCCCAGTTTGCTGCAGTTCTTTCTCCCCAGTCTCTAATTAGGAGAAACTGAGGATGGTTAATATAAGTCCTGGGCCTCAATGAAGAAAACTGTTTAAAAAGAGAAGATCTTACAGGAAACATGAAAATATACAGCTAACTAGCATAGCTCTGGATCTCCTGATTAGGATTGTTGTGTTTTAGCCTCTTCAGCTGCAGGAAAGGTCTTGGTCATTCACTGTGTCTTTCCAAAAGACCAAAAAGCAGACATGGCAAATAAATAGGGAAAGAGAAAGTACTAGAAACCACTGTGTTCTATCGGAATGCCATCATTGAAGTAGGATGTGCTTCAGTCTAAAAGAGTGTCTTGGACTCTATTCTAAAGTGTAACACAAACCAGTCCTCATGAAATGCATCAACAGTCTCATTTCACAGGACCAGAAGCAGCCACAGCCAGCCTGGGATGTGACCAGCAGGTCACCAGTAGGACACCAGCAGGTCACCAGCAGGACACCAGCAGGACACCCAGTTCCACGTGTGCTCTCGATGGGCCAGCAGGGTCAGTGCTGGCCTGGGAGCTGTGAGGGATCCCAGTCACAATCCCGTGCAGGGCACACAGGCCAGCAGGAGCTGCTGAGGCTGATGGGACCAGGGCAGCTCCCAGAGAGGCTTCTGTGCAGCCTGGCCTGTCCCAGGGCTCCCTGAGGAACCAGGAGCATCTCCCCCTCACACACAGCTTGGGAGGCTCTCCACACTGCCTGGGATGTGTACGGCACTCCAGCCATACACAGCTTTGTGGTATGAGCTCAGTGGGGACTGAGAGGTTGGTGATCCCTGTTTCACAGCTTGCTGAATGTCTCCAACTCCTGTTCCAGCCTATGGGAACTGATGCTGTGGAGGTACTCCTGTCCCTGACAGACAGAGGGCAAAGGGACTACAGAGCTTAAAAAATCTGCCCAGGAGCCCTACAGCAAGTACAACAGACCTGAACTCAAGGTCTTGATGCCATCCTAAGGGAGAACACCCACGGAGCTCCATTCTGGGTGTGTTTGGTGGTGGAGGGGACAGCTTTAATGCTATCAGGACAGAAGATGGTCAAGCTGATTTTAAACAGCCTCAAGATACAAACCAACCCAACTTCTCACATACCATGTGACAAGCCCCAAAACCCACTGTGTTTGCAAAGAGCCAAGTCTTTGCTGCCCAAGAAAGGATAGCTGAGAAAGACAATCAGGCACTAACAAAAACATAATCCTGTTCATCCCCAAGTGCGTGTTTCTCAGATGATTTAGTGTATTATGATAAAGGGGATCTCACATTCCGAGACTGCAGGCTGGAAGACAGGGCATGAGACACACGACAGCTCTTTTGATGCTGCTGCAGAACGAAGAGGCTCTTTTCTCCCTGCTGTTTGGAGGGAACATTGGCAGCACAGGCAGGTTCTCCAGACATTGCCTTGTTCTTCAGGGCTGCTGGATTCAGCAGTGTAACATTTAAAGCAGGTAAGAAAAATGGCTGATTATTTCAAACTGCTGATACTCAAGCAAGGAAACCGATTGATGAAAGAGCTCCCTCCTGCCAGCCTGCAATGCTGCTGGGGGTTACTATTTGCTGCTGACACAGAACCAGTGATACCTGGTGGGTGGAAGGATAGTAACACTCAGAGACTGCCATGAAAGACTGATCCTCTCACGAAATGAGTTTCATTCCCAGCTCAACATCAATTTATTCAACTAGGAAAAAAAAGAGACTGATAATTTAGAGTGGATTCTTCATCAAAAGCACGATTTATGACTACAGGCTTTACTAGTATCAGTCTGTAGGTTTTCAAGTATGTAAAATTACTGTTAAATACACAGTGGCAGAATTAGCTGTGAGTTTCTTAAGCACTTTGGAAACCACAGGCTCAATTTAAGAGCAAGGCTGGTCTCATTATTACTCACTATCAAACTTGAAGCATTCATTTAATGTGTGGGATATGCTAAAATGGAGTGACAGGTGATTGCTGCCTATCAGAAAGACTAAAGGGAAAGGATAACACTTTTTAATCAGAAGGATTAAATACACTACACCATCATGCCAGGTATTAGCTATTTTTTGGCCACTTACAGATCAGAGAAGCTTATTATGTGCCTAAAAACTTTGCATCACAGAAAGCCTGTTTCAATCAGCATTACATTATCCAGTTTTACTTCAACACCTCCTAAGAAGCTGTTAAGAGTAAGTTTAAAACAAGGCTTTGAAAATGTGTAGAAGTCAACCCACTTCCACACTCATCTTGCTCTTTTGACCATGTTGATAAGTGTGATGGTATTTCATACCCCAGTCCTGAGCTTGTGAGGAAACTGTACAGCTGGAACTTAGTTCTGCAGGTTCAGTCTCCTCTGAAAAGTATTCACACCCTGCATGAAGCTTTTAATAATTTCTAAAACCTTCAACTTCTACAGGAGGATCAAAAGACAGACAGAAAGAGAATCCAGTCTGCACTACCCTGCTTTCCTTTCCTCTAGACAGATGAGCTCCACCCAACACATCTTTTATGAGAGAAGCAGGAGAAAGAAGTAGGCTATATTTTAATCAGTGGGGGTGCATGGAAAAGTTTTCAGGAGGTGCATTTCCTACAGCTTTCTCGACTTCCATCTCCTATTCTGAACAGCAGCAGCCTCGCTGAAATCTGCAAAACTGAGCCATAAACCTCATGAGAAGGAATTTCCCTCGGGACACCCACCACCTCCAGCTACGCTCCGAGCCAGAGACACTGTGGGAACAATTCCCTGTGGGACCCAACATTTATTCCCTGCTGGAAAGCACAAGTGCAGATGTACAGAGAGGAGTGGGAGGTGGAGGATGGGGGATGAAGCCCAGATCTCTTCATCCTTGAAGGAAGACACACATTGCTGTGTTTGAAAGGGGTTTGGGGGGAAGGACTCTAATTGTGTCCAGATTGTTTTGTCCTTCCCCACTTGCTTGTCTCACTGGCAGGTCTGACTGGCAGGACTTGCAGCGTTTCCAGCCCAGCACCAGCTAATTGTGGGCCTTATATCCATCCCCCCAGATCTAACTTGACACAATGCTGGGTAATTGGCAGCTCAAGAGAACGGGGAGAGATGGGCACAGAATGTGAATTACCTCTCCCACCTGCAGCAGGAGGATCCTCCGGGACAGAGGCTGAAGCTCTGGTGGGGAGCTCGCCCTGTGCCCGGGGACACAGTGACAGCTCTGCACGCTAAATGACGACTTAATTTTCCAGTGCTGCCAGTCTAAAGGTCCTAAAAACAAATATTCTGTGACAGGGAAAAGAAGGACAAAATGAAAGCAGACCGATAGGCTTGGGCAAGAGAAAGGCAGGGGGAACACACACTAGAAATAGGTATTTAATAGTGGAGCTTAGACTGTAAAAGAATCACAAAGTTCTCACTCTGCCCCCTCGCAGGAGCTCATGGTATGTCTGTGCATTTCTGTTGGTTGTCAAATGGAAAAATGTAAGTGGGACATTCTGCTCTTGAATTGATGTTTATTCAATAAGGTCGGTGCCACAGAAACAGGTTCAGTCTCCAGCGTAGGCAAAGTCTCTCATCCTGCATCCAAACAACAGCAACACCCCTGCACTGTGCCCACCCCTGCCATCCCTCCCAGCCTTTCCTCAGAGGGATGCTCAGCATGGGCACCGCTATCCCCCTGGACAGCTCAGCTCAGGGAGGCCTCACTGCTCGCAATTAGCTAATTGCTACAACACACTGGCTTGCACAAAAGGTGCACTTTCTTGTTTACTCAGAAATACTTACTTTTAAGTTCAAGATTAATCAGCACAGCCCAGAGCATGGCAGCTTTCTGGTGTGTCTGTCTCTGGCTTCCACATCCTCACACTCCCATCGCCCTGGGCCATATCTCCTACTCCTTTTTCCTTCATTCCCTTAAAGAAACCAGACCTTTCTCAATCATCAAATAGAGCACGTGAACCATAAGCATGTGAAAACCTTGAAAACACCTTAAGAAGTGGGGACACTTCAGAGAGGAGGCTGCAAGTGTCCCTTGGGAGATGGCAGGGGTGGCACAGCTCTCCACAGCAGAGCCACTGGGGTGGTACCTGCCTGGTGGTGTCCTTTGGTGGTGCTTTAAGGTTCCTGCCTTCAAGGCAGTGACAAAGCTGTCCTCCAGGTTGGATCAGGGAATTAGTCAGACTGCGTGGAACTATGGAATTGCAAACAAAATGGGAAAGGGTTGGGGGGATGTCCTCCAGTAAGACAGGGAAGCAGCAGAGCACAGGGGTTCCAGCACAGAAAGCACACCAAAATGCAAACAGAGCAGGAGACACAGTAAATGGAAGAAAAGAAAAAGATCAGAATCAGTGCTGATCAAATAAGCAGCAAATTTTCCCTTTGAGTGTAATAATATAACTCTGAATAAGTAAGAACAGAGTTACTACTTAAAGGCCACGATCTCCATGTAAACCTCTCACTGTCATCAGGAAAAGATCTGCTACAGACTAAGGTTCCAGGAGCACTGAATTTTATATCCTGGTCTACAAGCATGAATTTTATAAAATATGATTGTTTCCTTCAGTCTCTGGTTTTGACACTTTATCCAAACTGATACTGTTAATCTTCTACGTTCCCTCTATCATTATGGAATATCCCTTATTATGAAATGATGCTGCCAGTAATTCCCTGAAAAGCAAGACAAATACTTGCTTTCAAAGAAACAAAAATATTTTTATGTTCTAAAAGTATAAAACTTTCAGAAAAAGGCAGAAAGAAATAGCCAGTCACTTGGAAAGAGTATTACAGAGGGCCTATCATCCATTTTCAAATGCAATTTTTGTGTTCAAGTGTATCAGAAAGTCCATGAAATTTTGATTATTAAGGGCCAGACTCCATGAAGGAAATGTAACCTGGGCACATCTGTAAATTTTAGCAGTGGTCTTCAATTACACATTTGTCAGACTATGTTGAAATCCTTGGAGATGGTTTGAAGCAATGACTTAGAATCCAAGCTGTCCATGAAAGCCAGGCTTTAATGAAGCTTCCACTGCTCCATCACACAGGAGTTCTTTCCTGTTCTTTGCTTCTCTGCTGCTTTTTGGGAAGAAGTTTTTTTCAAAGCAGACACCTGAACTGGCCCAACAATGAAATCTGCATCTTAAACTCAAGGCAAGGGGGGAAAGCTCCAGGAATGACAACACAGGACATTGTACTCCTGCTCTGCCAGTGCTCATATTTATTACTTAGTGACATTACCTCAAGCTATTATTTGCTTACAACCAGTGCCACTTGACATCTAAGAGACAAATTCCTTAAAATACAAGACTTTGTTGGGTAGCAAAGTAAGTTTCATGTCAGGTTGCTGCGCTGACAGATGTTTACGTCTCAAAGGCTGATGGTGCCCCTGGGGCAATGAAGGTCACCAGAAAGGTGGGACTGAGGGGCTGCTCCAGTCGTGCCCCACACCCTGAGCTGCACAGCCAGCCAGTTACACCATGGCCATGCACTGGCCTGGCTGGACTCAATTGCTTTAGTAACAACTAATCAAGAGCAAGATCCATGTGATGCAGTCTGAGAGATTTTTAGAAGACAAGCATTTTAAGAGAAGAAATGAAAGAGGAGACAAGAACCTCTTTGCTTTTCTAACCTCTGTTATTATTTTTCTCACTTCTGGCACACTTCTTATATACATAGAATAAAAATACTTGGTCCACAATGAGATTTTACAGTCATTGCCTGTTCCTTGGAACCCAAGAGGATGCACTAACTCGTACTCCACAGGGTACCCAGAAACACTCCAGCCACACCAATGAGGCTTCCACCAGTCTTACAGATGCAGAACTCCTGGTAGCTCAATCCCTGATTTCTGCTACTTGGGAAGATATTCCCCACAAAAGGAAGCTAAAAAATAAGGGAATAGAAGCATCACTATGTACCTCCCTGGAGCTGCTTGTACACCCTTTTCTCATGCAATTTTGTTAGCAACAGGATGGAGGTGAAGACTTTGCTTTAGCAGGGGACAGACCCATGAGAAGCCACACCAAGGAGATCATGCCTAAACCCCCTCAGCTGCACAAAACCAGTTTTTCTGTTAAACCCTTTCCTTAAGGAGAAACACTGAGACACAAAAAGAGAAAGAAATCAAAAGCCACCCCTGCCACAAGAAAAGCAATGTCTGCTTCACTATGCCCCTGTGCTCAGGTATGTGATGGGGAGGAGGAGGAGGTGAAGGACACCACAGGTTTCCAAACATTCCTCTAACACAACAGTTCCACGTGTGCTCTCAGCCTGAGCTTCACAAAAGCTCTGTGGAGCAGGTAAGGGTTGTGGCAACTGTTTTACAGATGGAGAACTAGTACAGTCAGACCAAATGATCCCCTGGATGTCACACAGCAAGTCTGGTGAAGGAGGGAGCCGAGCACATCTGGCCAACATCAGCTCGAGAGGTCAGGATGGGGAAGGTAATGAGACTCCTCCATGCCAGAAGCTCAGTTTCATAAAGCAAACATCACACAGAAGTTGGAAAAATCACTGCAGTGAATCACACTTACTCAGTATTCAGAGACACACTCACGTTACAACCACAAGCACTTATTTAATTAGAAAAATGATCTAATTGAGATGCATCCAAAATTGCCTCCAATACAACATAAGCAATAACATACATAGTTAAGAAAATATGTTGGATATGAAGGTGTCTGAGTTGTGCACATGAGGGAGAGAGCGGGTAAATTGTCACACTTGCTCGGCAATAGCGCTGAATACATTTATTAAATGCAATCAAATTTTACAAGGCTCTGAAGTGATAACACTGTAGCAGTGGAAAGTGCAAGCAGCAATAAATATCTTGTAAACACAGAGGTCACAGGCCCAGGTGCTTATGAGCATGGGAAGGGTGGCTTACAGTAAGCAGGATGCTTCATTGCATCAGCAGGGATTTTTTCATCTTTCTTTTCATGGAGAAGGGGTGAAACAAGACAGAATGGATTATTATTTAATTTATTGCAATAAATCAGGAGTCAAAGCAATTCAAATGAATTTGTAGCTTATCACTATGCAAAGAAAAATCAAACCTCTATCATTTCAGATCTAAATACAATTACAGGAACAAAATAGCTTTATGTTTAAACCGTCTAACTGAGCCTGACAGATGGATACTGTTTATAACCATTTGTATTTATTGAACACAGTAAAAGATTGCAGCTGTTCTGTCAACACCTAGCTGCTTCCAGGGTGTTTGGAGCTGTATATAAATATAACAGAATTTTATGGATAAATATATTCCATGGAATAAACATGCTGAAGATATTGTTGATATAACAAGTATTTACATTACCAGCCATAATACCTTGAACTGGCTTCTATTGATCTTTAAGCACTTCACAGAGGTATGGATAAAGCATCTGCACTCTCACCCTACAGACACAGAATTAAAGCTCGGAGATTAAGTGCTGCCGAAGGATTTCACAACAACTCGGTGTGAGGGATGGGATTAGAAGGCAGGCCTTGCTGCAGGCTTTGTCTCCAGCGCTCCCAGCCACACTTCCCCCATCTCATGCACCTCTCTGTGCTTTGTGCACAACACCAGGAGCCAGCTCATTGTCGGCTCGCTGAGATTCGCTGCCTCTTCGAATCTCACGCAGTATTGGGTCAAGCAAAGCCAAAGCCAAGCCCTGCTCCCTGTCAGGGCCGTCAGAGGGACACAATCTGTGCATCGCCAGACCCTGAACCTGCACGGCCCCCACAGCTCCTTCTGTGCTTAGAAATCTCAGGCAGAGACTCTGCTCGGCAGCCATTCATCCTTCCCCATCCCTCCCCATCCCTTCCCATCCCTCCCCAACCCTTCCCATCCTTCTCCATCCCTCCCCAATCCTTCCCATCCCTCTCCATCCCTCTCCAACCCTTCCCATCCCTCCCCAACCCTCCTATGACCGGCCGGCCAGAGAAGCAGAAAGAAGGTTGTAATTAACAGAAATACAATCCCACACAGCTCATCAGTGATGTTTTGCACACACACGAGGAGCGATCAGTGGCGGAGAACAAGGACTGCTCCTTAGATAAAATCCAAGGGTTTGGAGTGCCACGTGTGGGAGATGAACCCACTCACCGTGGGTTTTCTCAGGGGTTTCTCCTGCCCGGTGCCCCAGGGGACTGCCCACCACGCTGCAAGGGCTGTGACAGAGCACCACTACTGCACGTGGCTCATCTCTTCTAAATTTCACAAGTAATTGTAGAGCGCTCTCCATCCCAGCCCTTTGTGTTTGCAGAACTGGGTACCAACAGGACTGAAAGGGAAGGAAATGGTGTCGGGTTGGGGAAAAAAGAAGTTTTAAACTGGAGGTTGCATAGGGCTGGGAAGTGAAACAATCTGAGAATAAGAGTTTTGTGGGAGTCCTCTGGAGGCAGCTATTTTGGGTTGCTGAGGCTCCTACAAAGAATTTCAGTGTAGGAAATGGAGTGTTTTTCCTGATGTGAATTGCTCTCTTGCCTTCATGGTCCCTACAGCCCAGGCTGTCAAAGTGCTGTGTTACCTGCTTTAATGCTTTTCAGAAAACAGATAAGGACAAATGTGGGAATCAGGGATTCCTATCGTGTGGCGGAAGAACAGAACGCCAGCAAAGACAGAATCAGAGGAAGAAACAGCTGTGTAGAAGACCCGAATCTNTCTGGAAAAGGGGAATTGAAAGACTTTTACTGGGAGAGAAGAGCTCTTCGTTTGGCAGTGAGAAAGATGCTAGACCTCACTAGAAAACAGATCAGAAACGACCTAAGATTTATCTGGAAGGAAGGATACAGAAAGCAATGGAGAGAAGGAGTGTGTGTGAGGGGAATCCAACTGCCTTCCTGACTAAATTGCGAAACTCTCAGTAATTTCTAAGCAGTGGGAATCACAGTGCTCATTTTTAAATCATCCATCAACTGATAGCCAAATTCTTTCTTATTAAAAAGGGATACCCTCATATCCACCCTGGGCCTGTGGAAGAGGCAGCACAGGGATAGAGAAATGGAAGGCAAAGGAGAGCTGGCCTGCTGAAGCCACACGGAGCTGAGTGCAGGCTCCCTGATACCCAGACAAGCCACATCCCCACCAGAACACCATCATTTCCCATCCGTACAGATGCACACTTGTGGCACAGACAGACAGGCAGGAGCAGCACAGGCACGTCTGTCCTGCCACTGAGCCCTGAACTCGGAAATGAGAGCCATCATCTCACCACTGAAAGGGCACATTAACAGCACTGCCAGCCCAAGTCTCCCGAGAGGAGCCGTCTCCTGCATGTTCATGCAGAGCCAGGCACTGGGGGCTGAGCTGCCTCCAGATCCAGGGCAAGGATCATTATCCTGGCTCTTCCTTGGCTGTGCTCGGCCAACTGCGGCTTTGATAATTACCCCATAGAAACTCAAAGCTGCTACCCCAGCATCTTAAACACAAAAATCATATTCTGTTGCCATTTTCCCCACAAACATTTTTATAGCACACAGCAGTTTCTACTTAGGCAGCAGACGGACCAGAAAATACTGCTTGAAATGCTTTTGAAGTGGAGATGGGACCACAACAGCAGATGCCAACCCCTCCCTCCAGGGAGTGCAGATGTGGATTCGATTCTGGGCTGGAGCTCCAGGATTTGGCCCTTTCTAAACACCCTGATACCCCTTGTGAGGGTTGTGCATCTGGGGTTACTTCTCATGTGAGAGGAGGGGTTTAAGCACTGCTTTGTTCTGAACACAGCTCTTAGCAGAAGACCAGCATAGCTCTTCCATCCTGCCCCGATTTGCTTGAGCAAAACATGCCCAGAGTCCGTGCCAGCAGCCGGTGGAGGGGAGATGGACCCCAGAGCCCCAGGGACAGCAGAACTCACCCGGGGTGAGCAGGGTCTGTGTGCTCAGACACAGCACCAGTGCAAGTGCCAGCTTTGGGAGAGAGAGGAGCCGTAACAAGTCTTAGAGCACTTTTGGAAAATAATTTGGAACAAAGCAAATCAGCAAAGATCCTTGAAGTTGTTTGTTTCTGCTCTAAGCTCTGCAAATAACAAACAAGGTGTCTGTACAGAGGTGCCTGCCAACAGCTGCCATTAACATACATAAATCTTCCGTTCAAAGGAAGCCTCCAGCAGTCAGTTTTTCTATCTTAATTTGATTCTTTTGACTTTCCATCCTGTCTGTTTTCATCTTTCCTCATTAAAAGGATTTTTTAAGAAAAGATTTTTTTTTAAAAAAAAAGCCAAACATGGCTAATTATTTTAATGAGCTACCAAAAAATAGTTGCTTTCTACTCTGAATATAAGCAAATGTCAACATTGCATGGGGAGCAGAGGCAGCACAGCATCTTATTACTATACCATCAGCTCCTATATTTGATTAATGAAGACTCACAGGACTAATTTTACGCTGCTTCATTAAAAGCCTGGGGCAATTAGCATAAAGGTTAGACTACTACATTACTGAAATGTTATTTTTTTAAACAAAATAATTTGCTTATTTTCCTATCCCTTTGGAAAAAAGCAATTCATATGATATAGACAAAAGGACATACTGTCTTTTTACACTTCTTGTGTAGAGAAACATGAATTGCTGAATCTCATCAAGGATTTTAGCAAAGCAGCTGCCCAGTTTCTTTCTACAAAAGGGCAAAGGCAGTGCTCTCCTGTAAAGCAACACACAGACAAAGGGAACAGCCTTTCTGCTCAGAGCACAGGATGGTGATAAACTTAAAATTCAGCCAGCACCTAGAGGGAGGGGAAGAAATCACTCATTCCAAACAGTGCCTCCATTTCTCACACAACTAAACCTGTCTTGCAAACTCCTCCAAATGATGATCAAAGTTAAAGCACATATATGCGACACTGCAAGAGCTGAAGTGTACATCATAAAAAAGCATAGGCATCTCCTATTCTTTCAGACTTTATTGAGAGGACAGAGGAAGAGCTGCTTTTGAACTTGCAGCTGAGCAGTCCTCTAAAAGCACATCCCACTGGCAGCTTTGCTGTGCTGTTGATTCAGTATCTTGATGGACAACAAACAGAGCAAGGGTCAAACCACCTCCCCATTTCCACGTCCCGTTTTCCCTCTCCTTCCACATGCAAAGGTAAAGCAGCTCTCTGAAAACCAGCTTCCTCCAACCACCTCCCTCCTCCTCTGCTACAGCCCCAGGAATGGAATAAAAACATGAAAAAGCAGCAGCAGCCCTAAGGAACAGACTTGATGAAACAGAAAAGCGAACTGCCAGACAAGGCTCCAGTCTGCTGCGGAGCTGGTTGGCACGGGGAGCCCCTGCCAAGGCTCCACCAGGCTCTGCTCTGCCTGGCAGGCTGGGCTGGCTCTGCACGGGTTAAACCAACCCAAGCCAGCCCTGCTGGAGAAGCTCTGCAGCAGGAAGAAAGAGCTGCAAATGATTTTTCTTGGCAAAAGCAGCTCATTGGAATAGTAGAAGGATTGTGCTTACTCCTCATATATAAATGCCAAAATGAGGCTTGCTGACACTTTCCTGGCAGGGCACAGCCCTTCCAGAGGCACAGCCCTTCACCCAAACTTTTGGAGGGACAGAAGGACACACAAGATGTTTCTCCCCCAGCCGACCAAACCCCCCTCTCATGTGGCATGGCCCAGCATTTATGGAAAGCACCCATCCACCAGCACCACCAGGGATTCAGCTCAGCCTCTCTCCTTCCACACCATTTTTGTGGCCAGGGTTTGGGGGCTGTGTGAAGCCACCAGCGTGCATGAATTCTGGGGCATGCTGCTGGGAGGTGGGGAACTCGTGAAAACTAATTTTAGACAAGGTGAAGTCTGCTGAAACATCAGAATTTTGCAACTTGCTTAACCAGCAGCCAGGCTTCTCCCTTCCCCTGTTCCCCAGCCCCTCAGAGTTATCCTGGCTAAGAACTGCCAGGGGCTTTAAGGTAACCCTTTCCCTGCTCCTCCCTTTCAGAGTCCTCAGAGCAGCAATTCAGGGACCTTGAGAGCTGGAAGCTACATCCAGATCAGCATGTTTAATAGACACTAATCTTCCTAAGGGTCTAATCCCTTTGTACTGCTTCTTTAGACTTACACTTTTGACTTCCACAAAAGTTCCACATGAGTTTTGTAATTTCATTTTGCCCGGCTAAAAGAATACAAAAAGGAAAGAAGTAAAGAAAAAGAAAAGCTTAACAATCCGTATTCCTCTCAGCCTTACAGCAACTGGTATGATTTAATTATTGACTGTTTCATCATATGAAAAAGTGGTTCCACAGCCACTCTAGAGGTTCGTGGTAGGGCTTGAAGAAGACGAGGGTCAAATGGCTATTTTGGGAGTGATTAGCTCGTTCAAAGGCCCAGGGAACGGCATGTGATGCACCTCTGGCTTTTGCCTCCGGGCTGCTTTAGTGCATCACAGAGGATGGCTGAACTGTGTTTGCAGCTGAGGAGAGAAGGTGATCCCTTCCCCTGACAGAGGAACTTCCCTGTCCTCATGCCAGGCTCACTGAGAATCAGGGTGACTGGTTTTATCACCTCCTGTCATCTCCCCGAATGTGGAGCTGCGCTCTGACACATTCATATTTAACAGCATCCAATTCCTAGTTTTTGCTCTTCCTTTAATCTCTCCTGTTTCCCCTTGTAGAGATGACTTTTTATTTTTTGTTCCTGACAACCTACAGCCCAAACCAATCTCTTCTTGCTCTCCAACAGTAATGAAAATACATGCCCAGAACTTCTCCAAATGTCACTGTAGACACTCAGATGATTATTTTTACAAAGGCAACTGAGAAGAACAACCTCTTACCACTGGATTTATATCAGGTTCCCCACCTCCACGGGCAAAAACACACGTTTGCAAACTGAAAGGGAGGGATCTGTTCTCTGAGACATCACCATCCCCTGCAGCCTTGCACCAGGAGCTCTCTCTCAGTTAGCCTGGCCCTTCTGGAGCCCCCCAAATGCCACAGCTGAAATCCCCAAAGCTGACAGCTCTTCACATCCCTTGAGGAAAATAAAATGGGCTAAAGCACATTAGCTGTGAATGTAATATATTTTAGCAGCAAACCCAGGAAGTCTTTACTGGTTTACCTTTTTTTTCACCAGACTTTGACTGATTTCTGTACTAGGATCATTATGAGCAGCTCATATTAGTTGTGATTTTCCTCTTCACATTTATATCAGCAATCCATGCTGCCTTCAGCAATGCCCACTCAGACTGGAGGGGTTTGTCATGAAAAGATCACTCACATACTCATCCCACAGCAGGTGCCCTTAGTCTGATCCAGTACACCACGGCTGCACTAAGAGGAAATGTTTGCAAGACAGTCAACTTTTCTGTAGGTACACACACCCAGCAAGGGGCTTCCAGGACTGCCAGATTGCTTTCCAAAAGAAAGAGACATTTTCCCTGTTTCCAGGCTGGGGAGGGGGAGCCCATGTTCTCACAGTATCAGAAGGGAAGATGCTGTGCAGCAAGTGGGAACTCAGTTTGCATCTCCTATCTCCAAAGTCAGAATCACCCTAGCAGAACCTGGTGGGGGGGAAATAAATAAAGAACTGAGGAAGATTCACCGTGTTGTGTTGCAGAAAAGAGAAATTCAATCCTACAGCCTGGGTTGTTACGATGAAGAGATGGGTGTGGCAAAACAGAGAAACCTACCAGAGAAATTACCAGCACTGATAAAAATGTCATCCCTATCACTGAAGAACCCCCCAGATTGCCCTGATCTAACTGGGTCCTTTTTATAACTCTGTTCCTGGAGCTGGAAGCTCAGCAATCAATCTTGTAAATGTTCAGTTTTCAAACCCAGGCAGGAGGTTTGTTTTTCTTGAGCAATGTGCCAACGCTCTTTCGTGCTGAACAGCTTCCAGTATTTTCTTAAGTGCCTTGAGAGGCTTGGCATGAAGGGCACTGTGGAAATGGAGCTTTAACTGATCGCTTCCAGCTCCTGCCTTGCAGCCTACCTTCCAAATGAGGGATTTCAGCAGGAGCAGCTCCTCTCCCTGCACACAAAGGGAACTGTGGATGTGCAGTGCTGGAGCAGAACTGGGGACCAACATCTCACTCCCCCAGAACTGGGAATGGCTCAGATTGAAACCAAACCCCTCACCCTCCTCCATGCCCATATCCCAAGGCATGCTGCATATTTCTCTTACAGCCAGCTCCAAGGACTGACACTGTCCCTCCCCAGCACTGAACTACAGTACAGCCACGTGGGGAAGAACTATTCCAGCTCCCAGAGAGGTCAGCTCCAATCACTACTTCAAATTAACTGAAGAGAGCTCAGCTAATTGGAGGTGTTGTGGGATGACTAATTCATGACTAGCCTTGGCCAGGCCAACTCCTTCTCTGCTCTCAAACTTTAAGTGCACTATTCCCAGCTGCCATCCTGACCTGTAGGTCAGATCCACAGCAACCCTGGGAGCAAGGAGCAGGCATAAAGGGGGACCACTATAGTGCTTTCCCCCATTAACACTTGACTTTGGGCACAGAGCATCACACTCTTCTTTGTCCACCACCTTCAAAGATTTTTGAAAGAATATCCTAATTAATCTGTGGTGGAATTTAGGCAATATTGCTTTAAGTATTTTTAGTTTAAAAATGCAGTGTTGTCAAGTATTTTCCTCTTTCCTATTTCACAATGTTATCATGTCTTTGAGGTTATTATACAGGAACATAAAGCATCTATAATCCCCAAGATTATGCAACAGTATTAAAACATGTAATATTTTGGGGTTCCACGGGATTATTATTTAATGATGGTAATTTTCTTGCCTTTCATTCAGAAGCACCCCCCCAAAATAACAGTTTTCCCAAAATAGAAGAGCAGCTGCCTATGAAACAGGACAAGGCAAAAACCTTTGCAGCGACTCAACAGGGCAGGGGAGGGAACAGCAACTCGTGCACGGGAAGATCCTGGAGTTCTGCTAAGTGGGATGGCTCTGGAATTCACCTTCATAGAAAGTGTCTGAGAATTTCAATACAAAGTCTTGCTGCAGATCCACAGACTTAAACACAATAATAATGGTAATAATAACAACAACAACATCATCATTAAACAAGCCTTCTGGGCATATTTGCCTTGTCACTTCTAATGTAACCTGATTGTTACATCGCAGTGCTCACCTCATTCCAGAGCAACTTCCACCCAATTGTGTCAGTATGTCTTATAACCACTAGCAAATTAAGCCACAGCACTGTTTGGAATGCTAAGATAACAAATATTATTTTCCTTTCATGTCATGATTCAAAGTCTGTTGGGTTGCTCAAGAAAAAACAACCACAAAAACCATAAGACAAAAGACAAACCAAACACACCCAGTCCAAGCCGTGCTCAGTGACGGAGGAAGGACTTGACTCTTGGTGCTGCAGCTAAGAAACCAGGTTTGTGTCTAGGAGAAATTCAGAACAGCAATAGATACTTCTGCTAAAACAGAGCCAAGATACACGTCCCAAAAGGGACAAGAGCTGTGCAGCAGCTCCAGAGCTGTGGGATGTGGGCTCACAGTCATTCACAAGAGCAGCCCAAAGCAGGTGTGTTGCCCCCTGTTTGGTGGAGGAACAATAAAACATGTCAAGAAACAGCACTTAATGCCCACACATAAATACACCCACAGAGTCAAGAAAGAGAAGGCCTTCTCCCTGCTTCTCTCCTTTTGCTTGTTTTCCATTAGTCACAACACAAATCAAACTGCCAAAGCTGAAAAGAACCCAGAGCAAGTCAGCAATTCTGCAGGTGGAAGGACACGCTCCCTGGTACAACCAGCCAAGGGGGCCTTTGGGACAGTGTCCCCCCTTTGGGACATCCCCACTTTGGGACATCCCCCCATGAGCTGTTGTGCCTCCCTTGTCAGAAGCAGCCCCTGCAGGGCCAGCCTGGCCCCTCCAGCTGGGGATGGAATCACAGAGTCACAGACTGTGCTGAGCTGGGAGGGACCCCCAAGGATCCTGGAGTCCAACCCTCAGCCCTGCCCAGGACCAGCCCCAAGAGTCACCCCCTGTGCCCCAGAGCATCATCCAAACCCTCCTGCNCAATTCAAACAGCATCAAACCCAGAGAAGTGGTTTGCACACAACCAACACACCTGCAGGCTTGGCTTAACAGCAAGGATCACCAGCTTTGCACTGTGCAACCAAAATCTGCAAATCCCAGAATTCCAGGCACTTTGGAAAGTTGTGGCTTGGCATTAAATACCAAATTTTCTACAAAACTGAAAGCATAAACTGATACAGAAATTAAAATTTTACATGTCCATATTGGGGTATTGCTTCAGACATGGTACTGCACTGCTATTTGTTTTAGGATTTATTTAACAGCTAGATAGAAATAATTTGGCCTTCAAAGAAGAGCTTGAGTCTTTCCTTTGAGAAAACTCAAGTTATATCTAAGTACTATATTATTTCCTTGCATCTAGAAAAGGAGTATTCAGTTTCACAAGAAATAAAATCAAGAGACTAAACTTCCAAGTATTTGAGGTTTACTCTTATCTTATGCAGGAATTAATTTTATCACATAAATAGGCATAGATCTCTCGCTCCCTATTAACTCCTAGCAGAAAAGAGCTAATCTTGAAACTACTACTGAAGAGTCACCTTAACATCAACTTTCATCTCTATAGATAAGGAGCTCAGATGCTATACTAAGCCATGTGGTACTTCATGCATTTTATTTTAGGAGAAATTAATTACTTCCTAAATTAACTTATATTCAGGTGACTTTGTAGAATATGCTTAGAAAAGGAGGGGTGAGGAAATCTTGTCCATACTGTATCTAGTTGGTTGAAGTTTGATCTGGGCACTTGAACTTTCCAGCTGCTCTGTTAATAGCAGAATCCACAGTTTCCCCAAATCCTACCCACATACCACTTTCTTCACAACAACATCTAGTTAAATCTGATGAAAGCCAGTCTCTTACCAAAGAGAGATGGGCCCAGTTACCAAGCAGACAAGTATCTGAAGAAGTCCACATGCATATATGCTTTCGAAACACCCAGTCTGGCGTGGAGGCTCCAATTTTTATTTTATCAAAAAGAGACTTCACAGCTCCCTCAATGACCTTGGAAATCATCTAACTCTCTAAACTTACCTGTGCTAACAGGTATTTCCCTCAACAGTGGATCTGCTCATTTAGTTTTGAAACAATGGGAATTTTTTCACTGGCCATTGAAAAATAACGCTCACATGGGAAGATCCCAAGTTTTCCATCCTCATCAGTTTAAGGCCACTGCATTTTCAGCCATTCCCTCACATGGAAGAGGGAGGAGAAGCAACCAGGGCAATGTTTTCTGTAGGGACCTTCCCCATAGTACCAGAGCTTCAGCTTCGTGCTCCACCGACTGCCACATCACTGTTCAGCTCCAAAACTGGTGTGCAAATAAGCTTTTGGATGGCAGCCACAGGAAAGCCTCCAACACCGAAACTGTGAAGGCTTTTCCTTTATTAAACACCCTCAAATCAATGTCACAAGCAACGATACCCAGGCATGTGTAGGATTGGGGTCACGGAGGGATTTCTTATACTCTGCACAGTTTTTGCTTAACATTTTCAGCTCTGTGCAATGCACCTATTGAGGTTTTACTTTTTTAGTCACAAAATAACGCCTTTAAATGCTAACAAATCAAATCCTTATCAAAACATGTACTTGTCCTGCTGGTTTTCTCTCCATCTCAAACTAACTCTCTACACAAAATCACCTCAATCCAAACTTGCTGAAACAGTTTTAGTTTCTAAATTGATCAGATTTTTACAAGCCCAATCCAAACCACTCATCCAGGGCTAACTCTGGAACTCCACTCAAACTCTGCATTTTTGGAAACTCAGCAGTGTTTAGGGGAGGCATTGCAGCTTTGGTGGGAAGAGCCATGGACTGGGACGTTCCTACTGGGGGCTTCCAGTGAGCTCTGAAATCCCACTGCAGTCTGTACCAGTTTCCCAAGCACACAACACCAGCCCACAATCTTGTCCTGTGAAACACTGTGAGACTTGCCTGTGACAGTGACACAGGAAAGAGAAGAATTACTAAGAGGATAGTTAGAACAAACTACACTTAAATAGAATTTTTTATTTGAAAAGAGGGTTTTTTCCCCCAGATCTGACATTTAATAGAATGAAAGCTCTTTCTCCTTTGAAGCCCCATCAAAATTTGTAACAGTCTAAGTAATTTTTATGCATAGAGTAAAACTGTATTGATGTAATAGAATTGATTGAGAAAATTATTTCATTAAATTGATGCAGTTCACTCATGTAGGAAATAGTATTTTGATTTGGGGATATTAATTTAGCATAAATTAGTAATACATCTATTTAAGATTGAGGGATTTCTGTGACTTTCTTGTTCAGGGAAGAATGTAAAAGAGTACAATTGAAAATATTGTTAGAAATAAACAATCAGGAGAGCCATAAAGTCTAGAAATTCCTTAGTAACACTCCTAAACCAGAAACACTTCTGCCAGGTGTATCCACACCTGACCCATCCTGGTCTGCAGGACAGTAAAGCAGGCAAGAGATCAGGTATATCAAGTTAGTGTTGATGGAATAAAAGTATTTTTTATGTAGCTTACCCTGGATGAAAGTATTTTTACCTTGCTTACCCAGGCAAAGCTGGGCTCCCTGGTCCAGGTGCTGCATTTCTGGTCAAGGAGCTTTCTCTCCAAGAAGGAAAGTTGCACACCAGACTTATGTGGAATCAGGGCCAGCTCCACAAGAGGAGGTTTTTAGGGAACCTCAAAAAACAACAGTAAAAACCTCCTTTCCAGTGTCATTCTTAACCATTACGAGAGATCTCCAAGAAATTGAAATTTCATTCCGTAAGACAGACAAAAAAGGCAAAAGGTCCATGAATGAAGATAAGTAAGTGAGTGTAGAGTCCAGCCCCAGGGTAACACCTGAGCTCCTGCTACACAGCACTCAGGGGAGGCAGGTTGGAACTGGGAGCACTTGTTGCTCCAACTGTGCCAGTGAACCAGCCTATGGAAAGGCAGGGCAGTTCTCCAGTATTAGTGAAAAGGAATTGCCACAAGATCAGCCAAAGGCCAGGAGAAGACTCAATAAGCAGGAAGGGCTGGAGGAAGCCTTGCTTTCCATTTGCTTCTCCCTGGGAAGGCATTAAGAAAAGCCTTAACAAAATAGCTGAATCTGCTTCATTTGGCCCCAGACTTTTTTCTCCCATTGCCCCTGTGGGCATCCTGAGCATATAAACTTATACAATGAGCTCCAAAGACAAGAATTTCATTGGTTACAGAAATCTGAATGTTTCTAAGAAAGGTCTCCAGGAGATTCACCCATGGCCACTCAGAAGCTGTTGAATTGAGTGGGGCTACAGCCTGTGCTACCCCTGAGAGCACTCCTGCAGCAGCTCGAGTCCCTTTCCCCTATCCTTTATCTGCTTCAGCTCAGTGTTGCTGGTCTATGAAATTTAAAGAGCTCTGAAAAAGATGTTAACGAGCCCTAAAGAGGAGAGAGCTCTTGCGATGCTCGTTCCCAGGAACACCTGTGAACTATTGAGTTTAATTAGTCTGCAGCTGGCACTGAGTGTGGGGAAAGACAGGGGATTTATTATCGCATTGCCAGCCCTGAGATTGGCTCTTCCAGCGCATTTTTTTCCCAGTTTGTTTGTTTTGTGATAAAGGACACACAGAGAGCGAGTGCAGTTGTTTAACTAAGAGGGAATTCCCTCCTTGGAAAGGGTGCCAGGCAGGGCAGAACTTGGATGATGGAAGTGCCTGGGCAGTGGGGGAGCCTGGCAGGGGGAGCTGTGCACCCCAGACCTCTTATTTACCTCGTGGCACAATTCACTACTGAATCCACACCTTATAACTACAGAACAGCTGAGGGCCCAAATTTTCATTTCAGTGACACATTACAGTTCTTTTTGCTACTCCTCAGGACTCCACTCAACTCTACAGGCAACCTCAAACAAAGCTGAGAGGTGGGAACAGCCTCTGCTGCCTCTTCATCCTGCCATCCACAACACCCAGTGCCTCTCAACACAGGTAGCTGTTCTAGCACCGATTATTTCACCATTATCCCACATAGCTGCATGTATTTTCACCAGTGACACTGAACTAAAACTGTTCATCCTCAAATATCTCCACCTCACATGCCTGAAGTCCTGGCTGTGCTCCCATGTGACATCAGTTTTCTCCCCTGCCCTCGTATTTACTGGGCAGAGCTTTCAGGAGAGAAGTGAAGAGGTGCCCTGCACATTTTGCAGATGCCAAGCAGAGCCACAGCTCGTCCCACCAAGTCCTGGAGCAGCCCAGGGCACCCAGGGCTCCCCTCCACAGCAGCAGCTCAGGGGCTGCCTGAGAACCTCCTGCCACTCTCAGCAGAGAAAGCAGCCACAATTTGGAGGCTTTTATCTTTGAACAGGTATTCTTCTCCCTTGTGTTAAATTCAAATTACCTCAACAGAAACAATGCCCTACTTAAAGCACAATGTGCCAAATAATTATCATCCTGACATCATCTTTACTGACAGTAGCTCATCTCCACAGCCCGAGTACGAGATGCTTCCTGAGCTGATCGGACTTCATCCTGCCATCACCTTGACACTGCCAAGTCAGTCGTGCTGACATTTCCTCCAGCTGACATCAGAAAGCCTTCAGTAAATCTCCACTGACATCTTAAATTCTCTTCTCCCCCCTCCCTCATACTTTCCTCCTGTCATGTCATCTCCATAAAATTGCCCTGCCCTTGTTTCACTTCATTTTGACATCCTATTGTTATCTCCACGGATCCCCTTTAGCGCGGCACTTCTGTCACAAAGGCACAACATCTCCAAGGACCTGACACAGGAGCACCTGGGGAAGTGCGTTGGGAGGCTCATTAAAATGAATTAAATGTCTGTGCCATTCCTTCTACCCCTTCCCAGCAAGTGCTTCTCAAACTAAGCCTCCCCCAGCAGGGCTATAAGGGGCCTGAGCAGGGTGGCACCTGCACACCCCAACTCCTGTGACATCCAGCCTTGTCCCAGGCTAAACTGGGGAGGACAAAGAGCTCTGGCAGGGGGAGAGGCAACAAACTGTCCCATAGCTCTGGAACACCAAAGCTCAGGAACAACTCAGAACTTCATGCACTTTAAATCTGGAAAACACAACAAATCGGACATTGTGGTGAGCCCCTAATTCAGGGCCCACCAGCCAAAACCCCGCACTGCTCAGGACAGAGATCACGGGGGATGTGAACAGAAACACAATTCCCACATCAGCCTTCCCGATCCTTCACCCCAGGGATGCAGTTGAGGACCTTCCCAATTCTTCACCCCATGGATGCAGTTGAGGACCTTCCTGATCCTTCACCCCAGGGATGCAGCCAAGAACTTTCCCAAACCCAGGGCAGTAGCACTGCCCACACAGCAAAGGGCCAGGCGGCATCTTCATTCTCCCAGCCCAGGCGCCCTCATGAGCAGGTTCATCACCATCATTAGAAGGTTCATCACCCTCATTAGCAGGGCCACACCTGGCCCCAGGTCACCGTGGTCCCACAGGGACACACGGCCAAGGACCCATTCCATACTGGATATAATTAACAGGCTTTAAAATTGCCTCTATAAGGGAACCCCAGGCCTGGTGCTCACTCCATGAGACAGCAACAAGGTGGATTTGTGCCTGGTAGGGTGGGGAAGGCAGGAGAGCAGCCCTGGGAAACCACAAGGGAGCTAAAACCCATATGTGCTTGGGTGGTGTCTGACAGATTTTATGGTAATGTACCCAGAATTTTAAATTACACTATATACATGGAGTATTTCCTGAAATCCAGTTACACATTTTGAGATGTAAATAGAGATATGGCCTAAAAGAGCAATTAAGCTCTCCATGCAATTAAAAAGCATGGGGTTTTGTTTGTATATGATTCCATGCAGATTTTTCTTTATGGGTAGACCAGGAAATACAGTGCTGTCTGACACCAGATATTTTTGTCTTTGCTTATTGATCCATGTTTCTCCAAGCTGTAAAAATCACTTACAACCAAGGAAAGCCACAAAGGCCAGACCAAGAGCCCACGAGTTCAGCCACTGATGTGAATTTCAGACACGCCAAAAACCAGACCAAAGAAATGAAATCTATGTACTCCTAACCCAAAAATGAGAAAAAAAATCCCTCCAGCTATTCCCTGAATCCTAAATCTGCAGTATACAGATTGGGCTAAAAAAAAGCTGGGCTAGGAGGAAAAAAAATGTACAAAAACCCCCCAAACTGGAGAGCCATAGATGTGGACATTTCATGTCAGAGCCATCTCTTAATCAACTTCTGCTACATGTATTTTATATATTTAGTATGCACCTCCAAAAGTACATCTGCAAGAAATGCATCAGTTCTGTATTTTCTTTAAAAAACTCCCCTAACTATTCCTTTCTCTTTGCCAGTGTCTGTTCCCCTGCTCTCCCCTGCTCCCCCCAACGCTCCAGACTCCAGCTTACAGGTCTGAAATGAACTCAGCAAGTTTAAAAAATGATGTCATAAACTCCCCCCAGTGAAACCTGCCCACGTTTACATCACATTACAGGGATGCACTTACAGCCCAACACGTGAGCTCCCATCGGTCAGGGTTAATCCCATGTATTCCTGGAAATAAACCACGACAAGCTGTATGGCACAAACGTGCAGCAGTTGAGAATAATGAGATTCTGCACAGATAAGCTCTAATTGGGTTCTGAGGTGGAACAATTAACCCTCCGTGTGGGGTGTTGAGTTCCAGGTCTCTCCAGGGGCACCCCGGTGTGTGACCCCATGGATGTGGGGTTTGGGCTCGGGATGCTGACTGGGAACGGGTGGCTGCACGTTCAATAACCGAGGAAATCTTTGATGCAGCTACATTAGGGATGCCATTACTACACATTTTTTGATCAACAATACATCAGCAGAACATTTTGCTACTGCTGTTAACTCTGTGCTGTGGTTCAGAAACAAATGCTTGAGGACATGTACTACTGAACTCCTACTGCGTGTACAAGAGCTACGCTGCTGTATCCTCCGTGGAATATCACTGTCAGCAATTAAAATGAGTATTGAAGAGACCGAACACGGTTTGTGATGCATTTTCCTGGCTTTTGTGAAACATTTGTTCACCAGATTTGCTAAGTCTCAAAATGCAAGCATACATGAGAGGTCTGCTAATGCAGGGAATTAGCAAGGTATAGCTCCAGCAGATTGCAGGAGTGCTCTGTTCCATACAAACGGGCTTAGGCAAGCAATCAGTACACTCTGTGAACAACTCGCCCATTCTGCCTGAGATCTACAAAAATATCAGGTGATCAAAAACAAAAGAGAAAAGATTTATGCTTGCAACCTTTTGAAACAAAGGCTCCTGGGTGGGGATTGTTTTCCTCTCTCCCTTCTGAGCTCTGATAGTCTTCAAAGACATAACCTTACATTGCAAGAAAATAAGATTTAAACACATCCGAAATAAAAGAGCCCAGTCGCTATCACATTGTGATTATCAGCACTGCTGCCAACAGCCCACGCTGGAGCCAGAGTCTCTTGGAACACCATAAATTCCCAGCTGCCTTAAGGAACACGTGCCTTCATCTATCTCTGAAACCCTGCAAGGTCGGGGGAAGGCTCATACTTTGCTGCATATGCAAACCAAGAAATGTGCAGTGCAAATAAATAAATAAATAAATAAATAAATATTAAAGCAGCCATATACTCAGATTTTCTGAATAATTCAAGTCCCATTCTTAATGGTGACAGGGTAAAGCAGAGGTTGCGGGTTTGGGGATGCTGAGACAACTCAGTGGTGGGGACAGAGGGTTTATGATCTATACAAATCTGTCCAAGGTGGGGTCCAGTTGATGAATGGTTCCTTTCCAGGCAGAGCTATTTGGGCTAGGATGTTTACAACAGGATTTCCATTCTGCACAGAATTCCACATCACTGCTACATTTTTTATATCCCTTAACAGATGTATTAATACAATACACATTTTCATTATATGTCTTTGCTTCTAAAATCAAAACATACAGGGCCAAATGCCCAGCAGCTTTACACACTTCCATGTGGACAGAGACATGGCTTGTACACGTGTGCATTTGTGTGCACTCGTGCACAGGGGGAATTTATTTCCAAATGTGGCTGCATAAACATTTTTAAAGCAAGGCATCAATTCTACAGCAGAAAAAAAATCAATTAATAGCAAAAGGGCTTCTCCTGCAGTAGTACTAGGAACATCTATACCCTCTTCACTTTCCAGCATTGACCATACAGTCACCCTGAAAGCCTGATACCGACCTGAGGCAGCAAAGTGGCCCCGAGAGCCCATTCCTGTTACAGCATTTAAGACAAATACCTGACTTTGTGTGGACACTCCACCAACAGTGCACCAGAAACTATTTTTACAAAACAGAAAAAGCAGCCCTACAGTCATGCAAACCTGACATAACAGTACATAATTCCATCCTCACTCAACACCTAAAACTGGAAAGCAACCTTGAAAACCCTTCAACACATGACAAAAAGGAGGATGCACACCACACCAATACACAATATGGAGCTCTTCCAGAAAAACTGTATCAGTGCTTTCCTCAGAAATTCTTCTGACACAGATCCAGTGATACTGCACCTGATCCTGCTGTGGACAACAATACTGGATTGCTGTTAGTGCCTGGCTTGTCCTGCAGATCCAGCCCAACAGCAGCACCCCTGGGGCAGCACCCAGAGCAGGCTGCTCCCCAGTCCAGCCTGGGGCTGCAGACACCCATGGCCATGCACTCCTTCATTTTTGTCTTCAGGGATCATTATCATTAACTAGGACTCACAAACCAGAAAGAAGTCATGCAAAGTAAATTCACAGGGCTCCCAAACCAGCCCACAGTGTCCAGGTACAAGCTCCATCCGTCTAAATATACGGAATTTTTAACACAAAGGCAAGTCAGTGTGCCCACATGTGACAGCACTGAATTCTCCAAAGCTCTTCTCTTATAGCGGATTTATGCCAAGACTTGCTTAGCACTTTGCTCACTCCCTGCATCTCCAGGGGTCTTCCCTCCCTGAAGTTCCTGCTGCCTCCTGAATCCTCACCTTCTCTCCTAACAGGGTGGGCAGTGAGCCACAAATCCCTCTTTCTAACCTCTGTTGAGTACTAACAAGAAAGCAGGGGTGGAAAGCAGTTCTTTAAGTATGCTATTCACATAAGCCTAGTTTTTGCTGAAAGAGCACCAAAAATAAACCCCTCAAAAATTCAGTCTCTCATATTCTCACAGCTTATACCTCCATTCAGCTTCAATAAGCCAGCAACAATATTGCATGCCCAGGCTCCATATCACTGGGATCACCGGGGCTTGAGGAAAGCAGGAATTTAGCCAGCACCTACTTAATTTCAAATTCATTTAATATCTCTCTACCCCCTCCACAAATAAGCCTTACAACATTACAAGTTAATCAAGCCAGGCACTAGTGAAATATCTTTTTTAAAACCCCCCTAAATTTAATAGAAGATTACTGCATTCAACCGTAGAAACAATTTTAAGCCTAAATTTGGCAAGACACATTAGTTTTATATTGAGCTAATTACTTCCAAGTGTCCAGGAAATACAATTCAGTAATTACATCTGTATTAGCTGGATGCAAATGCAGGAAGAGGCAGAGCTTCTTGCACCAAGTCAGTCACCCTGGCCATGCTACACAACCCAGCCCTGCTGCACAGACAGGTTTGCTGAAGAGTGACCCAAATGGGAGCACCAAAGATGCTCAACACGCCCTGGCTGAAGGTGTGAAGGATGTGAAGGTTTGTGAGCACTGACACGTGGGCATATTTCAAGGCATCAGCACTCAAGGAGGCCAAGCTTTTGAGGGGCTCAAGTGTCTCTTTCCAGCAGTAACAATGAAATCAGATTTTCCATAAAGCTCAGTCCTGCTGGTGTGATTGTTCTGGCTGTGCCACCCTGGGAGCCAGGCCCCTGGGGAAGGGACAGGGCTGCAAACCCTTCTGCATCCTGAGGCAAAACACTGACCACAGAGCTCTCTCACTGCTCAAACACCCCAGCTGTGCTTGAGTTTACAGCAGGATCACCAAACCCAGTTCAGAGAGACGGGGGCAGCTGAAATGGTGAGGCCAGTTGGGTGAGAGGGCCGAAAAGCCCCCGAGATGGCGCTGAGCCTGCTGTCACCACCAGCACAGCTCCAGCCCCCAGGAGCTCCCAGAGCATCCCCAGGCTGGGCCATCTCACAGGATGTATTCGGGGCACAGTTTATCCAAGACGTTTTCCTCCTGGCTGAAGGCAGAGCTCACACTAAATTAAATGACATTAAAGCCTATCATCTGCACACCCCACAGAAAAGACACTCCATCATCATTGTCAAGTGAAAACCTGGAAGCCAAGCAGGAGGCAAAATAACCCCTGCTCCCATCATGCTGCTCTGAAAGAGCTTTGCTCAGCTGACAGAAATGGATTTGATAATGCAGCAAGGGAAAAATACGTCGTAGGACAACATTTCCAGTTCAGCATTCTCCACCCCCACGTTTTCCACAATAATTAATAACCAAAGCTGTTAATGCTTAAATGATCCACGCTCTCCAGTGCAGTCATCAATTCCTCAAGAGGCTTTCCACTGGAGCTAATACTATTAACTGTGTGGATGCCTGAGGATAAAAACTGCTTAGTGGATGAAAGGACATTTCTATACTGTATCCAAACATTTAGGAACTCTCTTTTAAAGCTGGAATGGCTTAATAAAGCATTTGGGGCTCCCAAGGTTTGCATAAATGTCCACGTTGTACTCCAGGGTTAAAGAAGGAAAATGCTTTTCCCAACCCTCCAGTGCTAATAGATATTCTCTCTTGCTCTTCCCCATTCCAAAAGGGCCAGAGCATCCAACCTTCTTCCAGTCTTCCCAGCAAACCATTATCCAGGGAGAGCAGGCAGGCATCAGCCAACCCCAGGAAAGCTGAGCAACAGCCATGGAGATGCTTTCTTTACTTTCAGACAGCATTAGAAACTAAATCACTCCCAAACACAGCTCTGGGACTCCATTTTTGGTTTATTTCCTGAAGTCCCTGGGAACCTTTGCAGTTACCAACACACTTGTCAGCACTTAAGGAAAGAGAGAATATTTTAGCATGGAATTATAATCATGATAATCACAAGTTTTTCCTGCCCTGCCTTCTCCAACTATTCCCTGCCCACTCCCCCATCCCAGGATTAACACAGAGGAAGGAAGCTTTTAAGACCAAAACAATTTCTGTTTCTTTTTGTTTCTTTTTTTTTTAAGCTTAATTTTCAAACAGCCAGGGGTACAGAAGTTCATCCTGCCTGTGTGTGTTTCCTTATCCCCCTTCTAATAACTTTTGAAAACCTCTAATCTCAAGTAAATGTGACAGCAGGGCAGAGGTGTCCACAGCACCAAGTGAGGAGATGGGAAGGGGCACCTGGCTTCTCTCACCTCCCACCACGGGGAGGGCTGGCTGTGAGCTCACATCTCATTGCACAGCACAAACCCACTGAGGAAATCAATGACAAGAGAAAAGTCCATCAGACACCAGCCCTCAATCATCCTGCTGCTCATGCAACCACTCAATTCTTAATTCTTCTGACAGCCCTGTAACAAGGGCTGCTGTGGCCCTTCCTTGGCAGCAGGGGAGCCAATACATCAAGAGCCACCCGTGTCTCCGGCACCACTGCATGCTCACCTGTGGCCTTGCACTGAGAGGGAGTAAGGGCAAAGCATCATTAAAATGGTCACCAGGCACCAAGGAGAACTCATGGACTTGAGGGATTTGTTTTCTAACTGGATGGATTTAGAGCCAAACACTTGATTGTAAACGTGAACCCAAAGATGGATGTTTCCCCCACCAGGCAAAGTTCAATGCCTTCAAACCAATACTTGGTTCAGTGGAAACACTGAACTTTTCCTGAATGTTTTGGTCCCTCATTCCTTTTCTTTGCTGCTTCACATGCCAGGGAGGTACTTAGGATCACTGCTTACATCTGCACTACCAGGCTTTGAGGAAGGGGACATGGACACTGCCTCGTGCCCAAGGGCCCCATTTCCCTGACCTCACCACCCGTGGGCTGAGCTCCCACCTGGACATGAGAATTCCCTAAACAGCTCCCAGCCAGCAGGATCAGCTACACTTGCTAGAACGACTTGAAACAAAACAAAGCCCAACAAAAAGCAAAATAACCTTAAGTGCCTTACTGACAGCTGGGCTCTTTCTTTTTCCACTTAGGGACTCATTTCTCTAAAACAGAGGCTTCATTCTTCAACATAAGACTTCAAATACATGGAAAATCTGAACCAGACCTATCACACCAGGCTACAGTTTCCAGCAGGAAAGTTTAATGGGCTCACTGAAAGCATTCTTCAAATGTTTCATTCCTACCATTCCTTTCCCTTCATGGTTCCTCTTTATGGATGGGTGCATGGGAAATGGGGTAAAATTGGGTCCACCAGGATCAGGTAAATCTGCCTGAGCATGTCATGTGTTCTGTGTGTTATTGACAATGCTGCAGATGGATTTTGTTCTGTTTTTTCTGATAGGTATGGCACTTGCTGTTCAAACAGACAAACCCAGACCAGCTGCAGAGAAGCAGGGACTAACTGAGCTCGTCCCAGGGCTGTCTGGCTGCAATGGCAGTGAAGGCTCCATGGATAACTTGGGTCCATCTGTATAAGCTGTGGAGACAACAATAACTGCCACTGTATCTCTCTGTAGAACACAAGGGAGTGCATCTCCCTAGAAAGATAATAACTGGAGGTAAAATGTGGCAAATATCTTTTCTAATAAAGGAGGCAGGCAGCTTCTCTGTCCAGCCAGAAAAATTTGCCTCCAATCCCACCAATTTCTGCAGGATCCCTGTATCACTTGTATATGTATAATGTATACTTGTGTACATATAATGTATGTACAGTCTTTACTTTCCAGGCTGAGTGCTTCAAACCATCCATCCCTTCCCAACTTTCAAATAAATTTTTGTGGACAGAAAAACAACCCTTCAGGAGCACAATAGGAAACAACCAAGTTTCAAGCAGATGAATGTCTAAGTTTGTGAAACTCAGGATGCCAGTAACTTGAATTCCAAGTCTTGGGCATCTCATCCCAGATTTACAGTTCACAGCCATCCTACCAAGGAGTATAAATGTCATCATCAGAATAAGCACTACTACAGTGGAAAAGTCTTCTCTATAGGTATTACCTACAAAAAATTCTGGTTTGTGCATCACTTTTACCAAATAGGAACTCAGTTCTTCTGCTCTTCAGCACAGTGAAGACACTGGAATTGAGCCATCAGTTACACACAGAGAAGCTCAAGGAGTTGCTAAATGCTTAAATGCTGGAGATTCAGTAGAAGGGGAGGTTCTGCTTACCTGAATGCAAACTGCACATCCTTTGTACAAAAAGATGAGGTTTGGATTAAGAAACGACTGCAGCTTTCAGAGTGCTCTGCCTTAGTAAATCAAAGTCAGACTCTCAGCCTTACAATGTTGTTTTCCCGTGGTTCTATATGTATTGTCACCAGAGAAGATGCACAAGGGTCTGGGCACTGGGTGGGGGCTCTGGGAAGGGAGATGACTGCAGTTCAGGTGGGGAGGACCAGGAGAGGAACATGGCACTACAGGTGGAGAATCTGAAGCTGAAATACATTACAGTCTTGAGAAATCATCTTGTGTAACTGGTAGTACAAATTGGCTTTAAGAGACATCTCAGCTGGCACATGTATTCCCCACTGAACAGTGATACCTATTCAAATGATCAAAACCTGTCAGTTCTTAAATTCAGGATAAATCCCAGACCTCAGAAACAGGAAAATGAAAAAAAAAAAAAGTTCAAAAGCAGTAAGACAGCAAATGTTACTCTCAGGACCAATCTCTCTGATATGCCTCAAGCTTGCTAACAGCATTCTAATGCCACAGGCATGTTACTTTCCTTTGCCCTCATGTTTTATTTCAAGGAAGCCCTGTCCTAATAACTGATTACCAAATACCAACCACCAAACAAGCTGCAGTGTTATCTTGCTAGCTGGTGAAATATTTAGGTCCATTTAAGTGGCATGCAAAAGTGAGCCTGAATATATGGGCTATAGAAGGCAGAAATAGGAGCTTTGCATTCAGAGACAGGAGTATCCTATTGAGACCCATTCCTCACTCCAGAAAGCACATGTGCCCTCTCACCAAATCAATGCAAAGCAGCAGCACTGCTGCCCTCGGCTCAAATCCCTCCTTCGCATTTAATGTGGAAATTACCATTCCTCCACCTTTCACAGCCAGCTCCCACCTCCAGCCAGGCTCACCTGAAGGAGTGCCTGAGATCTCAACATCATTTATATGAATGGGGCAGATGTCCCTCAGAGACCACTGCCCACCCACTAGGGTGGGAAAGGCAAAAAATGCAGAGACTTTGAACAAAGAAAACACCACAAGAAAGAAGTGTTTGCTATTTTGTACATCTGAACAGAAACAATCGGTCTGTAATACACCAGATTCGTCACACCCATTGTAACATCCTCCCTTCCAACCCCTGCTGTTTAATTTGTCAGGAATATGAAAATAGCTTTTAAAAAACTGCCCAATGGTTTGGGGTTTTTTGGGACCACTGTCCACTTCAAAAATCAGAATCCACATCTTCAGAGCTGTGACATACACAAAATTGCTTCAGCTTTTTCTAAGACACAGAAACCAAAGTCCAGGAGAGACAGTGAGGCCACCAGCAGCTGCAATGCCTCTGACCCAGTCCAGGGTTCCTGGTCCTGCCCCACTCCATCCTGTGCTCACAGCACCTCAGGATATATGGGGACGATTTTCAGACCAAAGAAACAAACTAAATTTCAGCCCTACCCAAAGGAGAAACAACAAAGTAATTGCAAGTTTGGCCCTTAATAATTGCTTGCAAAATGTTCTCTGGGTCTGGCAACAAGGAGCTAGAATAGCCAGCAGTTCTTGAAAGATTTCCAGTCCAGCAGCTCAGGATCTGGATAAGCATCCAAATGTCTAAATCACACTCTGAATCAAACACACGTGCCACAGCATTTGCAACACCTGCAAGTCTCAATCTTTTCATGCTGCTATGAAGAGCATCATTCAAATTTCTATCAGCTGTCCAAAATGTCAGTGCCTGAAGCCCCATTTGCAGCAGCAGCACAACTGGAATCATCGCTGATTCACAGGCTACTGTTCTTTCAGCAGAGTCCTCTCTGGTCTTTCGTGTGAGACGGACAGTTAAGCCTGACTTTATTTGCATCCTGCTTGCCAAGACCTGTGAATTGGGAATTAATAGCTCCCACTGCTCCCACACTGCAGCCAATTTTACTGCATTCACTCCAGCACATCTCAATGCACAGAGGTCAGATGCAATTTTAATGAGTACCTCTACTCTTCTATTTATTTTAATACCTTTATTGCCCCATCAAATCTATAATAATTAAGCATATTATAATTACATAGAATTAAACAGTCTCCTTAAATGTATCCCCCATTATTTTATAATCAATTAAAATTAATAAAATTGATTATAAAATCTCCTGTCTGGTGTACAGTAATATCTGTTCTCATCATTACACAAAGCTGTACTTCAGTAATGGCCAGCTACAAAGATTTCTGTACTATCAGAAAGTCTATAATAATCCATTTTCTTTACTGATCTTCTGATACCTCGATCCCTTCCTCAGAGTGCTATTAATGCTCTGGTTTGCTGGGTTTCTCCCAGACCATCAGCAGGCCTGTCTGCAGGAGGCTGACATGTGGCACCAGGTATGAGCAAATCCAGCCTCAGCCCCTGTGACAGCAGCTCCCAGCTGTGGACAAGCCCTGCTGCTCCAGCTGGGCAGATCATGGGGAGAGATGGGATCCTGGGAGCTCCCCTTTCCAGCTTAGGTTCCCCCCTTGCCAGCAGCAAGGAGAACCCCCTAGAAAAGCAGCACTTTCACAACTAATCAGCCTCAGGATGTTCTGCACTCTCTTATATCCTCACTTCCCAGCACCTAAGAGACTTTGTGCTTTCCCAGCTGCTCAGCCATCTCCACTCAAAGCTCTGCTGCCTTACAGCTGGGGGTTTCCTTGGCAATTATATCTCTTCAGTTGCTGAAAGCATCAGAAAATGACCCCAAAAGACCTCCTTTCTCCGTAAGAGCAAAGAGGAGCCAGTGGAATCACAGAGGTAATACAATTTTCAGTGTAAGTACATTACCTCATGGAACTTCTTGCCACAGAGTCCTCCCAGGGCAAACAGTTTGACAAGCACTCAGTGTCTGTACTGCACAGCTCAGTACTCACCAGCAGCAGGAAAGAAGCTGGAACAAATGTCACCCACTGGGCTAGTCTTGCCTTTTCTTTTCCTATTTTGGGGCTATTTTGGGAGAGAAGGGTGTAGAAAATGAACTGCCAAGAAAAATGATGCTGTGATCTGTGGGAAGCCAGAGTCACAAGGCTGAGGACTCGTGTCTGACTCTGGCCAAGCAGAACGTGCTTGCAAAGGGGAGTCTGCACTGTCTGATGAAGAGCTGATGCATCAAGGTCTTCCAGAAAATGAAGAGGCAATCTATAAAACATTGTCCCAAGCCCCAGAATTTCTGTAAAGCTTGAAGATGGAGTTAACAAGAACTCTATTCCCATTGAATTTCCATGGGAGGAATTTTGCTTATTCGTTATACAAACCAAAGCTGACTTGCTTAAACTTTGTGACCAAGCAGTACTCTCTGCATTTTGCCTTTGTCACTCTGGATGTGCAGTTTGGTTTCTCTGTTTCAGGTTCCTTCACTATTTTTATGTTTGGGAGGTGGTGGATGTATTTTGGCCAGGGAACTCCACCAGCCAAGCGGAGAGGAATCCTTTTGGTCGGTGTTTCTGCAGCACCTCCCACAGCAGCTCCCCTGACCTGGCTGCACCTCCACAGTTCAGGTCCAACCTCTGCAACACAAAGCACAGTCTGATTAGGGGCTCCCTGGAACCACCAGGTTTTCCTGAGCATCGGAGGGCACTGGAGCAAAAGGCTTGGTGTGTCTGGTCCCACTTCCTAACGTGTATGGCCAGGTCATGGCAGCCCCTTTAATGCTGACACTGTGCAGACTGCAGGCCCTTTCAGCACTTGTCAGCCTGCCTTGCTCTGAGCCCAGCGCCGCTTCGCTCTTACTGACGTGTCTCCACTGAAATGTCCTCTTCTCTGTCAGCTTTGGGGTGTGATTTGAGCTGCTCCCATGGCAGTCAGTGAGCTGAACCTCCCCGTGCCCAGGGCCTGGCCATGAGTGCCTGGGGGTGGGAGGTGGCACATGGCACTGCCAGCTCTGCCACGCCAGCCACAGGCTGAGCCCTGCTGTGGCTCCATCCCTGCTGCCCGCAGGAGAGCAAACAACACCGAGTTACATCACAGGGACCTCACGGGCAAGGCAATCTGCTTACTCAGAGCAAGCTTTTTATTTTTAGACTCACTGGGGGAGGCAGTGGCTTTATAAATAAAAGGCTGCTCGGAGTCTGAGTAAGCACAGCGCCTGCACGGCTTCTGTCAGCACGATGACTGAACGATTCCCCAGCCCAAGGACGGAGTGGGAGTCCACAGCAAATGCTCTGCGTGCAGCTCGGAGCTGTGGGAATTTCATTGGAAACGCTCCGGCTTCAGAGCTGGACACGAATGTGAGCAAAACACGTGGCCACAGAGCCTCTTCTCCTGCAGTGCCAGCACCCAGGGACTCGCTGCTTTCAAGGAAAGAAATCAAACCACCACAGCCCTAAGCAATAGGATCCCAGGGGAGATTGTGACCCAGGTGTTTCCTCTTGCAAAACACACATTCATGAAGCCTTTCTCAGTCTGGAGCAATAAACTCCTCCTTGTAGGCAGTACCTGCACCATCTCCTCATGCAGTCCTCTCCACCAGTCCAGAGACAACCACTGTGGACTCCAGGCTCCTGGGAGGAAGGCAGGATTTGTACCCTGAGGGGTCAGAAATTGGCAACTTTGATACTCTAAGCAAATCTCCAGGGTAATTTCTGTCTGCTTATTGATCCATCTCCTTGCTTCCCTTCTGCAGCAGGAGGTCATTCTAGCTGTTCTTCAGCACTTCTGTTAGTCATGGAGTAATAACCAGCTTAGGGAAGAGCAGGCTGGGTTCTACCTAAACACTCACTATTTCATCTACCTTCCAAAAGAACAAATAAATAAAGTAGCTGGAAACATCCTCCCCAACTGCAGTTACATACAATATGCCTTGCAGTTAATCCTGAGCACACCAACACCAACATTTCCCATTTATGGGATCAGCCTTCTTTTTCCTCTCCCTGAGCTATTCCTCGCCCTCCCTGCAGCAGCTCCATCCTTCCAAGCAGCAGTCCCAGCTGAACAGCCCCTGAAACAGCACAGCTCTGCTTTCCATCCGAACGGGCACGGCTCATTGTTTAAAGCATTAGAGTTCTTCTGAGCCTAATAACATTTGAAAGCAAAAAATAAATTCATTGTTCTCAAAATGAGTAGGCTTAGGAGAATTTACGATGCTGTGGAGGATCCCCACAAGGCAGGGACATGACAGCATTTTGCACATCCTGCTGCTGCTGGTGCTCTCAGCCCTCCTGGCACAGAGACCCCATGCCCTGCGGATTTCTGCCATGGCTCTTGCAGAGTTACTTTCCAATGTGACAGCTTTTTTTGTTTTAGTGAATTTTAAAATTGCTGTATAATCCTACTAGCTGTGTTTAGTTAATCTGGAAACAAGAAGAGACAAAGATTGGGTCTTGCTGCGTGTCCAGCAGTCTCCATGGTACATGCAATTGATACAGCCAGAGCCATTTCTCCTTCACAGCCAGTGCAGTTCTTCACTCTCTGTTAATGGGTATTAGGAGCCCTCATACATGAACTTGACGTGTACCCTAACACATGCTTCAAATCTAACAACAGGAAGGCTCCAGTTGGGAACTCTTTCAAGAGAATCATTAAGTACATGCATAAATCTTGTTAAGAGTCAAGCCTATGTTTTGAACTCTAGTCCCTGATGGTTCAAATCCAAATTTACAACACTTCCAAGCTTCCTTAAAAGGAAAAAAAAAAAAACCAGCAATAAAATTAATGATCACTTGTGTTTACATTTCTGTTGGTGCATTTCAGCAAGTAAGATTATATCCACGTCTTCAGAAGTCAGAGACACATTATTCACAATGCTATCAGCTCAGGACTGCCTTCCATGCTCTGCTTTTGTGCTCAGCTCTGCACTCATTTTGTAAAACACCCCTTACTCAGAGTCACACTGACAACACTGGCAGAGGACAGATGGATAAGCAGAGCCAGAGAGAAAAGTCACCATCGGATGTGTCACCACCATCCTGAGACACCCAGCCAGCCACTCGGACCTGGCAGGGCATGGTTTGTGGTGGAGCAAGGGAAGGTGGCTGCTCCTGTGCTACAAGGTCAGGCAACCAAAGCCACTCTGAACAAAGCCACGTTCCAAAAGCAACTCATTATCCACACCACTCCTCCTGCTCTTCCATTTCCTGGCACCATAAGAGAAGATGTAGTTCAAATAACCACCGTCCATCTGGGAATACACTCTGTGATTCCTTACTACATATTCTTTTATCCCACAGGTATTTATCCAGCACCAGGACGAGGTTCTGCTTGCACAGATTGCCAACAGATTTGTGTGCCAGAGAAATCAAGTCTCCCTTTTCCCTTCTGACTTGTCATCCTTTTAAACTCTCATCTGTCTTTTCTGTAATGGCAAAGAGGTGAGGCCTGAGAACCTGCCAGTAACACATCCCCCAGCACAGAGCTCTCAGCAAGCTCTCTGCCTCTACCAAAATATGGGGCTTCTTTGCTAACAAGTTTGCTCTCATGAATGACATTTCAGACTGCTGGCAAGCTCCTTGACTTTAACTTGTGAGCTCCAACACATACTCAAAGGCCCCAAGTGTGATACTAGGTGTCCCCCTGAGCAAAGGAGAAGGCAGGATTAATGACTGCCTGCATGAATTATTCAGAATGCTCTGCCATTCCAGAAGGAAAGACGTTGGGCAGTTGAGACCCAGAAAGAATATAAATATTCCCTTATTTATTCACAGACTATTTGTTCATTCCTCCAACACTAAAGTACATAAGAAAGAGCAAAGCGTTCTATACCTGACATAAATCATTTCTATTTCTTAAAGCGCCTCTTTCCCTGCAAATATGCTAATAGAAGTTAAATCTATTATCATAAACTTTGTTAGAAAGAGGTCCTGACCTCTCAGGATGGGATACAGACCCTATTAAATAGAATTGAAAATATATCCCCGTTTGGCAGAAACTCATTTTTCACTTCTTACCAACCAGCATCAGAACTAAATTTATGCCTCAGTTAGTTCAAACATTGGACAGAGAATGAGACAGGGCTGTACAACGAAGATAAAATCCTGGCTTGGCTGAAGCTCATGGCAACAGGCCCATCAGCTCCCAGGGAGCTCGACAGCTCCTGGAATCACAGCGAGAGCTGAGGAGCTCCTGCCCAGGGATGCTGCGTGGTGTGCCAGGAGCACCCTGGTGCTCATCCCTCCTTCAGCACACAGCATTCAGGACATGTGAGGAGGTGAAGGGCTTTGAGAGAAGACCAGGAGTATTTTCTTGGTCATGCATTACACTGGTGTTTGGGAAAGTCACGTTCTCTGCCTGTCGCAGACTCCCTGTGTAACCTTGGGATGTTCACTTTTCCCAGGGTTTGTACTTGTGAAATGCTCAGGAAAGGCAGTGGTCCCTGCACAGCAGTGCAGTGATGGTGAGTCACCAAAGAACGACAGCCAGCAGAATGAAATGAAATCAGGATGGGGACTAGACATTCCTGGTGGAATTCCTCTCACTGGAGTTGAGCCAGCTTCCAATGCAGAGGCATCTTTGGACAGAGCTCATCATCAGATGGGAGGGACCACAAGAGCTCAGCCACACAGGGACACCAGCCTTTCAGCAGCTAAAATAGGTAAGATAAATCCCACCTTCAACAACAAGAAACAAACGAATGACTTTCTGATCCCCAACCTACAAAACGTGTTCAAAGCCACTAAAGCTGCTCATTCAGCTGCTGGCTCGGGTTGCAGCTCTGAGTTCCTCGGAGCAAGTCATAAACTTGGCGTGGGAACAACAGGATGAGGCCACCTAACAAAAGTAAGCTTGTGTCCTCTGTGCATGAAGCTGTAGCTGAAGGGGAAACCTCAACTTGCCCCTCCTTGCTCTGAGGACCTGGCTTTGCACCTCAATAGTCTTGAAAATGGAAAAGGTGTCGAGAGATTTATTTTTAAAATTGCACTTTTCTCATGTGAAGGTTTTTAGTAGCATGACCTCCATTATTTATCAGAACAGAATGCAAAAAGCTTCAAGCAACCTTTCTAAGTAGCAATGTTTATCGGTTCAGAAAAGTAATTAGGGAGGCTCTGGGTTGTAAAAGCACTGAATACTATTTCCAGTTAAATGCAAGGACATTCATTACAACTGTCATTATCTCAGGATGACTGTAGCTAATATCACTGAACTTACAAACCTGCTCTGTGCATATTAACAAAGTCACCTCCCAGCCCTGCACGTGCTGGGCAGCAGCAAGTCCTCGTCCCCCCTCCAGCCTCTCCCAAAACTGCTGAACACCCAGGTGTCTCTGCACCGTCAGAATATTCACTGAACTTCCCCTGTTTATGATTTTATCTCCCACCTAATTACAGCTGAAATAACATAATAAGATTTGTTCTCCCTGTTCAAGTCTGATATATTTAATAGATTTTTCAATATTGGTTTATCCAGCTATGTCAAAATGACAGCCCCACTTAATGTTAATCAGAGGTTGCGTGTGAGCATCAACGCTGAGCTCTGCACAGCTCAATGGAATTATCAGAGTTGTGAGGCACCGTCGATATGTTTTGATCTCTGTGTCAAATGAATTTGGTTCCTTGTTAATTTTTTCCCTTTATGTTTCACTGCTGTTTAATTGTTTTGTCATCCATGTGTACGCTGCTCTATCTAATTGCAATATTGGATGTTCAGGCAAATCAGAGGGCACGGTGTGACATTCATTGTCACTGAAGATCAGGTATTGTCTCATACCTACACACCAGCAGCACATGGCACGAATATGCCTGGAAATCTGAACTCCAGCTTCCAAGGAGCTGTTAAAAATCATGCTGACAGTTCTCCACCATCACTCAGCTACAAAAAAATATGATTAAACAACCCACAGGGCTTTGGCATTAAACAGTGAGAATTAGCTGAACTTAAGCCACCATGGAGCCAGCCTGAGAACCCCACCATGCACACAAGTCGGGGTAAAGGGGAGAAGACCTTGAGTTCTTGTACAGAGCTCACCAAGCCCACTCTTCCATGGTCAAAACGCATGACCAAACCCGAGGGGCTGGAAGGAATCTCCCCCTTCCCCAGCACTGCACAATTTCCTGCAGACCAGGAGTGAAAAGAAGCAATGGTATCCCCCAAAACAGCAGTTCTCTTTAAGTGTTAGAAATAAGGGATGACCAGCACAGAAAATGCTCTGTTCTACTCAATAAATGCTAATTTAAGGGCCTAACTGCATCAAACCAATTCTTGTTCTCTGTGGACTTTAATTAGAGCATGATCATTTCCCCAATGAACCCACATGCAGTGGAGATCCCAAGAACAGTGTGATGGGGTGGCAGTAATTTTTCCACCTCTAAGTTAAAACTCTCCAGCAAGGCTGACTTTGTTTAAAATAAGTGATTTCTTCTATTGACACAGAATCATGGAAATCACCTTTAAGACCATCGAGTCCAACTGTTGCTCCAGCACTGCCAAGCCCACCAACAACCCATGGGCCCAGATGCCCCATTTACATGCCTTGGACATGAACTTATTAAGGTCACTGTGAGAAGGCTAAATCAGACCTGCATTTAGATCCCTATTTTCTCAAAATTCAACATGTGGAAACAGATTCAGAGCTGTCAGCACCCAGATCCACCATTGAGCAGTCATTGCCTGGATTCAAACATAATCTTCATTGTCAACCCAATACTCTAAACTGGGCCCATCACACAATGTATTATAATTTAACTTAAATGAACCAGCAACAGGAAGCTGAAGACAAAGCAGCTGAAAGACAGTCCTGTTTGATACGTGTCACTGTCAGAATCTTTGAGAAGTGTCAGACAAGCCAACACATGGTCTATCCATCGTGAGACTCTCTTTGGATTGACTGACAGATTGTATGAAGCACTTGCAGTTAACTTGGACTTAAAATGTCATCAGAGGATACTTAAAACTTACCTACTACAGCCTGCTTTGCTTAGCCTGGCTAATAAGTTTTAGGGACCCAAATATACACTTGCCCCTGACCTCCAAAGGATTTGTAATCTGGATGCAATAGTGAATGTATCTGAAAGGCCAAAGCAGACAGGCTGGGGTTGATTATCAGAAATACATCACCAATTTTATTTACTCCTCTAGGTCTGAGATGTAGGATGCTTCCTGGGGTGAAAGAGCCAGGAAATTAGTCAGATGGATTTGGAGGTCGCATGTTTTCTTCCCTAATTCCGATAATCAGCACATCAATTGCCCTGACATCTGGTTTTCAAATGTTCTCTGAACACACAAATTAATTTTCTCGCACGTTGCAACCCAGACAGCCCTTCCTCTAACAACCCACTCCAGCAAAAGCAAAAGCTGGAGCTGAAGGATCACAGTCAGAAAGCTAACCAGGAGCTGCTGGCCTGGCCTGCAGCCACCCAGCCCTTCAAACAACTTGATCTCAGAGTAAATTCAGATATTTAGAATTCAGGGAATGCCATGAGACTATTTCTGGGAATAACACCAACATCATGAATAAACAGGACCAGATCTCAGATGAGAAAAACTAAATTACATTTTCATTGAGCAGCCTCTGTCATGATCTTCCAAAATCGTGGTGGCAGGAGGGGAGCTCAACTTGAATCGCCTTTGAAAGCTTCCATTCTTGGAAAATTTTGAGCAACAACTCCATGAGATTTGAGTTCAACTACCAGAACTGGACAGCTCAAAACAAAGAGACACTTCTAAAACCACAAGCCCTGAGGTTTTACTCCAACAGCTTTATTCTTCCACTCTGCTCGGTCGAAGCCAAATCCCAGCCTGTTATCAGCAGCTCTCACAAGGCTTTGCTGTTTGACTGAGTCGCCCTTTCGACTCTTCCTCTCCATCATCAGGCGGTATCTCAGAGCCACACTGGGGGCTCAGCTCCTCCACCACCAGCACGCCTGGATGCCACACAAAAACAGAAACCTGCTAGTGTCACAGGGAACTTTGAGGAAACACGAGATCCTGTGACTGTGCCAGGGTTAGTGAGTCCTTGCTGATGAGGATGTCGGGGTTTGGGCTGGCAGAGCTGTGTGCTGGGGCAGGTTCTGCAGGGAGGGCTGTGCCAGCCCAGCTCAGCCCTTCCCCACCTCCCTCAGCCACCTTCGCCTCAGACAAACACGGATTTTTCTCTCCCAGGTGAACATTCCTTTTTCCTCCCCTGAACAAAACAGGAGGCAGCTGCTCTGAGAGGAACCAATTTTGCTGACTGCTGAAGTGGAATCTGCTCGATGGCACATTGCACACAGGGAATCCATTAATCACAGAGCACAGACTGGTCTGGGTTGGGAGGGGCCATACAGACCATCCCATCCCACCCCTGCCATGGGCAGGGACACTTTCCACTAGCCCAGGTTGCTCCAAGCCCCATCCAGCCTGGCCTTGGACGCTTCCAGGGACGGGGCAACCTGTGCCAGGGCCTGCCCACCCTTCCCTTCTTGGGAAGAAGAATTTCTTCCCAGTATCCCATCTAACCCTGCCCTCTGACTGTGGGAAGCCATTCCCCCTTGCCCTGTCACTCCAGGCCCCTGTAAATAGTCTCTCTCCATCTTTCTTGCTGGCTCCCTTCAGGTATTAAAAGGCATAATTAGGTCACCCTGAATCCTTCTCTTCTCCAGGATGAACAACCCCAAATCTCTCAGCCTTTCCTCACTGGAGAGGAACTCAAGAATCAAACTGCTCCCCACATTCCAGTCTGTGAAGCAAAGCAAAAACCAAACATTTCTAAAGCTTTCCCCAGGTGTAACCCAGCTTCCAGCAAATGTGTGCTAAATCCTAATCCTTCTCCTGTCCCCTTCTCTCCACAGGGATTCCTGCAGCTGAAAACTGTCATCCTCACCTGGGCTGGCCTCTGATGGCCACCCAGAGGCACCACAATGCCACCACTGTGCCCCAGAGCCCCTCATCACCCCAGGACAGAAATCCACCCAGCATGGCAGGGGATCCCTGCCCGGCCCCCACAGAGGGCAGAGCGTGGCCAGGGCAGATCTCATGGCCAGGGCAGGTCTCATGACCAGGGCAAATCTCATGGCCAGGGCAGATCTCATGACCAGGGCATGTTTCATGGCCAGGGCCATTTGCACCCAAAAGCACCAACTGGCAGAGGACAGGACACCAGGGCTGCTCCCAAGTCCAACAAAGTCAATAGGATTCTTTCTCTTTGCATTAACAGGTTTGGGGTCAGCTGTTAGAAAAACAGGTCAATAACAATATCAATAATTACAGGCACAGCCAAGCATGGACTGCACTGTCAGAGCCATCAAAGGCCTGTTACAAGGAGAACAGCAACTCTTCCTCTCCCTGGGCGGCCTCAGGGCAGATGTGCACCCACAATATCCCAGCAGATACTATTTTATTGTGCTCCAGAAGGCCAGAAAGATTAAAACAAGCTGCCTGAGGTGACTCAGTAGGTGACCAGCAGTGTCAGGCAAGTTCAGCTGTGCCCCTTCGTTCATTTGCCCGAGAAGCTGCAGACACACGGGTGGGTTCCCATCCCAGGAGCCAGCCCAGGATTAAACATTCCTCTGTGCTTCTGAATCAAAAGGCAGCAAGAGCTCCTCTCCTGTTACTTGGCCTTGTTTTACTCAGTGCCCTTTGTATGATTTCTCAGAAGATTTAAAACAAAAAAACGTTCACTGAACTTCCTTTTTGCACTGGCTCTTTTGCGTTTAATATAAGGGTTTACCTATTTGTATTTCAAATGGAATTCAAAATGATCACGACTGTATTTAATCCCTTGTTATTACACTGGCAACAACAAGGGACATCGCTGAGCTGTTAGAGTAGGTTTGCTACCAAGTCAGAGAGCAGGGGCTCATGTTGCTCCTGAAGCTTTGGGCAGCCATGCAGGGCTCCTGCTCAGCACCAGATGTGCAGATGAGGATGCTGGAAGGAGGGGAGGGAGATGGCACACAGAGCAGCAATTTCTCCAAAGTCACATTTTAATATTTTTCAATTGTCCAAAATGGTACCTTAAACTCACCACCATTTCCTTGGTTTCCTGACCAGGACAGATCCCACACATTGATGTACCTCGTGTGCTGTCTGTACAGATGTGCTGCTTTCCTCCACATCCTCGTGAGCTAAACTGTCCCACTTGCTCCTGTGGGGCCATGCGAGACACATCCTGGTCTTCCCACTGAGCATCACAACACTGCTGTTGCAAAAAAATTTGTTCCCTTTGGAACAAATCTGATGTTTAAGCAAATGAGGGAGCCAACATCTAGTCATCACTTAGGACAAAATACTGCCAGGCTCCAAGAGCAGCACAGCCTGGCTCAGACACAATCCTTGCAGCTTAACTGATTATTTTTATTTGTTCTCTTACTATTCTTCTCATCATATCCAAAATGCAATAGGCAATGGCCAGCTGCCCGTGCCAATGCCACTGGCAAACATTCATTAGAGCTCTAATTACTGCCACTGGTGGAAAAGGGCTGTCAAATCTCATCCTGGCAAACACTGGGGTGTGTAAACCTGAGCTTTATCATGCTCCCCAATGCCCCTGATGGGGATTTCTTCTGTGTTTAGATGTGGGGTTATGGTAGCACCTGCACCAGCTCCTGGCAGTGAGGACTCCTTCCTGCTCAGTCATTACCAGGTTTTACAGCTTGCTCACACTGCCCAGGCTGCCCAAGGAGGCCACTTAGTTCCCTCCATAAATACACCCAACACTGCATCACTAAGGGCCACAGCGTGGGTAGGACAGGGTACTCCCCCCTTCCTCTCCAGATGAGTTTGGAAGAGCAAAGGAAGTTCTGCTTAGGGATAAAAGCCAGGCCTAAGAGTCACCTCAGCAACAAAAATCTTATATATATAACCTCTTCCCTGCAGTTTATTTTTAAATCTAAGAGCCCTTTTGCTTTTTTGATACTGGAAAGCAGAACCACATCTAAGACCCACAGGGTTAGAGGAAGCACTAAAAAACAGCAACCAGTAATAAACCCAGATGCATTAAAAAAATGGATGTTTGTGTGCTCAGATGTTGAGTTACTAACAAAAGCTTGCCTTTGACACCAGTTCCCCATCCCCACCTTCCCCCAGCCCATTAGACACAGCACACAAAGGCAGTGGTTACTCATCAAGGAACAACATCCTTCCCCCCCTGCTCAGCAGAAGACACAACATGCACAGGGACAGCATCCCATTTGGAAGCTGTCTGGGTTCCTGGGCAGTGCAAACACCCCTTCCCACCCTGTGCTCTCAAGGACTCCAGCAAACTTTACAAACCACCCCCAGGAATTCAAATGGCTTTGATCACTGGGACCCCTTTGCTGTAATTAGGGAAAATACCAGCTCCTTCCAAAAATTTCTGCAGATCTGTGAACTGAGAAATGCAGGCAAAAAACAAAAATTGTGATGTGGTTTGAAAACAAACCCGAGATCAACCAAGTCTCTTCACCAGAAACCTTTCACTCTCCCTCCAGCTTGACTAAAGGCTCTTCACACCTTGAAAGATTGGAACATAAGTGAGAAAAATAGGCTCTTTTCCCAAGGAGATCTGTTAGAGGACAACGTGTGATCTATAAAGAGGGAGGGCTTTTGTCTTCAAGGCAGTTTCGTGCCTTCTGGCCCAAATTTTGTTTGTGAGCATCAGGGAGTCGCTGCAGACACAGCCTGTGCCCACAGCAGGTCACAAGCCATCAGTGGGGGAGATGCTGCAACACACACACACCAGCAGCTGTCTGTGAGCCCCTGGCCCCAACCCCTGCCCTACAGTCCCCAGCAGAAGGAGGGAGCACCTGGGGAGACTTTAGTACCTCAGACAGGGGGATGTGCCACTGCTCAGCTTTTGTGTGCCATTCAATGGGAACAGGAGCATCAAGGGCAGATGCTGGATGGACACAGAAGGAGCCATCCAATGCTCTCATTTCCCTGCCAAGCCTGGGGAAGTCGCTGTCAGAGGGGGAACACAGGGGGCTGCAGCTGGGAGGCTGCCCCTGCAGCCCTGGTCCAGAACCTCCCCTCCTCTAGCCTGGAAACCTACTTCAGAAGTTACCTTGACATGTACAGAGACAAAATAATGCTTAAAAGAGCTGTGCCCTCCATCTGTGCTGGTTCAATCCCTGCAGTCGGGCCGTGGAGTCAAGCAGAGCCTGAGCTGGCAGTGCCTGCAGCCCCCGTGCAGGTGGCACAGCACGCACCTGTGGCTGTGCTCTGGGAGCACCTGCAGCACCTGCACACACTTCTACATCTCCTGGAAAAGAAAAGCCAGAGAGAAGACCTAGAAGACCCCCCAACCTCCCCACCTCACCCCCAGTGTGACACCTGATCACCCACATCTTCAGCCCAGCCATCGTGGGCTGCCCAGGAACACCAGGAGAGTCTGACAACACAAATAGAACTTCAGAGGTGGCACTGAAAGACAGACCTGATGGAGCTTAACCCACTTCCCTCCATGGCATACACTTGGAAGACCATATCTCGTCCCAGGGGAGGACAAACAAGTCTGTGATGTCAAGTAAAAGAAAAGAGGAAGGGAAAGTGGTTCAAGTGATTATGCAAATCAAACTGAAATTGAAATTTCAGTGTAACCTGCTGGGAAGAAGCCCACAAACTAGGGCAATTAGAAGAAGCAATTATTCCTGGATATAAATAAGAGAGATAATTTCATTTCTCATTGAAGCTATAAGGGCTTTGGGACCTCAGTGACGGTGCCAGAGAAGTTTCCAGTAACTCAGGGGGTGGTTATTGCACCTCCTCTACAGTAATGGCACGTGCCTTATTCCCACAAGTAAAGATAAACCAGCCCATCTGTTTTCACCATGGGGCACAGTTTTACCTTGCTGGCCCCAAGGACCCCAGCTGAGATGTTCAGCATATGCTGCTTCTGCCATGCCAAATCACCAGGAGAGAAACACCAAAACAAGCCCCCGTTTTGGCACCATCTAATATTCAGGGAAATGGACTGGATGGGGAATTTAAGATGACTGATGGTTTCATGCAGTCCCTTGTGAGAAATTATGACCTATTTCCTTCCTTTGTATATCCTTCCTGAACTGACTTCTGGATCATTCAATATTAAAAATGCATTCCCCTATAAATAGGCAGGGTAAAGAAACATTTCTTGCACTTTAAATCACTCTGCTTGAGATTACATTCAAGCCTCATTACTCTAAAGAGACCTGGGATCCTCTTCCAAATGACTGAATTGGGGCAGACATTTTTCTGACAAGATCCTAAAAGTATTCAAGTCCATCCAGGCAGCAACGTCTGGCTTTTGTTTGAAAGAAGAGATTTCTTGTTCTCAGCAATGCTAGAAAAGCAATGTCATGTCATGTTTACTACTTCCCCTCTATTGACTTCTGCAGCTGGTGAATTTTTTATGATAGAAATTACAAATATTTAGCCTGCTGATGGCAGGATGAGCCAAGTATTCCCAAGGCTCGTGCACACCAGCATCCTTTGTTCCCTGGTTTCAGCTGCCCGTGTTAGATCTGCTTACATCCTTGCATCTGCTGGCACAACAATCAGAAGGATGCACTAACCCATCCATCCCAGGGAGCTGCAGAGCAGCAGCAGCAGGAGTTCTTCCCCCTTTCCATGTTCATGGCACGCTCGGAGAGAGCTCCGGCACCGCGCCAGGATCTGCAGGCACTGCCAGGGCAGGGAGCATTTCTGCCAGAGACAAACCCACAAGTGACAGCAAAACTGCTCTGAGAGGAGATTGTCCCACTCTGCTCTGCACTGGGGTGGCCTCACCTGCAATAGTGGGGCAGGTTGGGGGGACACAATGGAAGGNCCTTCCAAGTCAGTGATTCTGTGAGTGTGCAGAGACACCAAAGAGAGGTCACTGTGCAACTTCTGAGCTGTCTTGAGACTGATGGGTCTGGTGGCAAAGCCTTCAAATCCTCATGTGGAAGATGCCTCAAAGTGTGTAAGAGTGCCAGCTATAGGGTGTGAACAGTGACTGAGGGTTGCATGTCTCACTTGACTCCTCCAGAACAGAACAGCCCCAGTGCAAGTGCTGGGTTTCAGTTTAAGTAAACGCCATAAAACACAAGCTCTTAGAATTTTGTGCAGAATGTTTTCTTTTTGCCCCAAACACTGTCTGTGCGATGCACCACACCATATGAGTTGAGCAACTCTATTATTTTTAATTCCTCCACAACAGCTGTTGTTTATTGCTAATTGAAACGTTTTTTGTCTAGATGAAAATATCCACAATTTGCCTTGCGGAGAGAGCGTCCCCCACGCTGGCACAAGGGCCACGTCTGCATGAGGCTCTGGAAAGGTGATGGCAAGGAGAAGGAACAGACCCGAAGCACCTCCAGCAGCAGAAGGTAGCAGAGGCCATGGGGATGGAGATGTGAGCCCGGGGAGGGCACACGTGGAGAGCACCTGAGCAGCCACCCAGGCTGAATCTTGTGCCAATGTGTCTTCATTCCCACGGCATCCAGTTCGGCCGGATCAATGTCAGTTGGATATTCCAGCATTCAGCTGCAGCCCTGGGGCTGGAGACAGGATGGAGGAGGAGAGTCTGATGGAGATGTGTTTTGCTCAGAGGAGGGGACCTTCTTGCAGCCTTTGGGATTTGGAGCAGAGGGAGACAGGCTCCAGAGAGGCAGGGACAAGCACGAGGCACTGCAGTATCAGGAAACAGCTCTCACCAGGACTGTGATCCAGCACTGGAAGACCAAGGAATTGGCACCCTTGGATGTGTTCAGAACTCAGTGGGGTCTGACCCTGAGCAAGCTGGTATAAACTTGAGCTTGGCCTTCTTTCGAGGGCCAAAGGACCTCTAGCCCAACTTCCAGATGGATCAAAGACCCTTCTAGCCCTCACTACTCATCATGATTCAAATCATGCTTCAGCTCAACTTCAGACATACCAAAAATACCACCTTTTACTATTTGGTAATGAAATATTTTGACACAAGAAAGCAGGGGGTTCACACCATAGTAAATAGCAGCAGCCCTTAATAATTCAACAAAAAATCATGTGTTTCTAAATACACACATTTTAGAAATGTAAATAAATGCATTAGCTACGTATCAAATCACACCATATTATGCTGGCTCAATAATATGATCACTCAATATACTATGAAATGCAAAAAAAATTATGTGATAAAGGCACACACATAAAACTACCCTGCAAAATTCCCCAGTTAAATTCTGACATTTTCCAGATCTACATATTTTTTACTTCCAAAATCTTTCTCCATGGAAATTATATTGGAAGGGACACATTTTTCTAAACATGCAATTTTTAACAAATATTTGGGCTTGTTTTTAATGAAATAGGTTTTGTCAAAACATTTTTCCAGCTCTGCATGGAACACCTTCCCTGCTCCTGCGGGAAAAAGGAAAAAGCTGTAGGCTTTGCTAGCACCCAGGTTGTCACTGCAAGAGGTGGACATATATATCCATACACACAGGATGTGTTTGTGCCATAAAGAGGGGACAGCTCCAGGCTGAGCAGTGGCCACCCCAGCAGACAGAGCCTTCAGGGACCTGTCTCAGGTACTGCCTGTGACTCTCCCACCTCTCCATGCAGACACCAGAGCACGGCCAGAGCCAGCCCAGCTCCCTTGCAGCTCCCCAGAGGGCTGAGCCAGCCCAGGGACACTGGACTCGCTCATAAAAGATTTATCTACTCCATTTCCCTGCCAGCAGTTCATCTACATTATTGTACAAGCTGTACTGAATTACAACACAAGAGTGGAAAACATACCGTGTCAGACCCGAAGGTGGTATATAAATCTATATGTTTCCCTGGAAGCCAAACTGCTATGCTGGTTTACACTAATGAGACATTTAGCCTGGATTTGGAATCCTAGTGTCTCACTGCTTACCAAATTATCTAAGCAACAGAAGCTCCTGGTTACACCTGCAGCATCCTACAGGTTGCAAACTGGAAAATGGTGCCGTGTCAATGAAGATATCTCGCAGTATTTTTGCCATACGTAATCCTTTCAACTGTTTCCAGTGTGTTTGGCTTTTTTAGAACTGACTGAGAAAACTCACGGTATTTAAACCACTGTACACAAATACATCACTGGGCTGTCTTCTCTTTCCCGACTCATTATATACAAATGTAATTTTTTAAAGAGAAAATCTCATCAGCCCAAGGATTCAGTGACTTAGAAAGCAATTGCAATTTGAAATAGTAAGAACAGACCCAAAATTTGGTTCTCCCAAAGCCAGCCCCTGGCAGCATCCCTGTGTGACAGCAGCTGATCCCCTCTGAGGCTGAGACTCAGCACTGGATGTGACTCAAGTGAAGACAGTGCAGACCTGTCTCCCAGGGCAGCACCCCCACCAAACCTCCTGGCTCTCAGGGCTGACACTGCAGCTGGGAGGCTGCCCCTGCAACCCTGGAAATGAAGGGGCTGCAAACCCACCCAGAAGTGTGAGATACATTGCAATGAGATTTATCATTTCAAAGAAAGGTGCAGGGTAAGCAACAGGTTCGTGTCTCAGTGGCCCAGTGGTTAGAAAAATGATTTTATACATATAGACATATGTAACGCTATCCAAGCACCTATGGACAGGTGTACACAGGCACCTTTTGCATGTGACATTCCCCTGCAGAGGCTCACAAAGGACATCTCCATCCTTCTGCCTCCCCCAGCTCTATCCTCCCCTTTCTGTTTGCCATCTGGTACCCATCAAAGGCACTTAGACCCATGACACGTGTGCTTACCAAATCCTTTAAACCTAACTAGAGCCCTGTTTTGTTTCTTCCTCATCAGAAGCCACAAGGAACCCTGATTCAGTACATCTGGACCTTCTAATAGGGTAACAGCCTGGCTGTGCCAACTCTGCTTTCTGTCTGACTCCATCTTAATCATTCACAAATCACAAAAGAATTGGGAGGAGAGCAAAGCCAGCACAGCAGCATCACAAGGATGGCAGCTGAGAACAAAACAGTGGTCACAGGTAGTGTTTGGATGAGGGCTGGCATACAGCAAACCTCAATATCTGCCTTTCTATACATGTCCCAGGCCTCTAATTTATTGGTCCCTCATCAGGTGAGTGGTGTTGCCAGCAAAGCTCCCAGGCTTGCAGTTTGCCCTGGAAAGGCACATTCCCAGGGCAATGTAAGGAAATGTAAACAGCTCCTCCCACCTTTAATCAGCACACTCATTTAGTGCTGTGCTGGGAATGCCTCTGATTTTATTGCAAAGGTTTTCACAACTATGTTCTTCTTCACTCCCATTACTCATTTGTGATCTACCCCTTCAGGAACCACGTGGCTTGGGACTCTCAGCTTCCAATAAAAAGAATTTCTAAATATCAGAGGGGGACTTGAAAATACGACCCAGTGACAGATGTGAAGCTGTCTCCTTCCTTACTTCCCATTTTGATGATTATTAAACTGGTATCACACCTTAATGTGGGGGGCTAACTCTTGAGTTTTCCATTACAGGGCTAGAAACACTGTAAGGCAATGAGCTGATACTGTGGGTCAGATCCCATTACCCCTCAGCCAACGAGGAGAACCCTCCCAGGCATCCTGTAAGCTCAGTGGGGTCAAGCCATGCAGCAATACAGAACAAGGAGCAGCACTGTGGTATCATTGGCACGGAAAAGATCCCCAGGTTTTCCTTCTCTCCATTTGCTCCAGTCAGCCCCCAACACTCCATTACCTTGTCCACACAACAGGAACTCATCCCACGGATCACCCATCCAGCAATACAGTATAACACAGCCTGTACATAAGCACTACCCTCTCCCACTTTCATCTGACCCTGAGACCAAAACAGAAGGCAGAAAAAATGTCCAAAGGCAATGCCAGAGCTGCTGGTCCCCATGGGCAGGTACTCAGCTTCCCACCTCACGGCTGTTCTCTTCATCCCTAAAATGGCCAAGGTCTCCTCCAGGCACAAACACACACAGAAGGACGGGTGGGTTTGATGTTTGACCAAAATAGGCCAACAAAGACAAGACATTAATCTGTTTGAGAAAAAGAGGGGGGAAAAGAGCTCAGCAAAACAGAGGAGGGGGGGTCTTGACTTCACGCCAGGAACTTGAGAACTTGTATTTATTTATGCTTTGCATGGGAAAGCCATTCAGAGGCAGTAATCCATGACATCTGGCAACAGAGTAGGGAAGGACTTTTCCTGCAAGTTGACTGATAGTTAATCCAAAAAAAGGAGGAAAAAAAGCTCTAATTGGTGGTTCTGCAAGCAACTGCAGCCGAGAGGGGACCTTGGCAGGCTGTGAATGCCAGGCTGTGGGTCTGTCCCACCACAGCACAGCACACTGCCACTCCACGGGCCGGCTGCAGAGACGGGACAGAAAGCAAAACCTGAGGTGATGGATAAAGAAACAGCACAATGGGGATAATTATCCTGTCTAAACTTGTGGCTGGAGGGCTGGGATCACGCCTGAAATTCCCCAGCTAAGGCAGAGCCTTGGAAGCAGCTCGGCTTCCCCCTGGAAGGTCAGGTCCTGCTCGGAGCCAGCTCCCCGAGCCTCCTGACATGGAGAGAACAAACACGAGGTGTTTCTTTGTCAAACGACAGGACTCAAAGTGTGCAGCTCCACATCGACTCAAAGTCTGAAATTAATATGGAAAGTGATTCATAACAGGAGGAGACAAAACAAGCCTATTCATGCTACGCCATGTCAAGCCATCTTATAGCTATTTTGGATCCAAATACGCTCTTCTTTTCCAAAACCACAAAGAAAAGCAAACAGATGTCAGCCATTGCAGCTCTGCAAAGAAATGAACTGCAGAGCCCACAATAGCAGTGTTTTCCCTGAGCTCTTTGCAGCGAGGCTGGGAAGGCATTTGGGGAGCCCTGCTGTGTGTGCCGTGGGGCGAGCCTGGACCAAGCTCGTCCTCTGGGACCAGGCACAGTCCCACGCCCAGGCTCCAAGGGTTCCATCACATCTCCTGCAGAGACACCATGGGAAGGGAAAAGACACCAGAAAAACAGGCAATCTAGAAAAACACAAGGATTTCAGAGTTAAGGAGTGATTTCAAAAGCACATACAGGGCTCAACCCTTGAAACTCCATTTTCAAAAGCCGCTTTGAAGCACGACAGCTCCGGCACCACTGAAAGTCAGGGAGGGAGACAGAACCCAAATTGCTTTGCAAAATCTTATCCATATGCAATTAACATTATTGTGAAGTACTTTTGATTTCAGCTTTTTTAAGTGTGCTGGGTGTAGATATTACAGCACTAGAGCCCGTCACTCCCTTCAGTGATTTAAAGGAGATATTGATTTCTAAAGAGCAAATCTAAATACTGAGAGTGTTCAGAAGCTCTTTGGTTATACACAAAAGCATTCTCTATTATTGAGTTCTCCCCTTCTGCTCTCATCTATCTCATGGCAAATTTTGGACAACTTAATGTCAGTCTTGGAGACCAATCCTTCAGTGCAGCCTGTCTGGTGTCAATACAGGAACTTGGGGAATTTAATTTCTCCTACTGCTCTGGCTGCCTCCAGAACAAGTGTGAGCAGCATTCCAGAAGCAAACTGACTTCATTCAGGTTCTGCATTTCCCTTCCCTGTGCTGCTCCTGATTTTCATGCATTTGTCACCCTGGCATGGGAGGAGCTGCTCAAGCACAGCTGGAACAGGCCAAGTCGAGTTGCCATGTGAAGGTCCAGGACACTTGGGAAAACAGCCTGATACAGCTATCCTAGTAGGTCCCAGAGGACAGAGATTTGCTTAATAGAAATTAAGGGTAGAGAGCTCTGTCAGGAGCTGCCATCCCCCAGGAACCACCAGATTCCAGCCAGGTTCAGGTGAGCCCTCTGCTCCCACCACCCTCCTGCAAGCAGCAGGTCCTCACACCCCCCTCAGCCTGGGGGCTCACAGGAGAACAACACTGAGCCACCTCTGGATTTGGGGGGTTTTTCCCTACACCTACTGTTTGCCTCAAAATGCACTCAGAGAAGTCAGGAGACTGAGGGAGACAGTCCTGTAGCAACCAGTTCTCCATTAAGAGCTACAGAGATAAGTGCCCTTTAAAACCATGTTTGCTGCTCAAGTCTTCTTTTTAGAGGATGTGCATTTCTGTATTACTCAAACCATTAGGATTATCTCATTTAAAAACATATAAATCCAAGACTGCCATTTTCCACATCCCCTTCCCCTGCATAACTCACTTTAATTTCTAATTTACAACTACAAAACATAATCTTACATTAGAATTTGCATAAAAGTGAAGAGACCTGCAGCAAGATATTAAATTTTAAATTTGCACACTAGGGTGGCCAAGGAATATTAGTCTATCCAAGAAGTTCCTGCCTGGAAACTTGAGAGCGAGTATGTGTAATGAGAGGAGAATTTGTACACTTGAGTGAAACCAAGCTGATTAAAAGGCTTTGGTGCAGTTGTTCCACAGCAGGGATACAGACTGTACATATGGATAGCAGGGCTGCTGCACAAACAGGCCAGTGTGCCACCCAATCCACCATTGTGTGGCCAGAGCTGGCCCACACAAGCAGTCTAAAAAATAATAAAACCCCAAAAAATAAATTAAAAACACAGTGTTAATAATGGCCTACAGCACGCTGCGGGCTGGAAAGGCTCAACTTGAAACTACCAGTAAAATATTCCTATTTCCAGCTGCTGCCCCTCAAATGGGAAGATGGTCAGGCAGGGCTGTGTTAGCACTGGGCACTGCTGCCTTTTCCATGTTAAAGCTCTCGTTTGGAACTCTGGCTTTGCTGAGCAGTGTGTCCCAGTCAGAGCCCTGTGCTCACAGTGAATAATTCGGGGGTGCTTGTGAGATGTGATGGAGAAGCTGCAGGAGGAGGGTGAACAAGCAGGACAAGGGGCCGTGGCAGAGCCCAGCACTGCCACTGCTGCAGTCCCTTAATCCAACGTCACACCAAAGCCTCCTGCTCAAACCCCACCAGACAGAAAATGTGGCCCATTACAATTCCTGGTCTGTCCTTCCCGAGGTCAAAACCTACTGCAGCGTGTCACTGGAGAGCTTCCATCTCCTCCTGGCCACCCACAGGGCTGGAAGGGAACCAAAGCCAGGGCAGAGGCTGAGCACATTACACACATAGTATTTCAGCCCTTAAAATTGTCACTTGGGATCCCACAGGCAGAGCTAAGCCACAGCCAGCAGCGCCTTCCTCAGAGAAGGTAGAAACCTAAAGGGTTTCTGGCCCTGAGCTCAAGGAGAAAAGCCCCTTTCCCTCCTTCCCCACACTGCTGGTGCTGGGCAGGGGCTGTGCAATGCCAGGGGTGCCCAGCAATGCCCCCCACGCTGCAGCCTCTCACACCCCCCCCTCACTTGCTCTGTCTGACTAAACGCCGCTCCCTGAGCATCCCTCCTCGCCGTGATCAAAGGGGACGAGCAATCATTCCCACGACAGGCAGCGCTTTGTTCTCACCAGCCTGTTTTGTGCTGCCAGACTCCCTTTGCTGGTATCTCTACAGACTTCACTCCGTGCCTCTGTCACCACATCCTCTGTACTCGCCTGTCAGACACACATCGTTCTGCTACCTATTTCTGTTGGCTTTGAAAACTTTGTTAGCTCAGTTGCACACTCCAGACTTCCATTAAGATGTCTTTGCCACAAAGAAAACATAGGCTTAACAATCCTCTCATTTTCTACTTGATTGTAGTTCAGAGGAATTAATTTTTTTAAGACGAAGTGGTTTTTAGTCCCCAGTTCACTAAAGCACTCATTTAATAGAACTGTAGTGATATTAAAGGCATCGTTTCAAACTAGCTAAAAGATGAAAGACACAGACCCTGAAACTGGGATAAAGTGTCTCACCCTCCTCAGTTTGTTCACTCTCCAGGGAGCTCCTGAGATGCACCTGGAAGCTCAGCATAAAGGACCTTGTCCTCTGCACCAGCCCTGAGCCAGAGGACAGCAGCAGGTCCAATCATTGCTGTCCTCATTTTAGGACAATCACCCTGATCTTCCACGTGGCCACAACATCTCTAATGCTCACAAAGGTTCCCAAATCTGAACTCCAGCCCAGAGTCAGGTGAGCAAATGCCAGTTCTTGGCACAGGGGTGCCACAAAGACCCCACAGGCACTTGTTAGTTTGCAGATGACAGGTACCAAGCATCAAACTTAAAAACAGGCTCCAGAGGGTTTGACAATCCAAGAGTTCCATCAACCAGGGACAAGGATGGCTGCCAACCACCTCCTCACATGGCCACTTCATGCTGAACATGCCCTCAAACGGTGCAGCCTCATCATAAAGCATGTGGACCTAAGATGCAAAAAGTCAAATCAGTGACAGTCAAAACCAAGAGGAAAAGGAGGACAAACCTGGTGTCTCCCTCGTTTTGTATGGCAACAGCTGTGCTGTTTAGACAAGTCCCAAACAAGTCAGAAATAGTCCATGGCCTTCTCCAGTTCTGAGCATCATCCTGACACACCTGGTCCCACTCCAACACAGAATTGCTGTGATGCTCATGTGTGTGTTTTTTCCCAAAGTCCTCACAATGTTCCTGAAGAACCAGCAGAGCTGTGTGATGACCCAGCTGCTCCAGCTACATCAGTACAGGTCTCTCAGATCCTCCCTTAGAAGGTCACCTTTGGGTTCATCAGCAACAACAAATTATATTAACAAAAAATCAGTAAGAGAGTAATTTTCTCATCAAGAAAATGATTCCTTTAAAATGAGATCCAAAGAGTGTCTTAAAGCCAACCTCTTCAGATAGATCTTATAGACAAGGTTTCTTTAGAAATGTTAACAGCTATATTTTCATGATTTCTCTTTACTTGAAAGAAAACCCTGTGCCATATTTACACATTAAGCCTTACACATCTCTTTGAACCACTGAGAAACTAAACAGGGCAGTGTTAGTGCTAATGGTGATTTTCAAAGGACTGGACCCTTAACATCTAGGAGACTTCAGAAGGGTAACAAAATAAATCCAGCCCATGATCAATGAGCTTAAATCCACTACACATACCTTGAACAAGCTACAAAAATTAAGACAGTACCTACATGTTAGTGAAGCTAAAGGAGAAAAACACCACAACAACTTATGACTAAGACGCTCTGGGTTCAGCTTCTAGCACTGGCTTGTTACTAGTCCTTATCCTGTGGCCTTCAGCGTGTTCTCCAAAGAGACTTCTGCATATAAAGACCTGGTCCCCTAAGCCAGGCTTACAGTCCTAAATACCTTCAAGCATCTGAGTCTGAAACCCTTCAGTGCTTCAGATGCACATCACCAGAACAGAGACATTAGTATTCCTTCCTCCTTTCCACCCTATTTGAACAGTAATTGTTTTAAGACACTGGCCATCTCTCTGCACACAATCCTTCTGAGCCTGGGTTAGCGTAGCATATCCGTAGTTTTCAATCCCCTCTGCTGACACGAATCCGAGCGCGAGCACTGTGCCAGCACAAAAGTACTCGAGTGAATCTGATCGCTGTCATCGCAACATTCAACTTGAGTGACATGTTAAACATCTAAAACTGAAGAGCAAAGAGTTCTGGGCTAAAACTGAAATCCTGGCACAGGGTGAAACACGGGCAAGGGCTTATTTTTCCTCTTGACATTTATCTTCAGTGTGATCTTCCAAAGCGTCTACAGGAAGAGGACAAAGAAGCTGCTGAGCCATGCCATGAGTCATCCAACCAACACAGAGGGGGCAAACCATACTGCAGGTGCAGCCTCTGGTGAGGGCACCCTGAACCCCAGACAGCACTTTCAGATTTGCCATCCTTTTATCCCCACCCCAATTGCTACAAATCCCAATCACTGGTGATCATTTTGTAGCAATCAAAGAATGCCTGGGCACAAGAGCTGTAATTTTGAGAAGACTGGTTCAGTTCACCTACAGCATGGTACCCATGCACACCCACACTAGCAAATATAACAAGCACATGCGTGTCAGAAGGTGCCAAATGCCACAACTCCTCCCCAGTCTTCCGTTTTTATATCACTGCTCCAGTTTTCCACCTTCCTGAGGTCAGCAGAGGGCTGGAGGCTGCCTGCACACTGAGGCCACCTCAGACTTCCCACCAGGGCAAGGACAGCAAGGGCCAGCTCGAGGGTCACAGATCCCACACCTCTCAAGAGGATGGATGACACAATGAGGACTGGGAGAGCAAAGCTCACATCCTTGCATGGCCTGTGAACACCTCCCTGTGCTGCCCAGATGGTACACTGGCCATTTGCACACCATGTCCAAGGACTGAGGGCCTGAGGAGCACACACAGGAGGAGGAAGGCTTTGGCCACGAATATCTTGCCCATTGTAACTTAAATTATGTCTCCAGCACTGAGACTCCTCAGACATGGGGGAAGGGAAGAGCTCACAACTGCCACTGATGGGAACAGCCCAGTGCCAGAGGGAAGCTCTGCATCCCACTCCGGGTCTGCTGGTGATGCAGCAGAAGAGAGAGCCCCAGACATGACCAGCCTGAGCAGCAGCAGGTGTACCCTGCCTGTCCCACTCCAGTATTTGCAGTGCCAGCACAGGAGTTAACCCACAGTCTTTAATGAGAACAGACCTGATGCTCCCAAGAAGCCTCTTGGCACAAGCTCTCATCTATATTTTAAATTCATGCCTAAGAAGGCCAAATCTGCTCCGATGCTGCTGCTCAGTTACTGCTTGCTTTGATTGCCCTTTTTGGCCAAAATGTAGCTGAGATGTCGATCCCACCACCCAGCACAGATGTGCAAGGGCACCCAGCAGTCAATTAGGTTCAAATAGAGCCATATATGTTTTTCTGGAAAACATTATGAAGAAAAGCTGTCAGTCCTGAATGCATATTATCTTTAATTAATCCCATAAAAAAAAATTAAAAGGATGGTTGCTTAGTAGCATTGCAAGAACTGTTTTGTAATTAATATGACCTTCATCTCCATATGGTAATTAGCAAACATTTATGTTACCATTGAAAAGACCATGCTCATTACATCATCTCACTTTTTTTCTCTTAGCTAACAGAACGAGCAAAACCAATTTAGTCAAAGCCTTGAACTTTCAGATATACTCCAAATAAATAAATTCAAAACTACCTTTTTTTTCCCTCTTTTTCCCCTTTCCTTAACAGGCACTTGCTGGCTGATGTGAAAACCTCCAGCAGATGTTTCCTGAGGCTCTGGCAGGAGCAGTGCACACTCCTCCTCTTCCCAAGGAAGGGCTGGCACACGGGTGTGCTGTGGCAGGACAGGAGTGTCCCTCGAGTGCTCCGGGAGCTCAAGCAGCCAGTTCCTGCTCCCATCCTGGAGCCCTGTGTTACCTGCACCCAGGATGATGCTCTGGGAGTCTCCTGCCTTCCTGGGGGGATGCAGACCCTCTCCCAGGGGATGCACACTGTGTGGGGACAGGTCCCAGCTCTGCTGCAGCACATGGAGCAGCCTCTGGCCAGCTCTCCATCCCCTCACCTGGTGCTGCCATCTCCCTTCCAAAGGCCAGACAGAAATGCCTATGGAAAACACTAAGACTTCATTGCTAATACCAATATCAATCTCCTTTCTCCTCCTCAAAGCCAGATTGTTGTGCTTCGGGGAACACCAGTGGTCAGCATTTCTATTGATAGTTTCTCTGCTTACATTAATCCAAAGTTTCCTACGCTGTTTTTCTTTGCGTGCTGCAATCACTCCTACTCCCTGCAATGACTCACCATTTCTCGGGTTTGCTAACAGAGGACCTGATGTACCAGTCAGCAACAACAACAAAAACCCATTATCACAAATACTTGTTTTTCACACAGGTGGGAGAACTTGTGCTAAGTCATTCAACAACACCAGAACTGCAAACGCAGGGGAGAACTCTGAGCGAAACCAAACAGCACATTGCCCACACACTTCCCTACTCCTCTAACACATCTGCGAGTGAAAAGACCCAACCTTCCCTCAGTCTGAGTTGTGCTAATAGCAGTTATACATTGCAAACATGCATTTCGTGCTCCTGATGAAAGCTGACAGCTCGTGGGGAATGGCACGGAGTGGGGGGGGGACGACACCAAACGACTCGTGCTAATCAGTGCTTTCATCAGAGGATGACATGGTGTAAATCTAATCCAAGGTAGCTTTTCTCTTTTACTTGCAAGATGCACATGAACAACAACAAAAAAGCATTTACTAATTGGAAAGATGATATGAAAATGCTAATAAGGTTGTTAAGTTGACAGGGTTGGGAAAATCTGTATTTTATATACATGTATGTATGTGTATCTCCAGTAATTCTTGCACTATAAATGATTTAACTAGGACTAACAAAAATATGTAGAAATGAGAAGAATATTTGACTAAGAATTGCAGAAGAAATTCAAAGATTGCCAGCCCTCCCTGGAGCTCACTGAACCAAACACCCAACTCGCATTTTCTGTGCATTCCAGCAATTTTATTCCCCCACAAGCTCCAGGTTATTTCCCACTTTTCACTTGGTTCAGGCTCCCACTAAATGGCTCAAAACCATTAAAGAAATCCAGGTACAGGTTGATTAAGCTGAACAAAGTTGAGCAAAGGGATGTCTGATTGGGACTCACAAACCCTGGATACTCACACACATCTCGTGCATAAACACTACTCAAGACTTCAAAGCTGTTGCTGTTTCTCTTTTTTTTTTTTTTGATGAGGCAGCCAAAACCATGTAGGATTTAGCCTGGTGACAACAACGTGCTGTAAACTTATCATAAAAGCAGGATAGAGAAACCAGCTACCAGCTGTGAGGAATATTTACAACTGCAAGTATTATATTTCAGCTGGAGAGAGAGTAAATACCGTGTTATGGAAATGCCTCCCTTATCGATCAGCTCATCAGAAGCAGAAAGAGAGAATATAATTTGACAGTTTTCAGCAGTGCAGAGTTTTGCAGACACTGAGAGTGTGTTTTTGAGATACTGAGTTCCAGGAAGAGCAGCAAAGATCACCTCGCTGATGAATGAGTGCAGTAACTTCCATTCCAACACCTGCAAGGAATACCTTGCTACCACTTATTTTGGAAAGAATGCAACCTGAAGAGTCAAAGATTAATGAATATTTAATTTATATTGGTTTTATTTATTTTCACTTGATAGTACCTCTTACGACACCAATCCAGGGCAAAGTCCATATGGGAATATTTAAGTATTTTCCATGCTAAGAGCACCACAGACCTGCCCTGCTGAGCTGAGTCCACTGACACCCAGCTGGAGAATCACATACGTGAGGAGATACGAAAAAACAAACCATATGTACAGTAATGCCCTTCATTTAAATCTCCAAGTGAAAAATTACTTTCCCATCCTTTTCTGTGGCAAAAAAAAAATTTAAAAAAAGAAAAAAAACATTGACCTATGCATGGAGATTAATGCAAATGCAACTGTCCTGTTTTAGTATGATCAATCCAACTTCTGCTAAGACTAAGAGAGGCTGAAGTAATTAGGAGCTTGTCCAACAGCCAGAATTTTTTGACTCTAAAGTGTTGGCATTCCCAGAGCACCCTCCAAACCAGTGCAGTGTAAATCCTCCCTGCTGCAGCTCTGGGGAGGGGCAGCCTCCAGAACACTCATCTACTCTTGGAGGAATTACCTTCTTTCGTAGGAGGGAGTAAAACACATGTCAATATTCTACTGCAGGCTAACAACATGAGTGACACTGTAGGAACATATCAGAGCCCTGGAAGCACCAGAAGATACAAGAAACTGCCAAAAATGCCACTGTACAAACGCTGTGGGTGTACCTGGACAACAAACCTCTCTTGCCTCTCCCCCCCACCCTCCAAAAGCAGAGCCAATGTCTGTGCAGTCCTAAATTCATTCTACACAGCCTGAAATGAAGCTTTAGAGATATACAGAGAGCAGGTAACCTCCAGATTTCCAGGTGTCCCTCCACTCTGGACACAGTGGCCAATGTCTCTTCCCTAAGGAATTAGGACAGCCCATTTGCCATAATCCCAAGAGGAACCAAGTGGAAGGTAGGATAATCTGTATTGGATTTTCCAACACAGGACATTCTTTTATTGGTTTCTCAGAATAGAATGAGTTTGGCAAATCCATCTTTCATTTTTTGAAGTCCTTTACATAGCTTAAAACTCGACAGCTGCTGAGAGAGGTGTCGGGTCCTCCTGTGCATCAAGGCAGGTCTGAACGCTCAGGACCCGTCATAGTGGGATGTCCCATGGGCTGGGACACACCATGGCCATAAATCACCATGGCAGAAATCCTCAATGCTATGAGCCTCTCCCAGCCAGTTTATTCACTCTGCAGTGCCAGTTCCCCACCTTTAAACCAAAAGCAGGGCAAGATGGGAGAAAAAAATCACCGCAAAGTGACCTGTGACTGCTCATCCCACCATGTCCCAAGGAGCAACTTCTTCCCCAGCAGGTCAGTCAGGGCAGTGTAAAAGCAGAGCAGAGTTACAGTGCAGCTCCTCACTCAGGAATGTTTGGGGAAGGAATCATCCCTCGTTTGTGTTGGCTGCAGGATCTGTCAGACAGGGCAGGCAGTTCAGTGGGCGAGGAACCAAAGGGCAGACCTGGGGATGAGTCAGGGAAGGGCTGGAGCCACAGCCCTGTGAGGCAGCACAGCCACACCAGCACAACAGCTCCAGGCACGCCTGCAAAGCCCACAGTCAGTGGAATTGAATTTCTGGCTTAATAATTCCTCTCTTTATGCATGAATTTTTCTAAAGAGGACATCAAATCCCATTTTCATTGGGGGTGGCTGCATTGAATCAGCGAGCTGAATGGGAACTGTGTAATGCAGCTCAACAAAAGAAAGGGGGTTGATTCTGCAGCCCAAGGCAAGAGCAGCCCCTCCGTGGGTCAGTCCAGTGCAGACCTTCCCAGTTTGCATTTTACCAACTCATTTTACAACACACCAAACTAGAAGATTCCCCATATCCAATCTTTTTTGGCTTTTTGACTCTGTCTTGAGTTTACATTCCCCTTCATGTGTGACTCTGGGATAATGACAAGTTCCAATCCCCACTGCTGGCTTTGGGGGTGTCACACAAATATTGTCTTCTGTTCTGACGTTCTCTGGTGAACCTTCATCATGTAACTCAGAGCTGGTTACTGCTGCACATCAGCAATTTTGTAAAGTAAAACAACCACCAATGAAGTGCCCAAGGCCAGGTTGGACGGGGCTTGGAGCAACCTGGTCTAGTGGAAGGTGTCCCTGCCCACGGCACAGGGGTGGAACTAGAGGATCTTTAAGGACCCTTCAAACCCAAACCAGTCTGTGATTCTGTGAAATTGGATCAGGCAACTGCAAACACAGCACAGCTCATCACCCCCGCCAGTCTGGGGAGAGCTGCTTCTTATCAATTGGCTTTAATCCACTTCAAAAAAACCACCATTATTCAAAATTCTTTGTTGTTGCTTTTCAACAAAAAATCTTAACAACCAACTCATATGTCTGAAATCCTCAGAAATGGTACAATTCTCTTATAGTTTAAAATATAAATGAATCATGTTACCTACATCAGCTTCCCAGAGACCTGGGAAGAAATGAAGTTATATTCATGACTCGCCTGTGTAATGCCCTTCCAGGCTCCTTGATCACAGGTAATGCAAACATTCACTGCCAAAAAACCAAAGCTGTAAACACATAAAAGCTCGCTGCTTTCAAGCAAGAAGCTGCCCCGACCACTCACTGCTAAATCCCAGTCAGGGATGGATTTTCCCTGCTGGCAGTGCTGAGAGAGACACTCAGAAACCTGGTGTTCATCTGAAATATTGCCATGGTGAGGGAGACAGATACCAGTCATCTTCTAGTGAAGATTTCCTCCTGCTGAACAGGGAAGCAGAGATTAAAGGTTCACTATTCCCTACTGAAAATTAATTTTCTACAGTTGTTAGAAAACTTGTTTCTCTAGGAAAATGACTCACTTGACTAGATAAACACTTCTATCTCCTCCAGGAAAGCATGTTTCCTTTAACCTTGTGACCTAACACATTATACAGTTTAGTATCATCACAGAACAGTATTTGGGTTTTCATGCAATTTTAGAAGGTAAAATCCCAACAACCATTGGGAAAACATTTGAATTTTTTTTTTTTTAAATTGCCTTACAAAGAATTAACACACTTGTTTTCCATCCACAAAACCTGCTACCCACTTGTTAATTACCAGGCATGTTTCATGAGTATTTTGAAGGTGGAGAACAAAAGACTTAGGAGGAATTTAGTGATGCATACAATATCTTGCAGAAAACAAGAGTTTTTCAGTTTTAAAACTAACTTGGATTTTAATCTGTATTTCACACCTCCAGTGTGGACACAGACTGTGCTGGGACAGGCAGAGCTGCACAGGCCAAACCAACTTTCTGCTGTGAACAACTGAGCTCCCAAAGCCCTGGGAGTGCAGGGGGGGCTGGGGATGGCCACGCACAGAGCCCCTTCCCCAGCTTCCCCTCCATGCTCCATCACACAGTGCATGTTCTCCCAAACCTTGGGAAAACTGGGGACTGGAGCTCCCCTGGATCTGTGTGGGTCTGGGAGCACTGTGGAAGTCCCAGCCCTGGCTCCAGGGGCAGAGGGCTGAAGGCTCTGTGTGAGCTGGAGCTGTGCAGCAGCACACCAGGTGCCTCTGTTTCAATATTGGGCTGATAGATCCATATCCAGCAGGGATAGAAAAGTCCTTCAGAAAACACAATATTCAATTTCCTTTTCATCTCAGGGATGCAAGCCAGGCTTAGTACCTTAAAAACCTGGTTCTGCAATAATATTTTCTGGCTTTTCTTTTTTTTTTTTTTTTAATGAGGAAACACTCCTTTCATTCCCCTCTGAGAGGGCTGATCTGAGCATACAGGCACCGATGACACCAGCACTGCAAAGAGTTTTTGAAGGAAGCCAAAACCAAAGTGCAAGAGATTAAAGAGACAACTCCCTCACAAGCCAGATGATTAAAGCCTTCGCTCCTTGGAACAAGCATTTCCTTGAAATAATAAAAAACAAAAGGAAGACTAACACTGCTCCAGGTCTCCACCAGTTTACGGTGCCGCGTGCCAGGCTTTTTTTGGAGTTCTCCCCACACATTGGACACCCCATGGAAATCACTTATGGATGCAGCAGGACCTGAAGCAGGGCCACAGCTGTAATATATTCTTTGGCATTTCCTTCACATGCAGAGCAGATTAATGGGAGTTTTCTTTGGGATCTGGATTATGCTTCAGAGAAGTAGAACTATCAACAGGCTGCAAGAGCCAAAACCTAACCCTTGTCATTCAGAGGGAAAGTTCTTGGGGATTCAGGATTCTATATTCTACCTCCCTGCTCCAAGCTGTAAAAGAAAATCTTCTGTTTGAATCTCTGAGCAAATTTCTAAGTGCCTATTTGCCAAAGGACAATTTGTGGCAGTCTATAAAGGCAAGATTAATGCCATCCAAATGCTCATCCTGCAAGCAGATCTGCTCTTTTGCTCCCAAACATGCAAGAAATGCAAAGCTGACATGCATTCCTCTGCAGGAATTCTTCATTACATTACCATTTGAATACTTGTTCTTTGCAAAACTGCTGTTTTCAGGGAAAATGTGTTCATTGTGAAAACACTTCACAAAGAGGGACAGTTAAAGGAAGGAAAATAAAGCAAAAGAGGATAACCTCTATTTTGTAATAAAACCAGCTGAAAGCCCTCCCTTCTGCTAAAGTGTGTTGCCTGGTGAGAACAATTCTGTTCTTCTCTTGGTAACATTACTCTGTCTTTTTTAATACACTCTTCATCCATTAACTTTGACTCCCTATGTGTCTAATTCACAGCTACACACCAAACAAATTATCTGGAATTAAAAACATCTCACTCATTTCCTCTCTCCCCACCTCCACACTGTGTCTTACAAAATCATTTTGCCATGAGATGTCACAAGGAATTACTAATTTCTTTGCAGGGGGCTGGTGGGAAGGCAGATTCCCTTTGCATGACACAAGGGCCCCATGGCCAAGGCTTGCATGGGGAGGATTTGATTTGGTCCAGCCCCCCACCCAAGAGGCTGCCCCCATCCTCTGCCAACGTGATGAGCAAACAGGGACACGCTGCTGATTCCTGTGCTGTGCTGCTTCTCCTCCCCCACCAGCACAGCCTCCCACATCCAGCCTAAGCAATGACTGTAGAAAAGTCCACTTAATCACCTCCGAGCTTCATTTACATCTCATATCCATATCTCATCTGCCTAGCGCCTCCCTCTCTACAGCAACTTCTCAATCCATCACCTATTTTTTTCCTCTGCAATCATCACTTCTGGTTTTAATTTACACTGTGTTCTCTCCTCAGGAATTCTGCTCAAGGAGGGCACGTGCAGAATGAATAGCACTGGTGCACCCTTGGGTTGCAGGTCAGTTCCTGAACCTCCTTGCTCCATTTTTTGTGAGCCTCACACCATCAATCTGCAGCCTCTCCTGCCCAGCCACCACCTGTGCTCGTGACCACTGAGGTGCCTGTTCAACACAAATGCATTTCTCCTCTGTGTGCCCATATCAACATGTCAAAATTACTTCACTGGCTTCCTGCAGATACACCTCAAGCTCTTCCCTGGCTCCTCCAACTCTTTCACTTCATGATCATCAGTTTATGGGCAGGTTTTTTAATTGGTTTTCATCCGACCAGGTTGCTTCCCTACATAAGGGCATGGGGTTTCTCTCCAACAACCCCAGCACTGCTAAAAAGGGGCAGGTCTGTCCTGCTGGTGTCAGTCACAGCACCCAGAGCAGCCAGGTGGGTCTGCAGAGCGTCTGTGAACCCCCTGAGACACTGGGACAGGAGAGGTGCCATGGCAATGGAGATGGCCTTTGAAATTTTACAAGTTGAAGGACAAATCAGACAGAGGTCAGGACTGAAATCATCCCAGCTGAGCCATATCAGATACACTGACACAATCTCTCTACTTCCACACTGACTCAACCCAGAGAAACCAACTTCATCACTTTTGCAAACTCACACAGATTTTAGTAGAACAGAAGGACGAACTGGAGATCCCAAAGCAAGCCCACCCTTTCACCCTGGCTCTGCATCAGCCATACAGTCCATATGGCTGCAATCCAGATGGGAACAAACTGCAGACATCAGTGTAGGAAGCACAAGGGGACTGCAAGTGATGGCAAGATTCAGTCCTGGTTCCAGCACTTGCCCCCTGCACAGCTTTAAAAAAGTCCTCTGAGCTCTCCAGACAAAGTGCAGAGGTGCCAGCAGGGCCACCAGATCCAGCAAGGAGCCTGCTGGTCCTTTCACAAGTGCTGAGGTCCTCTACTCCCACTGAAAGGTTTTGACACCAGTTGAGCATAAAACTAAAAAAGGGAGGAAAATCAAAACAAAACAGAACAGATTATGCCATTTCAGCTAAAATGATGTTACAGTTCCCTGAACTATATAAGATCTCTGAGTCTGAACAAGATAGCCTGAACTCCACAGAGAGTCTGGTCTTGTTCAAAACATCTCCACTGTAACGTGGAGCCAAACACAGCAACCCTCAGAGCAGCCCGTCCCGAGGGAAGGAGGCTGTGCACAGAATCACAATGCAGGACTTGCACATCGTGCCTGAAGAGCACAGAAATGGAACAGCTTCCCAAGCTTAAACACAACTGACCCTGCAAAGAGAAAGAGAATGAATGACTCAACATCTCCTGCGAGGTGAGAAAGAGCCACTTCTGGGAGGTGAAGTTTTGGGTGGGCAGCTGCAGTATGGAAAGCCAGCTGATGGGGGTATTTTCAGGTCTTCATTTTTAATTTTGGACACAACTTTGGTGGCAAACATTCTTCTTTTAAGAGGATAAACCTTTACATCACTTATTTTCAGCCCGTCAATCCAGCCTGTCCAGACATCCCTGCAGAGCCTTCCTGCCCTCCCACCCAACCTGGCATCATCTGTGAACTGACCAAAGGTGCCCTCGATCCCCTCATCCCCTGCCAAGGACACTGAACTGGACTGGCTCCAGTCCTGAGCCCAGGAGAACACCCTTTGGGACCAGCTCCATCTGGATGTAACTCCATTGCCACCCACTCCCATCAGCCTGGGTTTCACCCAGCAAACAGTGCCCATGGCCAAGCCATGGGGAGATGGTTTCTCCAGGAGAAGGCTTTACTGCAGTGCAGCAGGACTACACCCACAGCCTTTTCCTCACCCACCAAGCGGGTCACCTTGTCATAGGACAGGACCTGCCTTTCCAAACCCCTGCTGGCTGGGCCTGATCCCCTGGTTGTCCTGTACGTGCCATGTGGTGGCAAATGATCAAATCATCAAAATGATCTGCTCCATGACCTTCCCCAGCCTGAGGTCAGGCTGACAGGATACTTCTTTTGACCCTTCACGTAGATGGGTCACACCAGCCAATTTCCAGTCACCCAGTGAGCCAGAACTGATGATAAAAGATGGGAAGTTCCCTCAGCACCCTTGGGTGGATCCCACCCAGCCCCATGGACCTGTGGTGTGGCAGGTCACTGATCAGTTCCCTTTGGATTATGGAGCTTTATTCTGCTCCTTGTCTCTGTCCTCCAGCTCAGGGGGCTGGGTATTCTGAGGACAACAGGTCTTGCTATTAAAGGCTGAGACAAAGAAGGCATTAAGCACCTCGGCCTTTCCCTCATCCTTTGTCACTGTTTCCCCCCCATCCAATGAAGGATGGCCCTCCTTTCACTGCCAATGTTTTTATAAAAACATTTCTTATTGTCCTTTATGGCAGTAGCCACATTAAGTTCCAGTTGGGCTCTGGCCCTTCTAATTTTCTCACGACACCCCTGTAGCCTGCCTGAGTTGCCTGGCCCTTCTTCCAAAGGTCTAATGCAGAGCATTAGAGGAGATTTATGTTTAGTGCTGAGTTAAAGGTCAGGAATGGAGGCTTCCTCCCTTCTCCATCTCTCCCCTCCTCTCTTCCATGAAGAGACTAAGGCTGCATAATCTGCTGCGTTTGTTTTCATACAAGAGCTGCTTTTAAGCACTGCCCTGATGATCACACAAGGGTAAGCAGATGAAATCCAATAAGTGGCTCTACAGGACAAGACACATGACGAGACAGCCTGCCAGACTCCTGCTCTAATGTACACGCTGAAAAGAAGCTTATGCAGAGCCTGGGTAAAGAATGCTTTGTTAGGGAACACAGGCAGCTCACACTGCACTGTCTGTTCTCCATTAGCCATCCATTTAAAAACACTTCTGATTATTTTGGAAGTACTTGCATTGCCCTTTCTCGAACTCAATATTTGCAGTTAATTGCATAACTAGTGCACTTGCCTGCAATTTAAAAGCACATTAAACCCAATTTTTATTTAAAACAGCCGTGTTTCCACTCAAGCACTGAAAATATCAGCAGATCCAGCAGATAGTGTTTCAAGGCAAGACACCTCTGCTTCTGAGAGTGTCCACGTGCACTGCCCTGTGCCTAAGGGAGTGGAATAGGGCAGAGGATATGGCAACATAGCCCAGTCCCTTCAGGGTTAAAGAGGGAACCAGCCTTTGTTTTTCTGCAAAAATCTAATTGAGAATGCACTGCACAACAACAATGGGCAGGGGACTAATCTTTGCTGGACTGAGTAGTCCCCTGTGCTCATCCAAGCACCCTTTCACACCTTTTAGGGAAGGCTGTCTTCGTTCTGCTCATTAATCCTGCTGGGGGCCAGACAGCACTCACAGAGAAAAGCAGAGCATGGGAAAACAAATCCTTTTTTACTTTTACATGCCCATTTATATACAACATAACTATCAAACCTATCAATAGGATTTATTGGGTTTATTCTTTGCTTTTATGAGAGTGTTTAACATGGAGGGGGCATAACCATGACTCTGACAGGCACCTTCCCCTTTGTCTGGCACACATCTCTGTCACGTTTAGGGGTGGTGCATTCACCACTCGGTGGGTTTTCTCAAGAGATGCCACCTCGATCCCCTTGGCAGAGCCTGTTGTACAAGAGCCCTCTGCTCTCTGCAGCCTCACCCTCCATCAGGCTCCTCGGCATTCCACACACACCCCCCTCCACCCCAGCAGCTCCTCGGTGCTGCAGGCTTTGAAAATCACAGCCAAACAGGTTTTATACAAGCAGCATCTCAGTAGCCATAAATCTCCCCGTGGAAACTTGACTGAATTGCTGATGTTACAGGCTTGGTAGAGTGGTAAGTTTCGTATTTACTGGTGCTCTGGCCCCTTTCCCTTTTTAAATAAAAAGTGCCCAAAACCATCAGCTTTCCCCATCTAGATCAAGAATTATTTGTTCAGCCAATTCAAGCTCACCCAACCTGTCTAGAAGAACCAGAATTGCATCAAATCTCACAAACACATGCAGGGAGGACCAACACCTGCATCAGCAGGCAGAGCTGCACCAACAGCCCTGCTGCCACCACCACACCACGCAGGGGGACCTCACCCTGGTGACAAGGAACAGCACCAGACCCCACGGGACCACGAGCATGGCCAGGGTGTCCACGTCCTGCTGGAGGGCAGGGAAGGGGCAGAACTGAGATCTACTGCCAGTCCCACCAGGACAGCTGGGCCATTCCCCAGCTCCCTGTATCCAGTCTGTGCCAGGCATCCCACACGACTCCGTTCTGGGAAGTTCTTTAGACACTTCACCATTTTAATTTGGAAATACTGACACATCTAAATACATACAACACAAATACGAAGACAAAGGACATTCTGCTCCTCTGCAATATCAGTAGTCACTGCTTTAGTTGACTTTGCTTTCTTTAAATACTCTTCAAAGAAAAGTTCTAATATAAATGAGAAGAAGTGCTTAATTATGATACTGGATATTTTAATTCCTTTCAGAAAAAAAAGAAAAAGAATAGCCTAGAGAAAGTCCAAGTATTGCATTTCAAAAGGATGCACTCCCATGAAGTAATTAAGATTTAAACCATGACAAGCTGCAAGTATCTCAGCGTGCTCTCTCCAACTGCAAGCACCAGACAGGCAAAGGACCTAAGAACAATTTGGAAATTACTTTTGGGAATTAAGGGAGTTGTGTAATTTGATTTAGTTGTTGCTCTTGTCAATGGAAAGATATGAAATGTCTTGAATTTTCATGAGAGTTTGAGAGTAAGTGGGAAGAAAAAAAAAAAGAAAAATAATCAATAACCTAATCTATAGTTTCATTGATGGAGAGGGTGACAGCTTGGGCAGGGTTTGTTGTTGGAAGAATGATTTGCTCTTGAGACCCAATGGTATCTCAGCCTGAGTATATAAAGGTCTCAGTCAATGCAGAGAGGCTACATGTGCCTCACCAGGGTTCAGGCTGGTCTCTAATGTCCTGAAAGGATAGATTTGCAATAAAAATATGGGAAAACATTTAGAGACATTAAGTTTACAAGATGACTCTGATCCTGTGGATTAGTGTCGAGTCTGCAAGTGTGCTGAAGCCTACCAGGGAGAATAAAGCACTGTACTGTCCTTACGCTAAGAGCAATTTAATTTGTATGTCCAGATGTTCATTTCAAGATTTTTATCCATTTTGAAGAGTTATATCTCCATTGCCTTGGTATAAAAACATAATTATGTGCAAGCCATTTACGAGATTCCTGTGGCAAATATTCCTAACCCTGCTGGGTTGTTCTAGGGCAGTGAAGCCATAGTTAATACAAGGGAGGAGGAATGTTTGACAGAACTATTGAAATAAATAAAAGGACTCGCTCAAAATGCATGTCAAAGCACGTGAAAATGTGAAGGTTACTGAAGCCCAAGAGATCCTTCCATCTCTTGCCAGGCCCTGAACTGTTGGGAAATGTTTCTAGCAGCAAACTGTCCCACTTTGCATTTCTAAGAGGCTGAATCCCAAGAATAATAATGCACAGAAGATTGCAGCCCTTGGCTTTCCGGCCAGACAGCAATTCAATGAACAATGCAGCCGGCCCATCAAAACAGCCCTGCCAAGTTACACAAGTACCACTTGTAAGAAAAGCTTTCTGCTAGAAAAAAAGACAGCAGAGGAGAATGTGCTGGCAGAGGGGGAGCTGATGGGAAGGGCTCACTCCTCATCGAATGCTTAATTACAGCACCTCTCCCGTGGTGGATGGGGATGGTGCCAGTGGGGATGCAGAGAGGGATGCAGAGCTGTGGTACCCACTGGGACCCACCATGCCCCAAAGGAAAGGGATGGGGTAAGAGGGGTTTCTTCGGGAGATCACCTTGTCTGAACACCAGGAGAGGACCCAGCACAGGGTGGAAACTGAGCTACAAATTACAGTCCTTTGCTGAAAGTAAAAGGGCTTTGAATAGGCAAGGCACTGATCCAAAGGGTGGTAAGAATCCTCCCAAGGATACAGGGCAGTTTTAAAAAGGAAACAAAGATAAGTGTGTTCTATTTTAAGTGTCACCCAGCCCACCAAGTCAAGTCCTAAATTGTTTGGGTTTGGGTTTTTGAAGGCCTTCACACAGCTTTCCCAGATTCCTTCCTCATTTTTTGGCTACACAAATGCCCGTCAGAGCAAAATGCCTGTGGAATTCTGTAATGTTGCCTCCCAGGGCTCCAGAGCTCATTCCCAAGTCACACCAGCAAGGGTTCTCCACTGTATCCAGAACACTGGGATGGGGATGCCTGCTCAGCACCTCCTCCAAGGATAAGATGCAGAACATCCCCCCCATGCCAGGGGGCCACATGGCCAGAGGCTGGGACAAAGCCTTCAGGCTGTGCCAGCGGAGCTCTGCCCTCTGATCCCAGCCCTGTGCTTGGTGTGGGGTTGGAGGGGGAGCACAGACACAGCTGGGATCCCCTGGCAGTGCTGGGGGTGATGGCACAGGCACCCCACACCACCTGGGGCTCCCAACACAAACCCACCACCCCCAGGGGTCCTGTCCAGCTGTGGGGGGAGTGACCACCATCCTGGCCATGCTCCAGTGATTGCAGGAACTGGAAGACAAGCAAAATAGTTTGCAACCACTGATACCACCATTCCCACGGCAAAGGAAGGTAAAGCACAGTTTGCTTTCCCCAGGGAGGGCACCAGGGCCTCAGTTTATACTCGTTTGGGTGTTGAAAATAAACCCAGAAATCCACACTGAAGGCACACAGGCTTGAGGCTGGGTTTGAGCTGAACCCCTGAAAGCTGCACACCATTTGCTTCAAGATGACACCATTACGTTTCACTGCAAAGCTCCAAGGGTGTGTATTGATCACCTTTGCCTCTGGTGCCATTTGGCTAATGACGCATCATGCAATCAGGGCCTCGGGTTGCACTCACCTCTGAGGAAGGTGCTTAGTTTGAAAGATGACTTGAAAATGTACCAGAAACACCCATTTCCAAACCATGTAGTCCCCAGGAGAAAGGCAAGGCAAAAAGAAAGGGCGTTGTAGCTGGAATTTAGGAGAAACTGAACAGAGCGAAATGCAATAAATATATTGCATTTACTTGCTGTTCCACTTGATTTTTTGCTCACTTTGGCTAAGATGAAAAGAAAATGGCCTTGAGCTGGCTCTGCTGTGCCGAGCTGAATTACTGCACCAGAGCGGGACAGTCATCTGCTCTTCCCCTCTGGAAACTCACAGTGCTGAGCATGCAGGGGGGGAGAAGCACGGGAATTGTTTGACCTTGCATTCAGAACCAAACACCCTCAGTGCAGCAGATACAACATTATGTTGCCTTCCTACCAAGATTTGTAAACTGGAATCTCAACGAAAGGAAAATCACCACTCAGATGTCAAATAGAGGGTTTTCCTGGGGCAGATATCCTTTTGACATGATAAGGCCGATTCCCAAATAAAGGTGTTCAAAAGGAGTTTCTAGGAAATTCTCTTTCAGAAGCATCAGCCCACAGCAGCAATGCTTCAATTTTGGGGTCAAATCTGCTTGGATCAGAACAATAAATTAATTTTTGTGCCATGTCCAACATCCGAAACACAAAATATATCCCAAAATGAGCACAACCTCCTTAAAAAAACCCATAATTGTGCCAACACAGAAATAAAAATAGCTTGGGAAACTGTCAAAGGAGCCATCTGGAGACTCCCACCAGAGCAGCAGAAGAATGCAGAAGGCACTAAAAGGTGCCCAACAACCCCCATCACTAATGCTCTTCCCCGAAACACTCGAGTCCAGTGGGGTGAGAACAAATATCAGCACATTCCTCACATGGCAAAGAAGAATCTCTGCAAGTCCCACGACATCCAGCTGAGCCCACCTGCACCAGTGAGCCATGGCATGTTGTTCAGCAGGAACAGGTACCACCAGCTGTGCTTTCAGCTCCCAAAAAAGCAGGATGCTCCCTCCACCACCAAGCATCAAACCACCCTAATGCAGCCCAGCCCCGGCTCCCTCTTCCCCCAGCACTGAGCTCTAGGACATACAATTACATTCAACAGCTGCACTTTACAGCTGTTCCTTTCTAAAATACTGAAGTCCTTTTTTTTATTCCCCTCTTTAAAAGTGGGATTGTGGGATTTTCTTAATAAATATTCAGCATCGTCATCAGAGTAAAATGGGAGTGAGAGCAAGACCGCTCGCTTTTGGACCTGCTCTGTGCTTCTGTTTTTCTATGTAACCTGCTCTAAAAGTATAATGATCAGCATTAAATCCAAGCTTGAAGGCACAGTACTAAAGCCCAGGACAACAGTTACATTTCTGCAAGGATGAAGCATGAAAATTCAGTGACAAATCCATTTTTCTTATGCAGAGTTGTGGCTTCAGAGCATTTGTAAAGACAAGAAGAGGCCAGCACTGGGGGGGATAATAAAGCTATTGGCTACACTTCTCAATCTCTTATAGGTAGCACTCCATCCTCTTTTAAGGAAACAAAATCAAAAGGCCCCCTCCAAAAGAGAAAAGCTGATATAAAACACTTGAGCATATTTTCTGTAGAAACACACACAAAGTACCTGCAGTCTGGAACCATCCAAACATTAAATCACTACAGAAAGTGCCTTTTGCACGGGTGTCTGGTGGATTCTCATCAAGCAGTTGCCAGGAAAAGTGGCTCCATATATGAGTGATGTTATGGGAAAACAGGAAAACAGGAGGCACCTCAGCTCAGAGACCAGGTTCCTCCAAGAAATAATAAAATTCCTTTGTTGATATAAAACAAGTGTTAGAATTTCCTCCTTTCTTCTGCTTCCCCACAGTGAGGTGGAACCAAAGATGCTCAGAGTTCCCTCTGGAAGGCTGGGCTGGGCTGTGCACCTTGGGTGAACTTGCAGCGTGTTAAAAGTACAAGGGAGTCTTCACAGCACATCAGCTCAATGGACCAAATAATTCAATGGCTCTTCTGCTCCTCTAACTACAGAGGATTTAACAAACCCAGAAAACACACTACAGGGAAGCAAAGCCCCACATTTCTCAAACACACCCTGTAAAAAAACGGCATCCATTTCATAGGTGAGACCTCAGCCGACCCTCCTAAGCAGTGCAGCTGCTCCTGACTCTGCTACACAAAATGATTTTAGGGAGCTGGGCAGCCAAGAGCCTCCCACTGCACCTCAGGCCAACACAAGTCTCACCTGGGCACCCTGCCCATCGTCCTAAGAGCATAATCCCCTCAGTCCCAGGTGTGCCACCGGGAGACCTCAGGCTGTGCCTCTCCTGGGTCACACACGTGAGTGCAAAAGGATGCTCAGCAAGGCTTTACAGAGATACATAGGACAGTTGAGGAATAAAGACAGACTTAGGAGGTTAGAAAGTAACTTCTCAGCTCTCCTACAGACTTACTGTAAGGTCTCACAGAAGTTGCCTTCTCATTTCTACAAAGGGGAAAACTGTACCACTTTGGGTACCTTGAACTACAAGAGGCTGTAAGTGTGGAGGGAAGGGACCATCTCTGATGGGAAGTTTATCAACTGGGCAACAACACAAACAACACAGTGTGTGCCAGGTCTGCACTTGAGTGGAGCCTGGGTTCTCATTAGTGGACACATCTCAGAGCTCCAGCCTAACATCCTCCACCAAATCAAGCAGCAGATCAACAGCAATTAGAGCCATGCTATGGAGACAGGGGTTTCAGATGCTTTTCATTACCATTTATAGCTGTCTGCAAACTGCAAAACTGCACAGACCCCACTGTCTGAAAGAACAAAAGCCATCCATCCTGTCAGAAGTTTCTAATTATTAATTAATCAATAATAACAAAAACATTTAGTGGGAGGAGGAGGGACTACCCTTAAATCCTCCACCAGCCTGAGCCCCACTGGTATCAATGGAAAAACACTGACTATCACTCAAGGTCAGGAGCTACCTGGGAAAAAATAACCCCAAGAGAGTCTGGAGAGCATTTTTTTCCTTCTCTTTTCAAGACTTGTGCATAGAAAGGCAACCTTTGTTCAAACCACAATGAACATTTGTCCAGCCTGAAACACATCCCACACCAGGAGCAGCAGCACACTCGCTGCAGGTTTGGCATCCGAAGGGAAGCAGAAAGCTGGGGACAGGAGCCAGCACAAACACACATCTCTCCTTCCCCCTCATGGGAGGTTTGGTCCTTCACCTGTTCTGAAACACTCTGCTATTCCCTGCTTCAGACATCCAAACATGCAGCTTAATATTTAGAGGAAGATCCTATTACAGGATAAGAAGGCAGGAAGATTGTCTACATATGAATTTACTCTGAAGAGCTGTTTATAAATAATTCCACATGTGGATACTGCTCATCGCAGAGCAAATCCAGCTCGTTCTGGTTTAGTTTAACCCATCTTGGAGGTGCAAGACCCAAATCTCCTCCTTTTTGCATTCATTTTATACTGACATTGCTTTGGTGGCTGCAGTGACTCCTTAAACCACCCCCAACTTCACTGGTCCATCTCTAGCTGTAGCAGAGCAGGCACCAGGGCAGGTTGGCCTCCCCAGCACAAGCTGCCCCATTTAAATCACTTCTGCTTTTAGCCTGATAGAAATAATCCCCCAGCAGAGCTGACTTCACCCCTCGGTCACCCCAGCCTGGGCACACAGTGGCTGTGCTGATGCAGCAGAGTCCCTCCACATTTGGGATGGCAGTGTGAGGATGGTGGGGGAGCAGCCCTGTCAGTCCCACTGCAGGCACAGCCTGGAGAACCTCCCTCTGTCCCAGGGGATGGAGGCTGCTCCTGCCACCCAGGGGTATTTTGGCAGCTCACTTAATCCCTGCTGAAGTAAGATCACAGTTAAAGCTGGTGAAACAAGGACATCTTAAAGACATATAAAGCACCTCTGCAGCCTGTCTTAGTATCTTAATCAGCACACTGAGATCAGGAGACTCTGTCTCAGAGTTACTGCCTTACATTGAAATGTCTGTTCTGCTCTGGAGTGGCAGCAAAGGCACCCCAATCCCTCCTGGCAGAAAATTCTATTTACCTCATGAATTTTTGAAGCTGCCTCATGAATGAATGCACTAAAATAACTTTCATAGAGTCCTCATTTACAAATGCTCACTGGAAATACTGGTAACATTTAAAATATACACCTAAAAATAAAGCAAGTGAACATTTAAAACTCTTTTGGCAATGCCCTGGGAGAGGAAGCCCATGTTCACAATGGGGCTCAGCACAGTAAGAAGCAGTGTGAGGGGCTGAACAGGGACCCCAAAAGAGATGCTCACACTGGGGGAGATCAAGCGAGAGGAATTCCACAAACCCCAGCTTCCCCTGAGGTGATATGGCCCAAAAGTACAAGTCCCGTCCTCATCTCACCCCTGTGCATCCCTCATCTCACCCTTGTGCATCCCTGCCTCTCTCACTCACCCCTGTGCATCCCTGCCTCCCTCTGGTGAGGACCTGGAGATGTGCTGGGCAAGTGCTGCACCTGAGACCCAGGGACCACTAACAGAAACTTTTCTTCTGGGCAGTGGAAGCACTTGTCTGATTAGGAACAACCTTCCTTTGTCACCCAACCTTCTGTGAGACACCTGGAAACCTCCAGGTCACCTCAGCCCCTCCTGCCACAGGAGCAGGTACAGCACAAGCCTACCAAGCTCTCCACATGTCTAGTCTCTCAGACCAGAGTACAAAGTGCCCCCAGATCTGCACAGGGTGAAATATTTGACCAGCTTCCCAAAACCAGCTCTTGCTCAAGACAAAGCGATGTTCCTGTGCCTTTGTCCTGCCTGGCTGGCTCACACCACCACCAGCTCACGCTGCTGCCATGAAGCCCTGGGTATTTCAGTCTGTGTGGCACTCTGAGATCTGTGGGGATGAAAGGAGCTATATAAATGTAAATCATTCTCATTAATGTAAATTGTGGGACAATGAGATGTTTACAGCATACAGTCCCAGGGCTGAGCTTCAGAGTGCATATGTTTATGTATAATTCCAGCAGTGAAGAACAGCCCTCAGTGCCTGGTAGGTGGACACCAGAAAGCCTCCTTGGAGGGCCCGGGTGGGAACTGTCACACACAGTGACCAGGTCAAGCTCCAAGGCAGCACCGTGGCCACAGAACATTCATCTCCCTCGTATGCTCTTGCAAGACTTTTCAAAACCTGAAGTCCTCCTCTTGCAGAGTTGTCCACAGCAGATTTGGAGTTTCTCTGTAACAGCAGAAGGTTACTTAATGTTTTTTAAGACCACTTCTAAACACCAGAGTGACTCCAGTTCAAAGAACTTGATTGCTAAAGAGAGGGAATTCACATTCAGAGACTGAAATGTGCAGCTACACTCAAACTATGATGCACACTCTGACTCAGACCCCATGCGGTATCCATGAGATCTTCCAGGAATTATTCTACCGGTTTGGGTTAAACTTTGAACCAGGCCCTTCTCTGCATCCATCTCCCAGCCTCTCCATGTCAAGAGACAACTCCCCACAGCTCCTGTCCATGCCATGCTCATCACAAGGACACACAGTCCTCCCTCCTAGTTTGGTGCCCATGGACCAAACCAGAGCATCAACAATTTGAAGAGCCACCAAAAGGCACAACTTAATCGTGTTCACTGGACTTGAAGGTCCATGACTTGAAGGTCCAGCTGAACATTGCTCAGATCAGAAATCTTCAAGCCACCATGAAACTGGAGGAGCAGGGCTGTCCTTTGGTGCTGCTGACTGGATGCTGCAAGTCTGCACTTAGCAGGGAACTATTCCCCAAAGATGTGAGCACAACCAGAACTCAGAATGGAGTGTGCTCCTGTGCAGGTGGCTGCCAGACCATCTGCTGAGCTGTATTTACCTCGGTGTGTGCTACTGCCAGGCCATGTTCAGTGCCAGGAGCTGTGCAGGGATGAGGTGGGAGGGCAGCTCTGGGGCTGTGCTCACCAGACACACACACATGTGCTCAGAGATGCACACAGAACACACATACAGCCCAAGCACCCACACAGACTGAACAACAGCTTCATCCCAAACTGATTACCAAGTGCAAATCATCAATTTCAGCCTCTTTCTTTTTTGTGCTTTTGTTTCAGTAGCTTGAGCTCCAACTAACAAAGCAACAGACACAATGCCACCTCCTCTGGAAACACACACTCAGCTCTCTCCATCTGCTCCTTCCCCAAGCCCCCCTGTATTCTGCAAAGCAGATTGTGCTGTGAAATATTAATACTTTGCTCTTCTATCGTTATTCCCAACCCTGAATCTCAAGGCTTGTTCCCAGCTTTTCTCCCCCTTGCATTTTTTCCAGGGATCACAGCACTCAGTGGGTCCTGTTACTGCACAATGTACCACGTTTGAGTGGAGCTTTCATAAAAAGGTGGAAGCGGTCCAGAAGCAGCTTCTGGGAGCTTCTAGAGAGCCTTCCATCTGCAGCAGCATTTTATTTAGACAGCAGAGGGGAAATTAGATCCCTATGTTGCTGATTGGCTTTGGGAGTTGAATCTTCAGTTCTGTAGGAGGAGTTCACTTACACCACTGCAAGGAACCCGAGGCGAGGCTCCCACGGGGCGAGGAGTGCCCAGGGGAACGTGGGGAACAAAGAGTGTTCAGTTCGAGGGCAGTGCCGAGCTGCCTTCAACTCCTGCTCTGCTTTCACTCTACATTTCTTTGAATTTGACTTTGTACTATTTAATCTGGATTTCTGCTCCATCTGGCTTCTGAGTAACAATGCCAATTTATTCCATGTGCCTGCTGAAGAAGCTTTCCTTTAGCAGGGGGGAGTGCTTACTACAGAGCACCGCTCCAACAAGCCTATTTCAGCCCAGCTCTGAACCTTCTTTCTCCAAACATTCTAACAAGCACATCTGTGAGCCAGAACTCCTGTAACTGCAGATAAATCAGGTAACAGAAGGGTGCATAGAAAAGGTATCCTATTGGAAATAGCCTGAACCAGGGTCTCACCCAGTGCAAACCAGCTTTGGCATCAATGGTCGCTACACTGAGGTGCACAGGCAGTGGGGACAACTTGCTCTTCTCCAAGACTCTGGACTCAAGGGCAAAAGGACATTTCTTCTCCTGAGCCCCTACATGGAGCAGACAGATGTCTATCCAAGACCCAACCAACTCTGTTTTTTAAGGCCAGATCTAGACAAAGCTGAAAAGATAACTTCCCAGTGCCATTTCCATGTCTGTTTGGATCAGGTGCTGCATTAGTAACAGGCTTGCTCTCCTTCCAGGAAAAGAACATTTTGAGTACCAAGCCCTTTATCAAAGTTCACATCAGACAGTTATGCTTCATCTGTCTCCTGCTCAGTTGGATAAGACAGGTGGCATGTAAAAGGCAACGCTCTCTTGAAAATAAACATTTCCCTCCTTCGACTCTTGAGCAAAGGAGCAGCAAACACCAAGTACGAGGGAGGGGCAAAGCTACAGAGAGCAATCCATCCCATCCTCCACAGGGACAGGGAGCACAGAGGCAGAGCTGGAGAGATGAGGCTGCCTGGAAAGATGACAGGCCCCTGCCACACACAGCAAGGCATCCTGCAGCCCAGCCAGGCTCCAGGATTATACATGAGCTCTGAAACCAGAGGTGAGAGCACAGCTCAGCCTGGGACCCGCACAGCAACGGGGGTCACCACGGTGGGCACCACCCAGGCAAAGCAGAACATCGAGGGAGCTCATCTGCCACCACCCCTGTTAACCAAGCTCAGCACAGGCAGACCCACCTCTGGACTGCAGCAGAGCCCCAGTTATGGATGTTTATGTTTTTGCAGCACCGTAAGTCACCTTGGAGTGTCTGGCATTAAGCGGGATAATTTAGCAGGGTTTTCAAACGACTCAGATCCTTCACCGCTGAGGTGTAATGGCCCGAGTCCTTCCCAGCTATATTTTTTCCTATTCACCTAAGGTCAGAGAGGGCTACTTAACCTTATTATTTCAGAAGGCTCAAAGCTTTGACAATTATAAACAGGAGAGTAAAAACGAGAGCTAAATTTGTATAATAGATGACTTATCATTTCCCAGCCTCGGAATCCAAGCCAGAAAGGTGAGGATGGCTCTGACACCAACCTCCTTATCTGAATCCTGGCTTGAATGAGACCTACAGAGCTAACAGTCGGAACAGTTAATACCAAAGGCTGCTTCATGATGTGGATCAAGAGGGTTTGCTCCTACCACACTTCCAGATTTCACAAACACTCTTCCAAGGCAACATACACCTGACATAATATGGGGACAAGTGTGCAAATATGTTAATAATAGAGGAACAAACACAAGATTAGCTGTTGCTGGCACATTCTCAGTGGCCCTGTCCCAAGGGCCCTGCACCTCCTGCCAACAAGTCTGTCCTGGTTTTGCTGCTTGACTCCCCTTGCAGGTTATCACAGACCACACATCCCACAACAGACACTTTGCGCTGAAGCCTCTTCAGGTATTTCCTTGCACAGAGAATTCCCAGTCACTGGCAACACTTGCACTGAAATCAAAACGCTGACCAGGCAGCTGCATGTCCCTTCTGAGCCTCCCTGCTCTTGTTCCAGCCAGCATCCCTCTCCAGGAAAAGGGGTCCTGCCCAGCCCCTCACTTGCAGAGGGAGAAACTGCAGAAATCCCCTATCCAAAACAGTCAGTGATAAATGCATTTAGACTGGACCATGCCCAACTTGTACAAAGGTAAACACAAGAAAAATCACTCTGTTTGATCTGCATGATGAGGATTTGTAAGACAGCTAATGACCATACCAAACCTCCAGCTGCAGAGGCACCACCCAGGCAAAGCAGCCCTCGGCTGCATCACCACTGCCTGGCACAACCTCATGAGCTTCCCTTGCACTAAAGAGACAGGCAGAACAAATCCCTTCTTAAATGCAAACCTGCAACCCATTTCAATACCCAGTGCTGGAAGATGAAGCTTCCGTCAAACCAGTCAGGGCTGAAATATTGTTTATTGTACCTGAAAATTAATTTCATACCTTTTGGGGCATCACCAGATTGTTCAGTCACTGACTGTGCACACGAACCTGCAAGTTTAGTGGCCAATCTTCTTCAGGCATGCACTAAAGTGCACCCACGTAGTTAAGATCAAATTCAGCCCGTGGTGTTCAAACATTATGGGACATAACTCACCAGAAATGTCAGACCTGTGACTGTTAAAGCATAATATTTACTGTACACCACCACAGATTTACACAGCTCAACTCCGCAACCCTTTGTAGGCACACAAAGGGCCAGAAAGTCAGAAGAATTAATTTTTCATACATTAGATGAGAAGCTGGTATGAAGTTTTTCCTCTGTATCAGCCATGGGCTGTCGGTGCAGAGAAGAGATACCAGGGTGTGCATCTGCTGTTCACCAAATCCAGCAGCATCTGAATTTGGGTGCAGTATCTGACAGCTCCAGATGACCCAGGAACGCTGTGCACTAGAGCCATATACACACTTGGCCAAAGGCTCTCATATTTATTTGTCAGGAACAGATTTTAACTGTCTCCAGTGGTTATCGTGGTGGGTAACCAGGAGGTCACAGTGACTCCACTGGGGTGCAAAGGAAGAGAGGAGCTCTGACACTCAGCCACAAATCTGTGGCAAACTTACTGACTCCCCACTGTTTTTTCTGAGCAAACGTTTAAAAGCAGGTGCAAAACTAAGTTTTAAAAATAAATATCAACTATCAAAGGTCACAGACCACAAATTTACCCTATTTCTTTTAAGGTAAGTATAAACACCAAAAGGATTTATTCAGCCTTGCTTGCTCACATCCATCATGAGAAACATTAGGATGTGAGAAATACCAGTGCTGAGGAAAGATGTATCCATGTTTTCTGGGACAACAGACCTGCTGCTTTTCTGCCAAGGCTTTCTACAAAGCCAGTGAGCCAAGGCATTGAAACCCTTAAAGCCATCAACCCCAGACATAGCCATGCCTCAATGCTACTCCTCAAATCACTGCCAAGAGGACACTAAACTTCCACAGGGTGAGGACTTCTGATCCAACAGTCCCCCAGGAATGAAGCCACTGCCTACCCTGAGCAGGCTGATGTACAACCACTTGGTGGCAAAGGCTTTGGGTCACTGCCACCCACAACAGTGAGAGTGTACACAACACCTGCCCAAACATGTATTTATACAGAGAAAAGTAATAGCTCCAGCAGACCCTTACATTCTATCAGCCACATACTATGAGTTTTTAAAAACATTTACTACTTTAACAGGCATTTTAACAGCTCCCATAACTCAGCTGCATCTTTGCCTTAAATCACTCAACAGCTGAATACTCCGCTACGTGATCTAATCCCCTCCAGCATTCCAGAAAGGAAGAAACAACCTCCCTAAGGTTGTTTAGAAAGGCAAACAGCTTTGCTGGGTGCCTGTAACAGGAGGAAAATCAGCAAGGCAGAGGCCAGTGAAACTCAGTATGTGACCTTGCTTTGGTTGAGCAGAGCCCAGTCCCAAAAGGAGCTGGTCCAACATCCTGGAGGACAGTCCAGCCAAAAACCCCAGCTTAGCACCCAGTGACATCCAACCCTGCAGGAATAACTCTGAAGGCAGCAGAGCAAACACAGCTCATGTTTTCCTGTGAGGCTGTCCCCACTCCAGCCCCTGCACCACTCAGAGCTGACAATGGGGGCCTTTCCACCCCCAGACTTGCACTGAACAAAAGGAGCTGGCAGGTCACACAGAGCTGAGCCCACCCCACACCATAACCAGCAAAGGATGGCAGGTCCTGACTGGGCAGCTCTGCAAAACCCTTCCCTGCTGCCAGTCAGGATCAGGGCATGGAGCTCCAACTTGGCACTCGCTGAAGGAGCAGGAACTCACACACTCTCCAGAGCAAACAGGAATCATCTCTCCCAGCTCAGCAAGGATAGAGACCAGCGGAGGGGAGACCCAGAAAGCAGAAGAAGGGAGAGAACAGACCCACTGGTGGACAGGGGTGTCCATACAGACTGGCACAAGCAGGCAGGAAGCACTACATTTGGAGCACACAAGCCTCCTTTCCCCTCACCTCCCTCAGAATTGGGGGATAGATCCTGACAGTCCCTATCCTGTCTCCTGCCCCTGGACAGAAGGCCCCATTTTTACATTTTCTCATATATTTTAAAGTGCAGAGAGAAGCAGGAGAGGCAATTAAGTCTAGATGCAGGCAGAAAGGAGGTCTGCAACAAACCAATGTTGAAGAAACCCTGTCTCAAATCAGAAATTTCCCTCTATTTCAATCTGGTTTATGATCTACTCTGATGAGCTCTTTAAAAAAAAATATGCATACTCTCTTGCTATATATGTATATCTTTATCCAGATGAACGTTTTTGTTCACTTAGCAGAAGTTTTTCTTGGCTGTAAAAGATGGCAGGCTGGGGAGACTAAATGAGAGTGGGGAAGAGCCAAGGCAGCTGGATCCCAGTCATGTGGAGCCTGGATGGGCTCCGTCAAAAACAAGGACCAAGCCAGAGACAACCCAGAGAGACTGACTTCATGCAGGCCCTACAGGGACAACCACAATGACAGAGTGGGTGTACCACATTGGCCAAATTTCCCTAAACAAATGCTTGATGAAGTTCCTGCAGGCTTTGAGTAAAGATTCATTCTTCCCCCTCCAAAGCACGTAATGCCTGAGAGCCAAAGATCTCAGCCGGCTCCCTCGTTCATGGATTGTACCCACAAAAATTTCCCCAGCTCTTCAAAATCACACGAAGTTGAATTCCCTGGGGAATTCGTGGGGGCTGGGACTTCTGGCCGGGTCTGCTGCCACGAGCCTGGCAGTGAGGGGGCAAGAACACGCTGTGTCCCCATGCCTGGCACTGCACCTGAGACACACCAGGACCATCAGACCAGCCACCCCCCATGCCACCCTCTGTGATGGCTCAAAAGCCACTGACAAATCCCCTTGCAGACCTTTCCTCTAGGCAACTTCTGCCTCCAATTCTCCCTGTGCATCTCAATATAATGTGGGCAGGACAGTGGCCCACCTTTTAGGCTGGAGAGCACCTGCTCAGCTTGACCCCAAACCCCAGTAAACCAGATCATCACATCCTGGTGAACCACAGAGGGAAACAACAGAAAAACAAGCAAGAGAATCTGCTGGCAGATAACAAGACCCTGCAGAAAATCTTCCCCAGCAGGGTTTTTTCAGGCAAAGGAAGGAGGTGAAATACTAAAGGGTGGAAGAAGGTAAATTACCAGAGTTGAGACATTTCAAATGACTGCTCCCTGCTGCGTTCAGCAGCTTTTCTTGATGGAGTCACTAATCACTGTAGTTTACCGAATGACCTTGTTGTGGCCATCTCCTCTTCAGGGGACCACAACCTGCAACAATCCCTGGTGCAGGGAAATGATGCCTTTTGGGCTGTGCTAACTCACAGCTCCCGAGTGCTGACTGCAGCCTGTCAGACAGGGCAGAGGAACAGCCCACTCCTCAGCAAATGTCCCCACAGAGGCGTTCATCATGTCCAACACACACAGCCAGCTTTGTACTCCGGGCAGAGATGGAGAGACCAAGGCAGAAATCCTCCTCTACATACATTTGAAATACTGGTTGCCACAAGCTGGAAAAATGCTATAGAAAAATTAAATATTTACTTCTTCTGTTTGTTAATATCTTTCATTAGTTACTCGGCTGTAACAGTCATTAAAATGCTGAAAGGGAACTTCATGTAAATTCATCACTAGCCTGGGAATACTCCTGCATCCGTGAGCAGGCTGCTCGCTGCAGCAGAGCTCCGAGACTCCATCTCCCTACAGGAAAGGCCAACCGTCTGGTTCACTCACAATTTACAAATGATTATTTTTCTAATTAATCATTCATCAAAAAAACACAAATAGCAACAGGGCATGAAAGGCAGTGCTGGTTTTAACAGAAGGCAGAGTCAATCCATCACAGTCTCACCCTCAGCCAGGGGAGACCCTCCAATGCTGTAACTCCAGTGACTGCAGGGAAGGAGCTGGGGAAATACCCTCTGTTCTCCCCAGCTACCCTAAGGAAAGACATGATGTATGTTTCTGTATGCCAAACCTCATCTGTGTAATTTGGAGTTGCAACAGATCCATGAAACGTACTGGGAGCTACACTTGAAGGTGGTTTTGAACAGGCAGGTTGGGATGGTGGGATGAGGAAAGGAAGGGCCAGCACAGCAATGTGGGAGGAGAGAAAACCTGGACAACACAATGGACTGAGGCTGGAAGTGACCCACAACAATAGCCCTGAAGGAAAGAGGCCGTAGGAGAGATGGCAGAACAATGAACAGGGACTTGCTAAGTCCCTTCCCTGGCTCTCTGTAGTGGTGACTTGGCTGTATCTAATCCAGCACCTCCCAGGCACACCAGAGGTTGGTCCTCTCGGTTCTTGTGCTCCCTGAACTGGGGCTGCCAGTGCCAGCACACCGACTCCTCTTTTGCCTTAGTTTGGATTAAGGATCTCTGGAACCACCAGCAAATCCTCTGACTTTACAATGCATGTGGGTATCACCTCATCCAGTGTTCAGAGTTCAGCCCTGCAGCCCTCTGTGCTGCTCATTTGCAGAAGACAACATATCCACATGTCAATGCACAATTTTCACCCTCTCCCACCAGCTCTCTGTTCTCATTGTGATTAATCCAGGTTATGTATCCCCTGTACTCCAAGGACAGATGCTCCAAAGGTGTGTTTCCAGCACCCCAGACCTCTCCTGTTTTGGCTCTGCCGGCTCAGGCTGCTGGCCAACCTCTTGCCAAGCCAACAACTCTTCAAAAGGCAGTATGAACTGGTAAAAGCAGGCAGCAGCATGATATTTCAGCCTTGCTATAGTCTCCTGCTGGCTTTTATTACACTTCACAGGGCTAGGCTTGAACCATATAATCACATTTCAAAGAGGCTGGGGTATTGTTGGCAGTCTGCTTCATTCTTGACCACTGAGATTGTGAGATCTGTGCCTGCTGCTCTGAGAAAGAGAAGATTTCCTCCTTCCAGCAATTAATTAAACAAACTCAAACCCAACAACAAAGGACATCAAAAATAACCAGGACTTTTGCAGGACTGGCTTTTACCAAAGCTCTGACAGTACAGCCTCTCCATGTTGCACAGGGGTGGCAATACAAAACTAGCCAAAAGCAGGGAAATTCTTCTGGAGAGCAGAATACCCCTTACATCCTAATATATACCATACCCCAGCATTCTCATATGAAACACTGATCTGTCCTGGGAAGAAAGAAAAGAATCTTGAGGACAGACATAAGGCTAGTGAGGTTAAGTTAAGAAGAGCCTGCAAGGCTCTTGGAGGTTTAGAGGATCTGTCCTGAATGGAGTTATCAGGTTCTGATCAAAGCAGGTTCTTGAAACTGCATGTCCAAACCTTGTTGTTCTTTACCTAATTTTAAAACACTTGAGAAACCTGCACCAACTCGCTGGCCATGCCAGACACAACAGCAGTGGGCAGGAGGGATGGTCACCACCCCAGTGAGCAGCACCACAGCTGGAACTTGGGTAGCCTTGGATCAAAGTTGCCACACTGGGAGGTTTTGAGCAGGCCACGGGTCCCTCCATGTTTCAGATCCTCATGAACAGTGCTGAGGACATTGTGTGCTGAAGACACTGGGACAGGAAGGTCTCGCAGGAATGAAGGTTCACATCAGCTGCTCAGAGAGCCAGGAAAGGATTGCCTTAGGACACAAAATAGGAAATTCTGAGCCTATCAACAGCACACACATCACAACACCCAGCAACCTCCCAAGACAGCGTTTTACTGAATGGCATGAACTTGGCAAAGCGGGAGCAGTGACAGGGACTGAGGGGACAAACCCTGGGTTGCTCCTATGGCACTTCTGCAAAGGCCCAAACCCAAAGAGCAGCAGAACCAGCCTTTCAAGTCACTGGGGGCACAGGTGGAGCTGCAACAAACACAAACACAGTTTGCCTCTGAGAAGCAAACGTGTGCAGCTGTGACAGACAGCCAAAAACACCTTCCTACACCCCAGCAACAGGCAAACTGGGGCTTCAGATTTGCCATGTGGGAGGAGAGAATCACTCCAGCATTTCTACCCACTGCAGGACCAGTCAAACAAGAAATTCAATCCAATTGCCAGAACTTTAACACGGAAGTGCTATATTAGCTCATAAGCAGTAAATGAGGGAGGAAATCCATATTAACAGAAGTCATGATAAGAAATATGTGTGGGTTCCAACTTTTTCTGGTGGTTGGCCTTTTCTCTCCAGTACTTGCATTAGTATTTCTGTGAAGTACCCACTGCAACAGCTGTAACTCTATACGTTTACAGGAGGTAGAAAACAATTCAGAATGAAGTGGCTTTTAGCCTCAGGTTTGGGGCACTTTTCAAGGTTTTATTACCAGGCAGATTTCTCACAGGAAAACTATGACATAAATGACGTGCCTGAGTATTGCTTCTAAGTGAGAGTATTTACTGCCATTATTTTCTTGTGTTTATGTTCTCTCCAGTGCATCCTATTATAGCAAATCTGTTTGGAAGGGCTCCATCCCTGAAGATGACGCAAGCTCCAAGAATTCCTTCTGCCCAAGCAATAATTCCAAAGGAACCAGTCGTATGACTCGTGTGCTTCATAATAATCACATGCACCAAGGTGATACGTAGGCAAGCCCAGAGCACCAACATGCTCCAGACTGGGCTATAAATATCCAATTATTTCATTTTTTGAAGCCGCTACTTTTTCTAGCCTATTTAGCAAGATCTGTTTCTGACCCAAGATCTGCATTTACATAAGAGATACCCCCATCCAAACTCCATGCACAGAGACAGTGCTGAAAACCAAGAGGAGTTCTCTGTGAACATCTCCAGTGTTCGTTCCAGTTCTTCAAAAACACAGCTAACCCACTCCCTGAAGGAGGACGTGGTAATAACTCATACCCTTTATTTTTAGACTTGCTTTTCCTTCAAAGCCCAGCGAGGTATGTGGAGTTTTGCAGTGTGCAAAGAATCCCTGCTCATGATTAACATCTATGTGAATAATAGAGCTTTAATCTGGTTTCAGTCAGTTACCTACTGCTCCAGCAGTTTAACATCATGTGGGAGCAAGAGCAGCCAGGGTATCCAGCCAGCTTTTATATAACTCAAAGCAGTACTACAGAGCTTAATTAATTGAGATCACCAGATGAAAAAATCTCATCATATATATAAAAGGTAAAACATCTGCTGATGCTCAGGCAGTCCTGAGATGGGATGCTTCATGGACATCTCAGTTAAACTCCAGTGAGAAGAGACTGAGACCCATCTGCATATCAGAACTACATTCCCCCTGCTCCAGATTCCCATCCTCAGCTGGATGCTGGGTCTGAAATATAATGGCAGGAACACAAGCAAAGCTCAGTGTTTTAATCAGACACCCATTTTCTCAGCCAAATCTTCCAGTAAGCCCAATGTGGACTGAATTGCTCCTTCTAAAACAGCACAAGTGTGCAGGCAGCTCAGACAGCAAACCCTCTCAGACTAGTGCACATGCTTTCCGTCATTTCACAGGTGGTCTTGGTGTCACAAGTCCTGGCTGAACAGAAGCATGGAGGGAAATGCCATTCATGCAGGCCACATTGTGATATGGCTGCAACTCATTCTCCCTCCATATGTACCCTTCCCACATTCAGAGAGGGGCTGGTCTGCAGCCAGCCAAAGTCACTGCACAAGCAAGTACCAACCTGGCATCTCAGAGGAGCTAAAAACCTGCTGCACTGGCTCCTCTTCTCCAGCACAGATCAAGTGAGAGAAACAGCCAACTGCTTCGAGATGGTTTGAAAGGCCAGCTTGGTACTTGCCAGGCCTCCTTGGACATAAGTGACCCAGAGCAGATCCCTGGCTGCAGCACCCAGTTCTCCTTTCAGCAGTGCCTGTGTTGTCATCCCAAGCCATTCAGCCATGAGTCACAGCTGTGCTCAGACCATGTTCAGACGTCTGCTCTCCTGCTGTCTAGGTACAGGTCCTTCAAGGGATCCAGTCTCTGCTGGAATGGCAGACAGACTACAAAAGTCACTTTCAACTCACTCTCCCCAACAGGTAAGCCAAGCTCTCTTCTACACTGTCTGGCTCTGTCGTCACCTTTCCTCTTTGCCACATCCTCAGGTGCTCAGAGACAGAGCAGTGGCTCTTTATGAAGCCATTCTGATTCATTTCCATCAGCCCTGCACAGAACCCTGCCACGTCAGCAGGCACCAAGAGCTCCTGCAGCTCTCACACCATCCTAACAACACAGAAATGCTGTAACACCAACTGCATTAACTACCCACAGAGACACAGAGTCAGCCCAGGGCACGACCCCACAGGCTGATGGTGCATCTCTGTGCACCACAGAAACAGAATCATTAGGTCAGAAAAGCCCTCTGAGAACATCGAGTCCAACCACTCCCCCAGCACTGCTGAGCTCACCACTAAACCTTGTTCCCTGCAGGGATGGGGACTCTAGCACTGCCCTGTGACAGGGCTGAACAACCCTGTCAGACCATCCTGACCCCTCACCCTCACCTGCCTGCTCATAGAGCACTGCCCAACACCACTTCCCAACCAATGGGATGCAGCTCCTGATTAAATCCAGGCAAACCTTTCCAGGGATGACACTGAGTGATGTACCTCTATCTCCTCTCCAGTTCACAATATAAATGTGATACTGATTTTTCTTTCCCCAAGTATATACTTAGGCATAATATATCTTAATAGCAAAAAGATGCTTTGTTCAATAGGGGATGTGTATGTGTGTGTGTATTTGATTCCTCTGCTTCAAACAAATCCAGGAATGGAATTTCATACTTTTATAAAATTAAGAACAGATGCTGTGGACTGTTTAAACCAGCAGAGAAAATAATAAGAGGAACACGTCCAGGAAGGTGACATGAAAAAACTGCTGAATGTTGCAGGAAAATGGAAATACAATAACGACTGTGGGACTTTTGGGACACATGGGTCCATGCCACAAATCTCTCAGGAAAGACAGCTCCCAGCTCAGGCACACTGAAGTTTCTTCTGCACAAGCTAGAGACAGAAAAGTAATAGATAACAGCAGCTGAACACAGAGCACATTTGTCTTCCAGTACAACAGAGATGCAGTTCACCTTAAAATATGTCACAGCACATGCAAACAGAAATCCCTTCCTTTTCTATTACGTTTACCCCAAAATATTAAAGCCAGTGAAAGGCCGAGTTATATTTGCCTGCTGCTTCTCTCTCTGCTCCTTTTCTTTCCAGCAGCTCCCTTGGTGGGACACTCGGGTTTCCTGGGAAGCTGCTGCCCTGCCAGGGAGCTCTGGGGGTCCCTGCAGAGTCCATGGGGCTGCCCACACTGCACCAGGTGCTTTGTCTGTTCAGTGTTTCCCTGCCAGCTTGCAAAAGGGCTGGAAACTTCTCCTGTTGTTGGGTTTGGGGCCCTGTTTGACACCACAAGGTTTATGTTTGGGGCTGAGCCCAAGCCAGCATCCTTTTGGAAACAAGCTGGTCCAGAATGACTGTCTGCATCTCCCTTTCCCATGCTGACTCACAGGATACCCCAGCTGGAAGGCCAGGTAGCACAGCTCCACAAGGAAAGGTATTCCTCAGAGTCTGAAGTGGTCCCAGCCTCTCTCCTTAGCTCCACAAGCACAGCAGGATGTTCATGGCATTGCCACCCCCATTTGCAGAGTGTTATGCTGAGGGATGGAGTGTGTTAATAAACTTTTGCCTCTGGTCACAGAAATCAGTGCAAGAACAGGACTGGAATTCAGAGCCTGAGCTCAGATCCCACCTCACACTTCCTGCACACAGAAGAGCCCCTCCTGTACTTGCAGATCACACATTTGTGTTGCAAAGTGGGGGGTGTAAATGCCTGTATGTACAAGCAGATGCATTTTCTGTAGGCAGATCTTTGGAAATTCACCACATAGTGTTCTGTCTACAAGTCAAAAGCCATCTCCAATTGCTAAAACTTAAATCAAAACACAAGTTGCTACAATTCGTAAGGAGCTTAATATTTATTACCATGTATTGCAAGCATGCAGCTATGGAGAAAGACTCCCTTACTGTCCCCAGTGATTATTCAAGGGACGGGGAAAAGAAAGAACAGCCTTTGATAGTAACAACAAAAAAAACAAGTGCAGAGAAAGCAATGTATTCAATCCTTTTCACAGCCAAGAGGCCAACGAAAATGCTATATATTTATAAAGGAAATGAAAACCTGTCACGACCAAAATGAACTGAATAATAGAGCTTGGGCTGAATAAAGAGAAGCAAGAACTCAAGAACTAAAAGCACCACCAGGGTGGAAAATACAGCACACTCTGCATCCCTGGAAAGAGGGCTCTGAATGGCTGTACAGCTCATTTGGGTACAAGTCAGAGAGGGATCCCCAGCTACTGGTACAGTGAGATCAGCAAATGTGTTGTTCACAGGACACCTAATACTGAAACCACTGGAGCATCTTCTGTGCATCCCCTGTGCAGGGATGAGGGGGCAGAGGAACCTGCAGCTCCTCAGGGCACTTTGGGGCTCAGGTTTGTCCTGCCCCGGGCTCTGCAGAGCAGCAGTTCAGGAGGTGCCACTGCCAGGTCCATGTGCTGCATTTATGGCCCTGTCCCTCTGCTGAACCCCCCCATGTGCTGGGTGTCCATGGCTACAGCAGCCTTTGGGAGGAGGAGGAGGAGGCTGCAAGGACAGACATCAGCCCCCAGGCCCAAGAACCTTCGGGACACAGAGACAGGAAACTTCTGGTTTGCCACACAAAAAGTGCCCAAAGGCCAAAGCCCAATTGTATGGACTGGCCTGACCTCTAACTCCACAACTGGAAGAGGTGGCCCATCATATTTCTAAATTCTTGATGTTGAAAGATTACCTGAAAAATGACTCAGAAATGTAACAATTCATGAAAACTCATATAAAACACAACTATTATAAGTCCAAGTTCTGCTGTCTTGATAGAAACAAGGTTTTTTAGTGTGCAGATCACTTGGATTCAATTCCTGATATTAAATAATTTAGCTTTATGTATCTAATTGCAGGAAGTTTGTGTGACTTCAAAAATAAACAACATAAGTATTTCATAATTCAGATACTTAATTACTATTACCATATTGATTGCAGGAAATAGGATTAACCACACATATTTTCTCAGAGGATAATGACAATGATTTTGAAGCAATGGCTACCAATGAATTAGTTGGGGGTACTACATTCAAAACAAAATACAAACCACAGCCATCAGGAAGGAGAATTCTCAATAAACTGGCATGCTCATCATTCCACCTGGACTTCCCAGTAAATCCCGGAGGGGAGCAGATACTGTGTAAGCATACAAAGTTAAACTCATGCTCAGGAGAAGAAAGCTGGAAGATCTTTATCTCTTGAAACTTTCCTTTTTTAGATGGTTCCTCAGTGCAGTCATTCAGTAGGTCCAAAACCAAGTCCTGCAAAGAACAATAATGGTCCTTCTTCCCCAACAGTTCCTACAGAAAGGTTTGGTGAACCAGCAGGAGGATCTGCTTGAATTCATTTCCCAAAGGACACCTGAGAGTAGCGTGACCTGTGCAGCTCACCAGGCCACCTCCTCCTCCTCCAGGTGACTGCTCTGGGCACTGCTGCCAGGGGCATCAATCACAAAAGGCAGAAGTATCTCCAGCATTTAATACCAAACTTGCCCAGGGCTCTGCCCTGATACACCTTCCAGTACCCTCACACAAAGGGCCAACCATGGGACATCCCCTGGCAGGTTTCATAAAACACCATCAGGCATTTCCCACTGAAGGAAGCTCTCCAGAGCAGCTGGTTTCACCCCCTGCACAACCAAACCCACCTGCAGCCAGGGAGCCTGCACTGTGCTAAACCCCCACAGGATGAAGTGCAGCCTGGAGAGTCACTTCAGCTCTCTCAACACAGACATGCTGTTATTTCACATTGGAGCAGCAGAGGTTAAGTTGTGCATTAACGAGAAGTGTTGGTCTCAAACCTGAAAAGATGCTTTTTAAAAAAAAACAACAAACCACAACAGCTTGCTGAGATGCACTGGGTTTGTATGTTCCTCACCACAGACTGCAGTTACCTCTGTACAGCAGCAGAAGGGAAAGGGCATAACAGGGAAGGAGCACAGGCCTTTCCCTTGTACATGAAAGGCAGGTTGAGAATCTCCACAGAAGCACCGAAACATCTCTTTCTGTATAGAAGACAGCATTCAGATATTCCAGTTATTTGCTTTTCATCTTCTTGAGGATTCCACAAATCCTTGAGAGCACTGGGAGCTGTTGGGCACATTCTGCAGGGGAAGGTTGGGGCAGTGGTGGAGGGAGGGAGCATGGCAGCGTTCCACCCATCTCCACAGGCAGGGATGGACACTCCAGCCACTTCACATCTCCAGGAATCCCAAATGCAGCTTTCACTAGCCCTGCCTCGCTCTTTTCTCATCACCAGGCTTAACATCAGAGAAGCATGAAAATACAAACCCCCTCAATCTCGAGGAATGGCACGAAGGCACCACATCAGAGCTCCAGAGCTGCCCAGCACCCCCAGCCAAGCGAGTGACCCCAGGGCAGCTCTGCGAGTGGGCAGTGTTTGGCAACAGAAATCCCTCAATGCCTCTTGGCCTGGAGAGCAGAGTAAATCCCTTCAACACTAACTAGCATCCAAATGAGCAACCAAAGGAATTCCAGTGAATGTCCCCAGAGAAACTGGCTCTGGCAGAAGAAATTAGCACTGTCCTCCTCCTCCTCCTCTCTGGACAGTCAAGCAGCACTCATTTGCACTCACAGCTCACACAGTGCAGGAGCCCAACACACCTGGTGTCCCTCAAGGGGACAGCCTGTGACAAGGCATTAAGGCCAACCTGCCCCATGGCCAATGCTGCCCTTCCCAGGGGTTTGTCCAGGATCTGCCCCGCTGCTTCACATCTGGCTTCAGCCCCTCCAGATGGACTGGTGCATTCAGAGCTCACCCTGCCAGCCATCAGCACTTACTGTACCTACACATTGTTGCTTTGGCTCGTTCTGTGACAATGTGGGGCTACAGGCGAGTGATTTTCACTCCTCACATGCAGAGAAGCCCTGCCTGGTCCCCAGGGTTGGCACCACTGGTACAGCACACCCAGCCTGAGGCTGCTGCTGGGCATTTCGCAGAGCCTAAAACTCCACAGCAGCCCTACACAAGGATTTGGGAGCTACGACACCTCAGCAGGAGCTGCATCCTCCTCTCCCCCAGGGACAGGGCAGGAAAGCATTGCTGGGCTCTGCTGAGCTGGCAAATGTCCTCAAATCCCCCATGTGCACCCTGAAAGGTCGATTACTGCAACATTTTTACATGCAAATACCTCAGAGCTAGTTTCTCAGATTGACTTTTCCAGATTGATCCAGGGCCCAAAGGCACAAATCTCAGGCTTTACTGAGCGAGGGCTGTGGGCTGGTCTCCAGCAATGCCCAGTGAGTGCAGCACCAGCGAACAACAGACATGGAAAACTCTGGTCATTATCTTTATCATTCTGTATTACTTGATTCAGCTACACAAAATCTTTCATCAGATGTGACAGAAAGGGAAACTGCTGTATTTACATAGAGTGGCACATAGCACATATGTTTCTGTGTGTGCGTGTGTGTGTGTACACACCCTCCGTATGTTTTCCCAAGAAGCCTACAGGAATCAAAACCCATCTCCGTTTGAGTTGGATAACCCTCACAGACTTTGAAAATTCCTCCATTTTTCATTTCCTCAGCTCTGCAAGCTTATCCAAATATCCTAAAACTGAAATGTGAATGAACACCAATGATTCTGCCCAAGCTCCACCTAATCCAGACATAAGCAGCATTTGTAAATTCATTACCAACACTAGGAGGGTTTCCTTGCCCTCTCTGACCCAGCAAACCACGGCCAGCTGCTCAATTTGCTGTAGGTCTTGGTGACTCTGAGCCAGATGAAGTTTCAGTGGGGATGGCAGGAAAAAGCAAAATACATTATGGCACATTCAGAGACCAGATAATATCGTTCAACTGCAGGCAACTACATATGAACAAAAGTACTTCTAAGAGGATCCAACAGCAGGAGATTCCATGGCTGTGCACAACATTTCCAGCAAAATAAGCTGAAGTTCTGGACCCTGCACAGCCAGGACTTTGCTTAAGTCTGTTTTTTTGCCTACTGGTGGGACCATGGAGGCCAGCTGCATAAAGGCTGTTTTCTTCCCAACGCCAGTTCATAAAGGAGCACCACCAAAAGACATGAGGTACCACCAAGGACCCACGGAACAATCCCACATGAGCCTCTTCCCCCCCAGAAGTCCCACAGATTGGGGACCTAACACCACACTGCCCATGCTGTAAGCACAACAGCCACCTCAAAAGTGGGTCCCTAAGGAGTCAAATTTAGAGATAAACTCTCAGTCCCACTTAAGTCAGTGACACTCTCATGATGAGCACAAATGGGGCCATGAGCTTAGATCAAGTCATGGCTGGATTTTAAAAGGAGGACACCAAGGTGCAGACGAGCTCTGCAGTCACATCAGCCAGCACACACGTCTGCCTACAATGTCACATGCCAAAATACTCCCAGTAGAACAGGTAAACCATCAGGATGGCAGCACATCTGCACCCTGGGGCCACCTCACAATGCCAGACAGAAGAGCAGGAGGAGGTGAGGGCTGGGCAGAGTGAGCTGCAGATCTCCCCAGCACAGCCCAACACTGCCCAGCACAGCCCCCTGCACCACTTGTCCCCCTCTCTGTTAATGTGACAGCCCAGAAAGGCTTCACACAACATAAAATGGAAAGTTCAGATTTTCTGATAAGACAAGAAACACCATGACTTCCTGCCTTTCCAAAACTCCCACGGCAGCTTTCCTTGGTGGAGGTGACCTGCCCCTGTCAGGCTGCAGCACGGCTTTTCTTCTGCCCAAACCCAGCAGCTCCTTTGCTGCATCCCCCCAGGAGTTTGGCACTTTGGAGATGTGACAGCTCCAGCTGTGCACCAGAGCCACCACAGAGTGAGCACCATGAGCAGGTCACTGTGCTTGGCACAGCTTTAGCAGTGCCCACAGCAGCTGGCCCAAAACCTCCACTCCTCTTGTAGCATTTGATGCCCATTTTGCAGGAACACATCTTAAAACCCCAGTCAGCCTGTAAAACAAACTGGGTGATGGGGGCCAAAGCTTGTTATTAGCCATTTGCAGGAAACCAACAGCACCCCTGATTAGAGAAGAGGGAAGAGAGGCTACAGGTGACCCTGATGACAGCACAGCAAAGGTGCCCACACCTCTGGTACCTCCTTGCTGCAGCTGCTCTGCAGCCACAACTTCTTCTCTCTGTCCATCCTTGTGTCCATCACCTCTTTGCTCTGTCCATCACTGTGTCCATCACCTCTTTGCTGTCCATCCCCAGTACAGGCAGCTCTTGCTGTGTTAGATCTGGGCATGTAAAGCCCACATGTATCTCCAGCACAGCCAAGGCAGGAGAGGCTTCCACAGGACAAGCCCATCACTCCTGCCTTGCTGCCTCACTGCCACCCTCCCAGTGGGACAGTCCACCCCACTGGCCCTGTGGAAGCTGTCAACAAAGCAGAGAACGTTCTGTGCTCCCCTGACATCACAATGGAGGGAGGAGGGAACCTTCCAGAACACGCTGCTCAATCATGAGCCTCTCACCCCAATGGGGGCACCTGTGGCCACCCCCCAGTCCTTCCTCATGGCCACTTCCCTCAAGTTTACAGTGAGCTGCTCAGAGAACCACAGCACACTCTCCACGGTTAATGTAAAATATTAATGTCTCATTTGTTCAACAATTTTGTGGAAATTAAAACTTTTAGGTTAATCATATACTGAACAATTTTAATTAAAGCAGTTATAAAACAATTAATCCATGAGAGCAGGCTTGGATCTTTGCCAGCCTTATTGGTTTAATACATGTAGGCAAAGCTTATTTCTCCCCGTGTTTGACTTAATGAATGCTAATAAGTGACACAAAATATGCATGCAGAGCTCCTAATATAGTTAGTCCATCTGGTTTCACTTGCATTTTGTATTTGTCATTTTGCTTTGATAGAGGAATTGAAAATGAATTCTCTGTGCTACAAATTAGAAAAACTTTGCACCCTGCTTAATTTAAAATAATTTTTGCAAACCTTTGGGTGAAAAAGAGACAGCAACAGAGTACAGTACATTAGCCAGCTATCTTTTTGGTTGTTCCAAGGTTGGAAAAGAGCACAGGACAGAAATACAAGACTGTACCACAGCACTGAAGGAATAAACAACACGTGCTCAGCCTTTTTTTCCATCAGTATTTCAAAACATGTTTTTTGCTTGAATAGCTGGTAATATAAAGGCAGGGGATAAAATATGATTTTAAGCGTCTGAGACAAATCCCCTACTACTCCAATTTGTTCTGCATTACAACTTGTTTGATCCATTTGGGGATGTACTTGTTTGCCAAAGCAAGCAGAGCTCAAGCTCTTTGCTGAATATTTAATCTATGCCAAAAATTTTTACCTTTTTAGCACTTCTGCTTGAGTTACAGAGCCATGTTACTCCCAGTAATGCTCCTGCCCACCACAGCCAGCTGCAACCACTCAGCTTTGCCATGTTAAAGCCGTGGGCAAAGGCCCTGCAGAGCTGAACTCCTTTGCCTGCAGCTCAAACCATCCTTTGAAGAGCCTGCTTTCTCCCAAGGATGTGCAAAAAATGAAAAATGGGCTTTTCTCTGGCTAAAATCCAGATAACACAACTCATGTCACTATGTGACCACACACAATGGGAGTCGTCACCACGGGAAGTGGCCTCTGTGGAGACTCCAGTTCCCACCAGCACCACCAGCAGCACCTCCTGCAGTCCTTCCAGAGGGTCCCAACTGCCCCTGTGCAGCCCATGAGGGTCCCACTAATCCCACTGGGGTCTGCATCAGCTCTAAATGATGTCAAGAGCTCCAGACAACATCTCCTTCCATGCCCAGAGTGACACAGCAGAGGCACAGCTGCACCAGGTTAAACTGTGCCATTCCCTTCTTCCCTGGCTAAGGTCACTGCCCATTTCTGCTGCTGAGCTGTCCCAAATGGTGACAACAGGGAACCTATTAGAGCTTAAAAACTAGCTCTGTTCCCAGGGGACCAGTGTGCCAAATTCAGCCACACCAGAGCAAGCAGGAGGAAGGGAATCATGGCTGTGAACGTCTTGAAAAGTGAAGGAAAGACGGGAGAGCAGAAGAGCAGAGCACCACTGACCACTCACTGATCACGACTCTCTTTGTACTCTCAAGGTGAGGAAGGGAAAAACTTCCTATCTCCCAGTGCTTCAGAATGGCAAAAGTGACACTAAATCTGTGCACTGACCACTGGCATTATCAGCTTAACTCAGTAATTGGTTTATGAACCACCCCTGGGCACACCTTGACCTACAGGTTTTGAGTCGCACTGCTCCTGCTCTGATGTCTCCTGCTACTTCCTGCAGCAAAGGTGCTGTGACCACTGGAGAGGAGAAATGTGGGCACACAGCTTGTGCTCCACACTCATCCCACACCCAACCTTCCCTGTCCTGCAGTGTTTGGTCATGGATGGCCTGAGGGCACCACGACCTCCACGGTACAAGATGCAGCCTCAGATCACCTCAGACCTCCAGCTGCCCATTAAAAGTGCCAGGTCAGCAAGGCAACCCAGGAAGAAGATGGAGTGTGAGGAGTGCAAGGAAAAGACAAGGAGGGGGAGAAACAAATGGGAACAGCTTCAAGTAGATGAATAACTGCCTTACAATGAACTTGCTCACTGTCACTGAGCGAGATCTGGACACTTGTGTGTGAAATGAAGGTCTTTGACAGCCCTGCAGCACCTGGGGGAGGACAGCACGGCATCGCCCCTTGGCCAGGGCTCAGAGCCCAGGAATTTGCCAGCCTGGCTAACCCCACCTGCCCTGCAGAGTGACAAGGAGCAGCTGAATGTCCCTTTGCCCCCCACCCCCTGCAGGTGCCCTGCTGGGGAGCTCTCCACACTGTTTGCCAGCTCAGTTCTGAGTCAGGGTTTATCCCGCAGCAGTCTCTTCAACGATGATACTGCATTTTTCTGCCAGAAAGATCCCAAAATAGCTCCTGGATCATGCACAGGATGTTCTCTGCTGCAGCCCATGCAGCCCATGCTCTCACCATGGCGGGGGCTCCTTCAGGCGATGCCCGAGCAGGGACCACAAAAGCCACAGGGGATGAAGCACCTGCTGTGCACATCCTGCATCCTGCCCCACAACGGGGCAGAGCTGTGTTGGGCTGATTCTGTGCAAAGTCTGAGCAGAAAGGGAGACCCAAGCACCAAAAATGAAATTAAAAAAGAGGGCCTGGACTGCTTATACATCCCTAGAACTGAGAGATTGCCAACAAGCTCTTTGTAAGCACTAAATACCTTCTCTGTGTGTCACTTTGGGAAAAGGAGACGTGGGTCTTCTGCACCAAGACACTCTGGAGAGAAGCTTGGCTTTTTTTTTTTCCTTAAACATCCTCCAAACACTGTTTAGGGAAGTCAGCAGGAGGTCAAATAGAAGCCTTGTGTCTCAGTGGATAACAATCCTTCTGTGAAATCATTCCAGCACGAATCAAGTCACTCTTACATCTCCCTCTCCACCTTTTTTTTTTTACTTTTATTTTAAAGGCATTTTAGCAAAGCTCACTTTGAAGTTTAAACCCTCTGCAACAACACCACTTGCCAACGAGATAAAATATTTAGTATTGCTATATACTAAAATCATTTCTCTAACAATACCTTCCATGCCTGACATAGCACAAAAGTTAATTCAGCCAACAAAGCAATGCTTGCATTTTGTGTCTCGAGAAGCAGCAATTTATCTTTTTTGTATATATAAATTACATACACTATTGTGCCATTTAAACCTAAACCCTCCTGTTGTTAAATAGAGAATAGAAAGATCTTTATATACAGACAAAAAGATCAGAGCTGTAGGAAGAGATGTGACAAATGAAGGAGAAGGCAAAATAAATGCGAAAAATGTGATGCTCCCCAGCAAATCCTTTCTGCTCAAGCTGACACATGTCCTTCACCTTGTTGGGTTGGCTGGGGGTTTTTGGCAGCAGCATCTCCCTTCAGCCATGAAGGCAGTGGTCTCCATTTGTGATTGCTTCAGGATGTGTGACTTCAGAGACCCTGCAGCCCCAGCTGCAAAGTGCAAGCCCACCAGAGATGCTCCCCACACCCCAGGGCACCCCTGCTCACTGGTACTCAGATCCCACCCACGCTGGCAAGAGCCCATGAGGGAAACAGCTCCACAAGGGCCCTGGTGAGGCAGCAAATGCACCACCTGAGCACGGGGGGGTTTAAGCACAGCCACTTGCCCGTGTTCACATCAGCTCTGCTGTTTGCCAGCATACTGTGGTTGGTGTGTAACACTCAGTGCCTGTGGCTGCCTCTCCCTCTTGGAGGGTCCCTGAGCGGGTGATGGCAAGCACTGCCCATCATGGATTCAGTGGGCACACAAAACAACTGCGGGTGAGGACGGGCAGTGCCTGCCAGTGCCAGCAGTGCACGTACAGCACGCCTGTCTCCCACCTCCTGCCCCACTGCCTTGAGCAGGAGCTGCAGGGTGCTCACCCTGCACGGCGAGGGAAGGAGAAGCTTCCCCTCTGCACACAGATGTGCTCTGAGAAAAGGCAGGAATGGGGCAGGGGATAGGGAAGAGAAGGGAAACTCATCCTGCGATCTGACCTTTTGGGTTTGTTGTTTAAGAAAACAGTGGAGATGTTGCAATGAGTGCAATGCTTTGTTGGCAAGGTTGTTTCTTCTTAGTTTTGTCTCCACGAGCAGTCTTGCCTTCTTTAGTCGCTTCTTAAAAATAAACTTAAAGAACCAGTAACTACATTCCCCCAACCAAAATCGTACCATCTGTTCCCATTTCTGCCCTTGCTTTTATAGGCTGCTCCTTACCATGCGGAGAGGCATCACCTCATGCCTCACGTACCACGTCCCCCTCCCAGCATAATTCCATGCATTTTACTCTTTCACATAAAATTAGTGGAAACAGTCCCAAAACGTCTGTCTTTTCTCATCTCCTTGCTGTACCTAGAGCTCACTAACTCCTCCCCAAGCAATTCAATTCCCTTCTCACATATGCTCAGCACACATGCACTCAGTAATTCCATCTCCACAGAACTGGCTCAGGGCTCCCAAACTCAAAAAAGGCAAACTAATTTAAAACAAACACATAAATGCCTTCCCCTGTTACCTCTGCAGGATGCAAACAACACCACTGCCAGTGTGAGTGAGCCCCCAGTTCCTGAGACCATCTCCAGAGCTGTGTCTTACCCCAGAGCACGGCTCCCTCCACTGGTCCATGATGCCAGCTGGGATCCAATTTGCCTTCCCATCCTTGCGCTCCCCTCCCAGCCCTCCCTTATTGTTGGTCCATTCAAATGCCACCTTCAACCTCCCTGTTCATCTCTCAGAGCTTCTCAACCAGTAGCTCTGAAGGTGTTTCACATGCTCCTCTGGACTTTGCTGCCCACGGCCAAACCCTTCCCCAGCAGACTGGTGGAGGCCCCACTGGGAGCTCTCATGGAGCGGAAGGGATCCCAGATGGGGGCTTTTTACAATGTGAGGCAAACAAAATCCAGGCACTGCCAGTGAGTGTTACCTGCAGCACAAATAACTGCTTTTTATAAGTTTATTATTTTTTAAACAATAGTGTGTATACACATCCGTGTATGTGCTTTTTTAAGGTACAGACAGGATTTTCATGTCAGTGATTTTATTTTGCTCATCTTTGAAATTAAGAGCATAATTCACCAAGTGCAATCTTCTGCTAGGAACAAGCATTTCTAAAAACTCATCCTCTGCTTTCCCATTTAGAATTACACCACAGCAAGAACGTCGATCTTTATCTCACTTATACCTGATGTAGCTCTAAAGGCGGAAGCAGAAACATTACAGATCTACTGCAGTGTAAAAGTTGAGTTTGTATTCTTGACATTAAGATCAATGGCACTCCTAACTCAAGTCCAACACCAGGACAGCAGTACCTGCTACAAGCTAGTCTAGGCAAGTATTTAAGCAGAACCTCCAGGTTATTGTTTCCTCCCTGTCTTGTGCAACTGCAGCTACAACGTGTTTTCAAGAAACCTGGCTCAGGAATCTGGCTGCTGACAGGGAGACCTGAAGGATAAGGCGAGAAGCAGCATTCTGCCACGAGAAACCTGCCCACCCTGTGGTAGATCACACTGAGCCCTGTCCCTGGGCGAGCAGCCCAAACCTCCGGGGAGCACCCGAGGAGCCGGCGGAGCTGCTGCATCCCCTGCGGCAGCCACGAAACAGGACCGAGAGACGCAGCCCTGCAAAAATGATCCATGGGAAGGAATCAAATAACAGTAATAAAAAAGCACTCCACCTGTGGGTGATCATACTTTTTAAGATGGATTAACAAAATGACTGCTTATTTATTGAAAATAATGAATAGCCTAGTGCTTTTAGTTTGGAAAGGGACGCAGGGGGGAAAACCTGCTGCAGCAGGGCTTTAAATAAACTGAAAACCTCTGGCGATGGCATGTATCACAGCCAGGAGTGAAACAGGGACTCTTGGGAGCATGACTAATGGCAGCTCCTGGAAAGCACACCAGGAATGTAAGTAAAGCTGGTAAAAGAGTCAGATGGAGGGAAAGGGAAATGTAGAGAAGAAAATGTAGTCCTGCTCAGCCTGGCTCAAGATTGATGCCTCAAACCAGGATTTTAAGGAATTCTGAAACAAAGAGAAGGAAACGCCATCCCTGAACCAACCCTTGCTCCGGGTTCTGTCTCGTGTCTCTGGACTCTGTCCACACACATGAGCATCTCTATTAACACCTGAGCTAGAGCAGAGCCTGTCTAAAATGAAGAGCAAAACTCTCAACCTGGGCTCCAGGATCTATCACTCAGATTTCCAACAGGTCAAGACTAAGCCCTCAGAGCAAATTTCCAAATCTGGGTATTTCTTCTATTACCAGACTCTTTAGGCAACCAAAATCTTTCAAGCATCTTTCATCAGCACCCAAGAGTGAAGCAGGGAAGGGCTCTTTGTTTTACAGAGCAGTGCAGAGAAAGCAAGGGATCAGATTTCTGGGTCTAAATTCCCCTCCCAGCACCACATGCTGTCTCTGGTATACTCTGTCTAGAGATCATCAGAGATCCTCTGCCATGAGGAACCTCAGGAGTGAGGACTGAGCCCAGACACAGCTGTTCTTTAGGTGACTACATGGGACCAATGGCCCTGCCAGAAGAGAAAGTGAACCCAAGTCCCCCAGCCCCTCCTGCACATCCCCCTTCACCAGAAGACCATCACATCCACCCTGATACTTCCCAAGTGGTGAAAAACAGATCTCAGCAAAGGTACCAATGGCATTTTACACCCAATACCCAGAAAACCAGTGCATCACCATGAAAGTAAAAATGCTTTTTAGCGGTGAATTCTGTAAACCCAAATTTAATTAAGCAGCAGCAAGAAAAGGGCAAACTGAGCAAGACATTTTGCCAGGACCTTCATGACAATGGGATTAGGAACACCCCGAAGGTAGCACGGGGACACCACATTTTTGCAGCAGTTTGTAACACAGCAGTGTAAGAGGAAAGTGGGGTCATTCAGGACAATGTGATCTCCAGTGCACATGGGGGGAAGAGTGAAATGCTTCCCTCTGGATTGGCTTTCTTCCCAACTGTACCCAGCGAATGATGGAAGCAGATTAGTTCTGGGTGTTCATCCCAACCATAATCCCTCACCCTGGTGCCGTTGCCTTCATGGTGCTAATTCAGTGAAACAGAACATTCCATGCAAAAGGCCTTATGGCTCATCTCAGTCTCCAGGTGATGGCTGATGAAAAAACAGGACCTTAGTCAAATTTCAGCTACCACAGGGCAGAACCATTGAGTACTTTGCTTTGACACCAACATTGCTAAATAAAATCTACCTCAATAACTTATTAATTCTTTTTAAACTAAAAAAAATGCACATTTGTGCTTTTTCTGCCTGCCACATTCCTATTTGGACATTCAGGACTTGCACAGCACTGAACAAAAATACACCACTCCTGACAGCTCATTCCTAAATGGGGGAAGAGTTAGATGAAAACCGAGACTCAGCATCCAAGCTTTTAAGAAACTAACCTGGCAGATTGCATGCAAACTTCCTTGGCAAACACAAACAACAGGAGCTGAATAATACATAAAAATATATATTGACAGAATCACTTCTGCACACACCACTTTCAACGTATATGATGGAAGCACCAGAGAATCTCTATGGAAAGCCAGCACTGACTCGGCTTGAAAGGCACCTTAACAAAAAAGAGGAAGTCCATTAAAAAAAATGCAGTGCTAAGACATTATCAAAACAAGCATACAGCCTGTGAAAGGCCTCTGTGAGCGTGCCTGCAGAGGACTGTGCAAGCATTGATCTGTCTGTATTATGGGCCCTTTTTGGGTGATGCCTGACCGTGGTTTACAAGGGCAAGCACACAGGTCCCTGTTGTTTATTTCTCTGCAGTCTTTTACTTGTCACTGATAATAGTTTTCAAGCCATCCAGCCTGGGAGGATGCAGACAGGGGTTTGCCAGGGGTGAGAGGTCAAAGCAATAATGTGCTGACCGGGGTCAGAAATATTTATCTGCACCAAAATGGTTCTGGATAATCGAATAGTTGAAAATTAGTTTCGTGACAAGGCTCGTATTTGGCTGTTTTCCTTACACAGCACAAATAAGGAGCAGGGACCATCTCCAAAGGAAAGGACACTCCACCACGTGTCTGTCTCACCTGCTGCATGGAGAGTGTGACAATCCTGCTGTGATATCCATCAACCTGCTCCTGCCACCTTTGAGAGAGCCCCTGCTCTGCTGAGCGTGCTGTGGGCACAAGGGCTGCAGCCCAAAGCTTCAGGGCACAGGGAGTGTCTATTCCCAGGCATGGCACATCCCCAGGAAGTCACCAGGGCTCCCACTCCCCTGGTAAGTGGGACAGGGTGAAGGTCGGACACCCAGCTCGCACTAAATACTGAAACCAAGACTGCTTCAGAGCTGGCCAGGAGCTAACAACTTTGAACAGATAAAATAGACACAAAAACACACCCAAGTGCCAGCCCTTGTGCAGAGCAGCAGGCACACCAGCTCTTTATATGCTCTGTCTCCTCTCCACTCTGCCAGCTGTTTTTCACTTTATGTTTACTGGTGATGCAGCAGAGCATCAGCCCCCTGGATTTCAGTAAAGTATTTACTCACTCTGGAATGGGAAAACATTGCTCTTGTTAAAAATTCCCATCAGACTGAAGCAGATCTGCTCCTCAGATAATATAATGACACTGAGGTCCTCAAGAGAACCCCTTCCAAAGCTAATAAAGTGAAAACAAATCCAGTTACATTAGGTTAATTTAAAGAACTTCTCTTTTTTAAATGTACGTGGAGAGAAAATGGAAGAAACCTTCTAAATTAATTCCACTATTATAAATTTGATTTAGTGAGTGCAGTGCACAGCACTGTGAGAAAAATACACAGGAATGCTTTAAGCAGAGAAAATAAATTATTTGAAAAGGGAGTGGCAAGGGAAGAAATGACAAATGTGTGAGAGAGAACTCGCTCCAATGTTAATTAGAGATCTGCACTTCTGTTTGAATTTGGCTTCATTAAATGAGCAATTGGAGTTAACAGAGGCCCCAGACTCAGTGGAGAGAAGCAGCTGGAACCTCAGCCAGAGCTCTCCAGAGGTGCCTGGTTCTTAGCCCAGCTATAGGAGAGCCCTGGGTGACCAGCTCAGATTTACGCCCCCATTCCTTGCACACCCAGTGCAAATGATGAACCCCATCACTGGGAGCAGTTCCAGCTACTACAAAGGAGAAGGGGAGGTTTCATGCTTGAATTCAATGGGTCTACTCAAGCTGCTGCTCCCAAAAGTGGTGAGCAGTGATCAAGACAGTGCAGTGCTTCAGCAAGCAGGCAAACGAACTACGAGTAATAGAAACTAAAAGTGGGAGCATCTTCATGTGTTCTCCATATCTGGTTCCTCAGGAGCCAGGAGAAAGCTGATCATGGGATGTTCTGGATACCTCCTGCTGGGACTGAGCCTTGGGCAAACCCTCCTGCCTTTGTGCTGGAGTGAGCACATAGGAGAACAGAACACTGAAGGATCTCAGAACAGCAGGGCTGCTCCCAGGATAACATAAACACTGGGAAGCTCCCAGCCAAATGATGCACCTACTTGTTTGCTCTGCAGAGATGACAATACTGTTGCATTTTCCATGCACAGTCCCCAGATAACTCATACTGCAAATTCTTTCATTTTCACAAGAACCAGGATTCTTTTCTCCAGCTTCTGGAGACACTGACCCAAAACACACTCTCTTAAAGCAATCCCATGTCTCCTTGCAAAGTAACTGGCATGTTTTCATTTGGCTTGGTATCAATCACACTCACTCCTCAAATCCTGGTAGCTGACAAGCAACTGCTGTGGCTACATAACTTCCCCCAAAATCAGTGGGAGACATGAAAGGACAACAGAGACCTGCCCATCCACATGTGGAATTGCCACTGGTGCTGTGGGTGTACTCCTCCACCTCCAGCACCACGTGGAAAAAGCACAAACAAACACAGCAGCAATTTAATCCAAAGAAGATAACATCAACCATGGATGTATTCAATGAAAAAAAGACAACACAAGGAACAGCAAATTCATACAGAAGCTTAGATCTTTTTTATATACAACATCTGTCAAAATACTGAAGTGTTTGCTTTGTTTTACAAGCAGGAGTTTATGATTTTGCAGACAGTCATAAAGCAGGACAGTATTACAAAAATTAGGTATTTACTTCATTTTCTCTACTGGTTTGCAGTTACTAATTATGAGACTGCTAAGTGCCAAATGGTCAACAAGCAAATCTAATTGTTATTTAACTGCAGCCAGCCAGGTTGTAGATGCACTCACAATACACATATGTACATTTAGTGCACTGCTGCTTGCATGTGGAGTCGAGTCTAGGAAAGGGAAGGCAGCACCACATCTCCCAGCCACGTGTTTGGACACACTCTGCCAGAAGGCACATCAAGGCAGCTGAAAGAGTCTCATTTTTTCTGACTTGGGCTCCTTATTGCAGGAACCGAGTAGCAGGAGGCAGAATATAGAACCAGAGAAGCACAGAATGATTTGGGTTGGAAAAGACCTTGAAAGGTCACATAGTCCCTCCCCCCTGCCACAAGCAGGAACATCTTCAACTAGATCAGGTTGCTCAGAGCCCCATCCAACCTGACCTTGAATGTATCCAGGGATGGGGCATCCACAACCTCTCTGAGCAACCTGTACCAGTGTTTTACCACCCTCATTGTAAAAAATTTTCCCGTATATCTAGTTTGAATCTATCCACTTAATTTAAAACCATTCTCCCTGGTACTACCAGTATACCAATATACTCTACTATAAAGTTTACCCATCTTTCCTACAAGCCCCCTTACAATATTGAAAGGCTGCAATCAGGTCTGCCTGAAATACTCTGAGTTTCTTTAAAAGTCACAGGAGACATCCATATGCATTGCAGAATAGTGACCACACTGGAGGCTTTAATCTCTTATAGTGCCAGAATCCAGCCCCTTTCCTACAGCAGGGATTGGGAACTGGCTCTTATTTCCACAGGCTGGAAAGGATGTGAGAAGTGGCCATGGGGCAGAGAAAACTGGGGTACAAATCTTAAACTGATGCTGCAACAGAGCCACATGAGTCACTGACAGGCCCCCAGAGGTGCAGGAGAGTGAGGATCAGTGCATCACTTTGTAGGAAAACAGACACACAGCAAGGACAGGCAAGGAGGGAGCGGAGGATGGGATGGACTGGGGGGACACCTCACCTGTCACACCACAGAGGGCTGCTGTGCTAAACAGGCTGGTGCTAAATCCAGGAACAAGAATGGGGAGGAGAGGATGAAGCAAATCAGAGTCCAGCAGCTGAACAAATGAAATGCAGTACAACAATGAGGAAAATACCTTTGTTTTTTTATCTGTTGGCAATGCAGTTATCAGTTATCCCTGATCTGCAACTCCACTTTACCCTGCCAACTTCCAAGCTATTTTCAAGAGTTTGGGTCAGCTTTTTTGGTTTGTTTTTTTGGGGTAGTTTGTTTTTCTGTTTTTAATTGATTTCCTGCACTTTTCTGGGGCACTGCATTATGATGGACTCCACAGAGCTAGTCTGTGACAGTTCACCTTTAAAGGATTAGGCAACCACAGAAAGTATTATAACAATGCAGTTTATGTAGACCTGGAATGTATTCTCCAACGAGATTAACTGATCTAATAGGATTTGGGGAAGCTTTCAGGGCCATTAGGATGCCCCGTACATGCTAAAGGCTCCAGATACTGTAACCATTTGATTTAATCTAATCAAGACTGTCTAGGTGTATTTTGTCAGTGGATGTTTCTGTCATTCTCATATTACATCTCAAAAGACACCTTCCATTCAAGCTCCATCATGTACATACAGGCAGGAGCATTTGAGGCTAATCTTCAATTATAAGAGCCACTAATTATTAAAGCCTGGGTTTACAGCTGGTTACAGTCTAATCCTGCATGCTATGGAGCATTCCCCTAAATGCTGCTGAAGGGACACTCCATGTACCCACCTTCCTTTATTTTAGGTTCTAAACCATTCCACCCTGTTGGTATTTGTCACTCATCCTTAGGAGGAGCCCCGGTGCCCCTGGGAACCAGGTGCTGTGCAGATCTGCAATGCTGAGGCTCAAAAGGAAATAAGAACATCCTTATCCCAGTGCTCTTGCCGTGCAAACACACATCACTGGAGGCAGCTGGAGGCCAGAGCGTAATGGGAGAGTGGCTGGGAAGGGAGAGGAGGGGCCTCTCTGCAGACATCTCATTTGATAAGCAAAGACGATGTTATGAATCGCTCTGATGAGCACTTACCCTCTGGAAGTGAGCGAGGGCCCTGGGAGGGGTGAGCAAATGCAGGAGGTACCATCTCCTCGGGAGCTTTTATCCCTAACAGAAACATTTCCTTTCTCCACAGGTTAAACAGAGATCCTCAATACATATTCTTTAAATCCCAGCCTGGGGAGGAAAACAAAGGGCAGCTCACAGGCTGGTGAGCACCCCTGGCTGAGAGAGAGACAGACAAGTGTCCTGCATCCCCAAAAGCAGAAGGATTTTTTAGGATTCAGGAAATTGCACTGAAGAAAGTCCTGCCCACCAGGTTCACCTGAGGTGAATCTGCTTGCTGGTGACCGTAGCTGGCACACGTCCACCCGTGTCATTTTAAGCACACAAGGAGCAGCTGTAGTGCCTTGTGACTTGAACCTGAATTGGGCAGGCTCAGCAAGGCTGCAGATCTATTCGAGCCCTCCTTCATTTTTCTTTTTGAGGACTAGTTCAGGCATCTCTTCCTCAGTGATATTCATCAGAGGAAGGGAGCAAAGATGAAAGCCTGCAGCAGCCTCTGGGCAGGATTTGTCCAACCCTGCAATTCAGCCCTCCCAGCAGACCAAAATTTGAGAGGTATGGGCACACCAAGAAACATGAACCATTTGAGATGATCCTGATTTACCAGGCTGTGAGGAAGGGATTCCTCATTGCCCAAATACCTTCTCATGTGACTTTTTTCTTAAATGAGTATTTTTCCCCTTATTTCTTCAGTGGAAGCAATTTATTTTTAGAATCAAGGCTAAAAGGCCCAGTGCATGTTACTGACAACGCAGAGACATGATGTTCCTCCAAAAGCCTTCAACTCTGCCCCTCCAGAAAGCCCCCTGTCAGCAGCCTGGCCCTCCTGGCTTGCCCATGCTGCAGAACAGACACTATCACTCATCCCGTCGAGCTGGTGTAAAATCAAAGTCCACCACAGGCACAGTACATGGTGTATTCTTGTTTTAGAGACTGGCTCATATATAGCAATTTGTGGCTGTGCACAGCTAGTGGAGGTTACAAAACCAGCATTTCAGGAGACACCAAAACAAAGTCAAGATGGATGGAGGGCAGCAGATGCTCAGCTCTGAAATGCAGGGGAGCTCCACTGATTTCAACAGCTTTTTATTCAGGTGCAACCATCCCCAGTTTCTGGCCTGGTACAGGTTGCCAAATACTAAATGTTCCCCAATCCCACGCCGAGGCATAGGAGATGATAACAACCTCTGAGCAAGTCAAGTGAAATCTAACACTGCCACATTCTAATAACTTCACATGCAAATTGACCAACTCATTCCAATTCCTTTCCCTGTGGCATTCCTGGGAAAAGCCAGGTTTAGCTCTTAAGTTCCCTCAAAATGCTTAAACACTGCACTTGTTTTATAATGAGAATTAATTCAGCATTCAGGAAGTGACTTTAGATGTAGGTTGGTGCTAACTCAAATTAAATTATAGTTCTATTTTTCTTAAACAAAAAGTTTTGTCACTTCCAGAAGCCTTGCCAGAAACAAGCAGCCCCTTTGCTTAATTAAATCCACAGAGTCAAGTGGTGCAGACACAAGTCTGGCTTTGCCACAGATGCTGCAGGTGACCTTGAGCAAGTCACTGAACAGCCCCAGGACTGCCCTGTCCCACAGGAGAACTCTCCAAGTTGTTTCCCTTGTGCTCAGAGAATGCTGTTAAGTCTTTGGGAAGAAAAGACTGAAGAAATGCAAATAACTTCATGCTCATTCACATTGCTCACTCCAATATTCTTTTGCCTCAGTGTTTTCATAATGCTATTTTATTTCCTTTCTCCCTTCCTGAGCACAGGGTGTTTGTATAATGAAAGCAGTACAAGCAGGTTTTGCCTTGACTCCTTTGGGCTCTCTCATGTTGAACATTTCCCTCTTCCAGAGAGCTGCTCTGGCTGGGACAGGAGGAAGCTGGAAGGGGGAGAGGCTTGGGACTGAACCTGCACTTTGGTGGAGAATAATGACACATCCTTGACCTGCCATCTGGCCACAAATTAAAAGCCATTCCAAAACAGTCTGTAACACTTGAGCAAATTTGCCTCAATGTACCAAAAGCTGAATGCAACTCCTGTATCAAATCCAGATGTTGCTTTAAAAAAAATTGTAATAACAAAAAACTTGAAAGTGCTGCCCCATCCTTGACTACAGAAGCATCAAGTACAAGCAAAGCAGGAAATAATCTCTGAAAATTAGTGAGAATAGTTTTAAACTGAATGGGTGACCACCACTGGTTTGGACCTCAAAAATCTTCATTTTCTTCTCCTATGCCAACTTTGCAGGCTCTCCTCTTTCACAAAGCTGACATTGAAAAAAAAAAAGAAGCTGTATCTGATCTCATCAGCCATTCTGTCTTTAAAGCATTTGACTACAATCCGCACCAGACATACTTAGCAAACTTTAAAATACAGCCTCTCAACATTGTTACAATTAAGTCACTCTGAAATGTCATGAAAAGCAATCTAGTCCCATTAAAATCTTCACACTCATTAAAAAAGCACTTACAGACTCGAAAATGTTCCTAATACATTATTTAAAGACACAAGATGTACAGTGACTAAAAACCTTGTACAGAAAGGGAATAGCAACAGTCTGCTTTAAAAAAGCCTTCGTGCAAATGTGTGTTATAATTAGCTAATTGGGAAACTGCAGGTAGAAGGCAGTTTGTCATCTACTGGGTTTTGTCTAGAGGTTCTATTTATTTATTTAATTCTTTTTTTATTATTATTAAGAAAGAGGGAAAAGGGTGCTTTCTTTTTATGGAAGGAAAAAAATCATTGTAGGCAGTTGATGCTCATTATGTGGATGACATGTGCCAAAACCACCTCTCTTACTGGAAGGGGCAGGGGAAACCAGAGAGATCCTCCAACACCAGGCAGACTAAGATGGGGTCACTGGGAGTTGTGCCTGTGAGGACTGGAACTGCAGAACAAAGACAGATGAGTTCAGGCTGTAACACAGCCACTGCACTCCTACAAATGCTGTATCTGTTTTTGATGTTAACAGCAGATGAAGGTATAAAATTTGCATCTTTACTGAGCCCACTGCTAGCTGAACCGTGCTCCTCCAGGGCCCCAGGGCGATGAACAACAGTGTGTTCTTCTTCCAGGCAAGGCTCTCGCTGCTCCCTGCACCTCACCTCATTTAAATACTTCGATTTTAGTAAGGCTTTTTCACAGTTTTGACCAATGCCAGAAGGGAATCACGCTGCATAGAGGCATTTAGACTACAGAATAGAAATATCATCTGAAGGAGTTGAAAGAACAGGAAAGAATGTGGAAAGAGGGTGAGAGGGATCCCCCTGTTTTCGGCAACACCAGCACAAAGCCTCTTACTCCAGTAATTTAAGAAAAAAAAGTATTTTCTTGCAGAGAACAAGGGGCAAGAGCTCCTCAGCATCCTACGGGAGCCTCCAATCAATCAACCAAGAAAAAGAACAAAGACTCCAATCTAAGTCAACTTTCTGAAAGGGTTCCTTCTGCCCAGACCGTGACCCCTGTGGAAAGCAGTGTGGCCTGGGGAGAGCTCAGCCCAGGCTGCCAGGTGCTCCCAGCTTCCTCTGCCCTTTCCCCAGGGACACGTCAGGCAGCACACTGACCCAGTCAGAGCTCACCAACAGCCTGTGCTGAAGGTCTGAGGAAGATCAAAACAAGCTCAGTGCACGAGGAGAGTACCCAGAATAATCAGCCACCTGCACAAGTTGTGACGAGGGATCTCCTGAGTCATGCTCCTTACCAGCCTTGCTCTGTGTCTCTTCCACAAATGCCTCCAGCAGATTTCCAAACCCACATCAGCTTCTCACACCCACCCAGAGGTGATGATTTCCACAGCTCGCTGCCCGCTCACAGAAAGAAATATCTTCCTCTGCCTGTTTTGAGCCTCCACACTTCATCTGCTGCCTCGAGGTACGGTATGAAGAACTTGAACAGTCACTCTCCTTCTACCTTATTCATGGTTGTATCAGTGTTTATCACGTTCCTGCTTAATCATCCCTTTTCCACAGTGAAGAGTTCTCCTCTGCTCACCCAGTCTGTACACTGAAGGGACTTTCTCTCTCTCTGATCGCCACCTTCACAGCCCATCTCTGTACCACTTCCAGTTTTATTAAAGCCTTTAGAGATGGAGAGCACATTTAGGACACAACAATCCATGGATGTCTACAGCAATATGATGGCATCTTCTTTTCCTCCTGTATTTCTGCTCAACAAGTCCCAGTACTCCATTTGTTCTAAGAGTGCTCTTGAGCCCCAAACTGGTGTTCCCTTAGGATTGTCCTCAGAGGGCAGAAGAAGGGTTATGTGGTAGTTGTATATCAACCTTCCTCTGCCCATCCACAGCCCAGGAGTGCACAAACTCATGGGCCAATGTCAGGGACAGAGAAGGTGTAGGTGAGACAGAGCAGGATCCCAACAGGACTGGGATCCACCACACACTGCTCTTTGAGCCTTGTCCAACCTAGATTAAGACATTAGAGTTGAAACACACTGAAGCACAACAGATGAATCACAGTTGCTGTTACTCCAGCTCTGCAATGAACACACTCAAGGGACATCCAAAAACTCGGTGCCTGTAGGCACCAGCAAAGTGTCTCATTCAGGCTGCAAACCCCAGAACTATAATGCTCATTATAATACTATTAATATGCAGATAAAGTGTCAGAACAAGATTCAGTATTTGATACTCTCAAGAGGGGGCTACAAATTGATGAGCAGACTATGTGAATGAGTTTATCTTGGAGAATAACGAATTATCCTTAAAGAAAAGCCCATTGTAGGCAATTTATGACATTTATGCAGGTTAGAGAAGGGGGGAAGCATGAGAGAAAAGGAGATGAAAGAGAGACGCAAGAGCATCTTTTACAAATGCCAAAGACCTGAAATAATGTCACTTTAACTGCCAAATGCACTTCAGCTTTCAGGAAAATCAGTCATGACGAGGAGCAACTTCTCAAGTCGCAGACAGCACAGCTGCTTCTCAAATCAGCTCTCCTGAGCTCCACATTTCACCTTGCAAAATCTGCTCCTGCTGTCCAGTGTGTCCTGGGCCCCTTCTGAACAAAGGTCACCAATTAAAGGGAACAGCATGATCCTGTTGTGACATGGGCCATTATTCACCAGTGACCCAGTCCACAGCACCAACTGGTTTTCACTTGTGAAAGGGCTGTATCAGAATTTGGCCTTTAAGAAGCAAAAGTCTTACAGATCTTCACCTCTGAATGCTCCAGCCCACACAAAGTTCCTGTACCTGTTCTCCCTGGAAAGCCAAAGGAAGGTTTCTGACATAATGACTGTTCTTGTGTAAGGTTTATCTTCAAAAAACACCCTTCACAGCCACACTCCATCCAGTACAAAATCCTGTCCACACAACCCCATCCTCTCTCACACTCTCACCTGCCCCATTCAGGTTTGGCTTTTTTAGAAGACCTTAATAGTTATGCAAATAGAAAAATGTTACAGGGCATAAAATAGCAAGAACAATCTGGACATATTTTATTACAGTGCTTTATCATTTAACACAAAATGGGGGCATGTATTGTGAAATACCACACCCCTGGAGGTGAGATGTTCTATTTTAATACAACACTACAGCTTCCACAGGAGAACAGATTGTTTTAGCCTCAGCTCCAGTAATTTCCGAATATGCAAGGATAAAAGCTAGTCCTTTGTAAAAAATGTGCTATTGTGAGTATTGAACAAATTCAATACTCAGTGGGAATGCAGAGAACTGACTACAGTCCTCCCATGGTACCTGAGCTTGAATCTTCAAACAAAAAGGCAGGGGTTGGTAAATAGACAGCTGTTTCTGTTTCTCTCCTCCACCCCTCCCAGTGCTGGGAGATTCCCAGAGCTCTGAGATTAATGCTCTGAAAATGGCTCTAAAGCCAAGGCAGAGCTTTAGCTAATCGAGGGCAGGAACCATCCCACCAGTGTGTGAAAATAAGTGCATGAACTGCATCCATCAACAAATCCTGCACTCCCTGCTCAGTGTGTGTGGATTTGGGTGCTGAGAGAGCAGCAGTACCTGCAGTTGGCTTGGGCTGGACCTAAGACAACCCTGGGAACTTTGCATGGAGAGAAACTCCCAGCCCAGAGTCACAGAATCCCAGAATGTGCTGAGTTGGAAGGACCCACAAGGATTCAACCCTGAGCCCTGCCCAGGATCATCCCCAAGAGTCACCCCCTGTGCCCCAGAGCATCATCCAAACCCTCCTGGAGCTCTGGCAGCCTTGAGGCTGTGCCCACTGCCCTGGGGAGCCTGGGCAGTGCCCACCACCCTCTGGTTTTGTGCCACCTCGTAGAGCCCCATGGCCTCTGCCTGCCCTGTGCCCAGCCCAGACTCACCCCAGTGATTGCAGCACCTCTCCTTGTCCCTCTCAAAGCACCTCCTTTGGCCAAAGGTACCATCCCATCCCCTCCCTCTGCTTCTCTTCACTCAGGGACTCATTATTTTGAGCTGGGGGGAATCGCTGCAAAATTGCAACAGGGAAGAGCCCAGACATTAATTTGTGCTTTCCTCCAACCCATATAAAAGTGATTTGTTACGTTTATTATTATTATTCCTAAAATCCCTTCAATTTTAAGCACTTCTACAGCCTTCCCTTCCTTTTGAGAGCCTTTGCCAAGCACTCAGCACACAAGCTGTGCACTGGGCAGTGCTCTCAGGTGAGGCAGAGCAGCTCCATGTCCCACTCAGCAATCAGCTTGTCTTGGGGAGATGTGGAGAACAAGGATAAAGGACTGTGATCACACAGCAGTGAAGGCAGCACAAATCCTGCCTCAATGCAGCGAGCAGGGCTGCCCACAAATGACTCATTCATCTCTCAAGTATCACCAAGGACTATGCTTTAGCCTTCACAGGACCAACAAAGCTACTGCACCCAAGGAAACCCTTGCTCCAAAAGAAACCCTCAATCCCTGAGACTGGAAGGGCTCTGCACCACTGGAAAACCCCCGAGGGCAGCTCTGGAGAGATGTCAGCAGTGATTATCTGCCTGTCCTCACACCCCAGGGGTGGATCCTGGCACAGAAGTCTTTGCTGAGAGAAATCCAGAAAGTAAAGAAAACACAGTGAAGTCCAAGACTGAGCAACTCAGGAGGAAATGCTGGAGAATGGCATTTACACCTGCATGGAGGGGGAACTGCAGCTCTCCTATTCCCACTGCCACCCGTATCCATCTCCTCCAGCCTCAGCCTCAACCCCCAATAATCACTCATTCCTGATATTCCCATGTATACCAACAGATTATTTTGGATTCTGTCTCAAATAATTTATTTTTACATTCTTTTAAATCCCTCATGCTGCTGAAATACTTGCTTTGTAAACAAGTGTCTTTTCCAGGAGAGGAAGGTGAGGAGCAGGTCCAGACAGCCCTGAGGGCACCTGCCAGTCAGGCAGCATCTCCCCCCTCAGCAGTGTGTCCCACCAGAGCAGGGGCAGCTCAAAGAGCTGGCTGGCATGTCCAAAGGGCAAAAATCTGCCTGGGTCAGTGCCACAGGAGATCTTGTTTCATGGCAAAACAATTGCTCATAAAAATTCCATTTAAGTTACTATAACTTAACATTGTCCAAATGAAAGCCCAGAGGCTACAGCTGAACCCCGGGTGACTCTATTGAGTTGAAGGGCATTTTTTTGTATTTTCTTCTGTCTTGGCTTTTTTTTTTTTTTAATATTCATTGATCTGAACAAACATAATAATCACCATCTGTTGTGAACACAGTTGGAATGAAAAAAACCCAAAACCAACATAAAACCAAAACCAAAAGCTGAAGGATCACATTCAAGGCTGGTGTAAACCAGCATAATTCCTCTGACCCCAGCAGATCCATCAACAGTCAGGTAAAGTGTGTCATCCAATTTCTGACTGAAATTGCTCATAACATTAAAAATACACCTTTAGCCAGAGGGGTTTTGGTTTAGTTTCTTTTGTGGTGCAAGGCTGCTTTCTGTTTCCTTTTGTTCTACTGCTCTTGTACACTAAGTGGAAAAGGATCTCAGAACTTGACGTGCCACTTCACTAGAAAGATGTCAGAGGCAGCAACATCCGTGGCTCTGCCTGCAGAGTCAGGCACTCAAGCACCAACCCAGCCCCTCCATTACTGGCCTGAGACATTGAATAAATTCCCTCTACTCCTACTGAGGGTAAAAACAACAGAACACAAGCAGGAATGTTTAATGGCTCAGTGCCCCGGAAAATAAATGGCTTAAAAATGTAAGTGCTTTTTGGGAAAGCAAGCTCTCCACTGCTGGAGAGGAGCTGAAGGTAACTGGATCCTTAACCATTGCAGGTGCCCTCACCACCACACACCAGCACCTCCACCATGGAGACCTGGAGATACATCCCAGCTTTTGAGACCCCAGCCTTTCCACAGGCACCTGCTGGGCTCCTCTCACTGGGCCAGGGGAGCACAAGGGACCCTGCTCTGGGTTATTTCTGCAGGTGCATGGGGTGCAGGCAGATGGAGACAGGGTGGCCTCGGGGATGGAGGGCGAGCAGGACACACCATGCCCACGAGACATCACTCTCAGCATGGTCAAAACAGCACCACTGAAGCCACAGGCTCACCCAAAATCCAAACAGCCCTGACTCATGGGCCTCATCTTACAGGAGACACAGACCAGCTCACATCCAGAGCACTCAACAGTAAATAAGGGAAACAGGCTTCGAACAAGAAGTCCTGTTCCTATGTATTATGGATTCTCCAAGTGCTTAGCATCTTGCAAAATGCTCAGAAAACTCGAGCCCTGCTCAGGTCAGTGATGCTGGAGAGAGGGAGAGGACAGGCTGGGGTGGGTGTCAGATCAGTTGCAGCCCCCCTGAACACAAGGGGAGGAGCAGAAGCCATGGCAGCCCCACACCCTTTCACATGGCTGGGGTATCACGTCTCAACACACTGCAGAACACCACAGGATCTTGACACACCTGATAACAAACACAGGAAAAAATGCAGCAAAAACACAGATGAGATTTTCCATCATTCACATATAATGGCAAAAGATTAACAAGAGCTGGATATTTAAGCCGTCACCAGTGACCAGTCACCAGCTTTTTTAAAACAAACAAAAAAAACCAGCCCACAGCAGCTCTGGCCTCCCAAGTGCCACCTCACTCCCATTCTCATTTCACTGTAACTCCTGCAGCCAGAATCCTAAAGGCACCGGAGAACAGCACAGACTGCCTGGATCCAGGATGAGACTCTTCAGATGGTTAGAGGAATTGATTTTGAGCAATAGGGGGATTTTTATGGATTCTGGTGAAAGCTGGCACTGAAATGATGCTAGACTTGAAGTGGAATGGGATCTTTCATATCACTGGCACAGGAAACCAACCGTAGGAAAGCTCAGATGTGATGGAGGATGAATAGCAATTGGTTTCTATCTCCGGTGACTTGCGAATTTATTATTACTCTCCTTCTAAAGCATATCACACTGATCTCAAACCTTCATGTTGTCACAAGTATCCTGGACAAGCAGGATTATTTTGGTATTAATCCTTTGCTAGATTTCGCAGTGCCTCAGACACAAACTCTGCATGAGAGCCAATCTCCCTGATTTCTCCACCTGACTTTTCTTGGCTCCCTCTATGAGTACTGGCAGGTTTTTCTAAGCCCCTGGCATCAGTCAGCCCAGGGCAATTAGCATTATTTTGTCAAAAAGGGCTTTAAGTGCATGCAACCACACGGCCACACGGTTCCCATCGCACTCGTCAGGATAACAGGCAGGGGTTACATTACGTACTACTTCATAATACACCTATTATACACATTTTTCCTGGATAACACTAAGCCTGAGTCTTTTGCAGTCCTCAGGGAGCCTTCTCACGGATGAGGTGGATCCTGCTGTAAAAGGCAGAGTGACCTAAAATCTGAGGCTTAAAGTGTTGTGTAACCTTTGAAAGAAAAAAAAAATATTACAAATTAAATTTCCAAATAAACCAGAACCTCAAGAGAAGAGTCTCAGCTCAGTATTCAGGAGCCTTTAGCCTCATGTTACCAGCTAACATTTAATGTAGCTGGAAGGGTAAATCGCCCTCTCAGGGAAGAATATGGCCTTTAGGTTTCCCATCCCAAGGGACTAAGAATGGAGAAACTGGTTATTTGCATTTACATTTGAAAAATGCGTATCACTCAATATTGAAAATAAAAAAACCTAAATAGCAATGTCCTCTCTATTGTACTCTGCAAAATCCAGAGAGAGGAAAAGCAAAACAGCAATCAAGATAAATAACACAACACTTTAAAAAAAATTCCACAACAAAAGCAACCCTAAATTTCCTTCCTTGATGTTTTCACACTCCATCAAGGACGTAACAGCAGGCACAACAAGGCTTCCTGCAGCCCAACAAAATCAGCCATGTGGAGAACACCCAATTTGACATTTGGTGGGCCAGGTCACTGCATGGCATCCAACATCAGTGCCAGAGCAGAGGTTTCCCCACCTGTCCGAAACCCAACAAAATCCCAAACATCACCAGGTCAGGAGAGCATTGCAGCCTGCTCTTGGGTTGATTTGGAGCAGGGGAGGATTTTGCTTATTTGCTCTTGGGCCTGCAAAGGAAGGGCAGAGGAATCCACAATGCTCTGTCGTCTCTGTGCACCATGAAAATTAAAATCCCCAGTGCACCTGAAACACAAGTTTGCTTATGTCTCTGCACTGTAACAAACTGTGAACTTCATCTTGTACAAAGGATGATTACAAAGGCAAAATTCAGTTCAAGCTCTATGTTTTCACAGGGATACTGAGAATAAAAGGTGTAAACAACGCCGAAAGAAATGGGGCTGACCTGTGCCTCGCTCTCTCTTCAAACACCAGCTCCATTCACAGCTCTCAGCACTGCAGACCTTTATCAGCAGCAGGTCTGCCTTACCCAGGGCACCACCGAGATATTATGTCTAATTCCAGAGGCAGAGAAAACACAGGCTCTTGGGAACGCTGCTCCCCCTCCACATCCACGAGCCCTGGGGAGCCACCGGCTCCAGGCACACAGTGCAATCACACAGCAGCCAAAAATGACACCCTACCTACACATACACACACCCACAGACACACAGGGAAAATTGCTAACAAAGATGCCAGCTAATGACACATTTTAATAGAATTAGAGCAGACCCTCCCCACCCTCCTGGCCAGCCCCAGCCCCATGGCCAGCAGCCCTTCCCATTAACCTTTCTCTGCCCCTCGCAGCATCGAGCTTGTTTTGACCTTGTTCCTGGCTGACCTTTCATTGAAATCCAACATTTGCAGCAGTCCTGGAGACTGACCCATCCCCTGCAGCCTTGCAGCCACGATGGGTTTGGTGCAGGGTCTGAAACACAGGACACCTTGTTCTCGCCGCAGTGCCCGATCCTCACTGCCCTCCACCCACACCCAGAGGGGCTGTGACATTACCCAGACAGTTTACAACTGCTGCTGTATGTTCAGTTATTAAAAGGAAATCCTGAGGGATGTCTCATTATTGTTATGATTACTGTTCTGCACAGAGGCTGTCAAAAAGGGACAATCTCAGATGTGCCTGCGAGCAGAGCACCCGGCACAGCAGCCCCAGACCAGCCTGGAACCCCCACACTGGGAGGGCAGCAGATTAAAGGGGCCTTTCAGGGCTGTGATTCCCTGTTGGAAAAGCAGTTTCCTGCTGGATTTTCAGAGTGAGTGATGGTGTTTAACACAAGTGTCTGTGGGGGACCGTGGGCTCCTTAAGCATCTCTGACAAGTCCTGACTCCACAGACTTGCACTGCAGAGACAAAATCATCTTCATGCACAGGAGGAAGCTCTGACCTGCATAATATTTGCTCTGCAAAATAAACCTGCTCTATTTTTATTTATTTGTAAAGAAAAATAGAGAAGTGAACCCAGAATAAAGTTCTCCTTTGAAGGATTACAGGAAAACCCATCAGGAGGAGGAAAAGTCCTTCCGAAAAGGGCAAAGTCCCAACTTCCACAAAACTGGTTTGACACAGCAGTGCAGTGAACACAGCAATTCAGACTCCCAGGAGCACAGAGAGAGCAGTTTAACAGAGTTTCCTCCTTTCCCCCTACAGTAATAACACAAAGCTGCAAACAGCCTCCTGGTTCCAATCTCTGCTGTGCATTCCCTATGACCTCCCCCATCGACTTCCATGGGGGCTCAGGTGTCAGAGATGATAACTGAAAACCACATTTGCCAGGGAAGGTCCAGGTAGGATTATGATGGGGGGGGAAGGAAAAACTTATGATTAAAAAAAAGATTGACTGAAAGTTCAGCTCAAAAATGGTTAAAGTTTCCAACTTGGCAAAGGGAGATATTAATACAAAAATAATAATCCCCTAAGAAAGTTCATAAAAATGATTCTGTAACTCACAAATAAAGGGGCATAGAAAAATTTGCTTCCTGAGAACTTCCCCTATTGTACAAGCACAGTGTACATTAGAAAAAACCAAGGTGGCTGCTGAGAAGTGGCAATGTCAGTAGCTGAGGATGAGACACACCAAATGCTTCAGAAGCAGGTGAATTTGTTATTGAGCAGATCTGGTGATGGTCCCACACATACTGCAGGCAGAACTCCCTGGCTGCCTCCCCAGGATTCATCTGCCCACACCAGAGACACAAAACCCACTGCTGGGGCTTGAGACACTGGGATGAACCTCCACCTGCCCCAAAACACCCCCCAAGGGCACGAGGGAGATGCAGACCCTGCCAGCACACACAGACCAGCACTTGCCATGCCAGGGAACATTCTGCTGACAGAGAAAAATTGGGTTTTTTCATTTTTTTTTTCCCCCCTGACCCTTATTTCTCCTGAGATATGGAGCTTGAACACCTCAACATTTAAGGATCATCAACAAAAGTCACAAATAGCTGTATTTTTAAAAATTGCTTTAACATTTTAAACCCCCAAATGTCATCCAAAATAACTGCATCCAGCTTGAAAAGATGGCATTTTTCACTTTGCAGATGTCCAGTGGAAGACCTGGGCAGGGTTTATTGTCTTGCTTTCAAACAGCATCATTTCAGCCTTGCAATGCAAACTTTTCTTCCTTCAGAGGTGTGTAGTGACCAGAGAGGAGGAGACACTCTGAGCCCAAGGGATCTGAAGCTATTCCACTCCGTCCTTAGGGAACCAGAAAGACCCTCTGGGTGAGAGACAGACACAAAAGCCACCAACCACTTCCAGTGAGAGCAGAAGGCAGGAACCCAACCACATGCTGAAGAGCAGTGAACTGCTGGCCACATCCAGCAGAGCCCCTGCCCTGCTCCTGCTGCTGCACTGTCCTCCAGCCCCTCCTAGAACTGAGATAATCCGGCCTTTAAATGGGGTTCACAGCACCTGACCCCAAATGCACAGAGCAAGGGAAGGCAGGAGGAGCAGGGTGGCGTGTCAGGTGTTGGGGTGAGATGCTCTTTCAATACCTGGTAGGTTTTGAAAAGCCTTTTTATGCACTAGATCCCCCTTCTTTTTTTTAATACTATGAGGACAAAACTGCACTTATGAGGGAAAGGAGTATAAAAAAGGTAATAAACATTTAATGATCCAATAATTGGTTGTATCAGAGTAATCACTGTTCAGTAATTAACTCCCATTCCCGCTTGCTCATTTGATATTTTCTGTACCCTTTGATAGGTTCCTGTGACTAGCAGCATTCCTTAGAAACTCTTACACTGAAACCTTTTGATGAAGCTAAAAAGCAACCACACCATTAATCACTGCACACGTCCCAGTGGCTTTCAGCCTCTGCCTTCCCTCCCTCGCATCCCTCCTCAGCCACCTCTAACACAGCCACTTGGCCCGAGGATTTGAGATTTTCTCCCTTGTTTCTTCATGTTCCCGCAAAAAATGGATAAGCTACACATTTTCTGTTCCAAAGGGTTAGTGGGAAAGCACACCAACATAAAATTACATCTTGAAAGATAACAAAAAAATAATTACATTGCAGTGTCAGGGAAGAATACAAGGAACAGCTGGCATGTTGTTGCAATGCAAAACTAGAATTAAGTTTAGTGTCACTTCCAACTAACTGCCCGTGGTAAGCAATAGCAGAGGCACTGGGCTCCTGCCACAGCCTTCCACAGCCAGCCCTTTCTTATCCAACAGCCACACAAAGCAGTGGGAGAGCAGAGAGTTCTGGCACAGCTTCATCCCGAGCACGGCAATCCCACCCCAGCTTAGGAAGGAGGGCAAGGGCTCAGCTTTATCCAAACAGGTACTTCTCCAACCCTGATCCTAAATCTAGCTAACTGTGGTAAGTATTTTAAGGCAAACTCATATAATGCAAGGAGGCTTTATTTATGGTCTTTAGACATTAAAAAATACATTACACAATTTACTTCTCTAGAGTAACAGCTCTGTGATTTAACAGCTCTAAATTTGTATAAGAAAAATGATGATAAAGAAATGCTGACTCCTAATTTTTTCTGCAGAGCCAAGTAAAGCCATGGCATTTCTTTATACTCAACGCTTATTGCAGCCAGACATTTGTTCAATCAGAAGTTCTTTCTCAAGACAAATATCTGCTGAAGTTAGAACTAGTAAAGCTATTTTTCCCTGTATGGATCCTTTCCCCTATATTTATTTTCAGATAGCACCATTTCATACCAAATCAGATCTGATGCTTGCAGTGGAGCTGCCTTTGCCTGCCAGGAACTGAGTATGAGGTGCTTTCCTTCCAAAACATACACACACCTCCATCAGCACAGACCACAGAGCAGTAACTTCTGCCTCAAAGGTTTTACAAATCAGGGTCACAGAAGAATGCAGAAGAAAAAAGATGTTCTTCAGAAGTCAAATATTCTGCCCCAATTGTCAATATTATGCAAAATGCTGGTATTGCAAAATCGTATTTTTAACTGCTGCCATGTAAGTTAATGGAAGGCAGTCAGCACAAGGAATACTGATGCTGAACATGAAATACCAAGTTAGACAAAAGCACACACATGGAGCAGTCAATTGAGCCCTGCAATGGCCAGGGGGATTTCCTAAGGCACAGGGGGCTGGAGCTAAGGCATTCCCAGAGCTGAACTGGAGGGAATGGGAGCTGTTTGTATGTTACTCAGGCACTTGAAGGCATTAGAAGTGATGGGAAGGGAGGGAAACAGGGAAACAGATTGAGAGGGGCAGGAAAATTAGAGAGAGCTCCTTGCCATTAATGGAAAAATAACTGCAGAGTGTTGTAACAGATTTCTCCTCTTTTGTATGCATAGGAATATTTATTTAATCAATGTTCTGTAACAAAACAGGCCTCTGGTGAGCTATTGTGGAGAACGAACTCCATTCAGGGAGTGGTGATTTGAATCCTGCCACCTGTTTAGCTGGTACTGGAGAAAGCAACAATATGTGGCTGGAGAGGAGGAAGCTCCCCCAGAAGCTTCCCAGAGTAATGCCCCTTGCCAGGGAAATGTTGAAGGCATATCACTGCTGGGAATTCTGCAAGCAAAGCTGCAAAGTTCACCATTTCTCTTAGTGAGATGTAAAATTCAGTCCCATTCAGCAGAGACTTCAGCCTGTCAGGGTTTCCACTGGCACTGTATGTTACACCCAGACCTGGACCTGTGCTTGAATCCAAACTCATACAACCTTTTCCATTTGGTGGGCCAGGTTACTGCATGGCATCCAGCAACAATACCAGAGCAGAGATTTCCCCACCTGTCCAAAACCCAACAAAATCCCAAACATCACCAGGTCAGGAGAGCATTGCAGCCTGCTCTTGGGTTGATTTGGAGCAGGGGAGGATTTTGCTTATTTGCTCTTGGGCCTGCAAAGGAAGGGCAGAGGAATCCACAATGCTCTGTCGTCTCTGTGCACCATGAAAATTAAAATCCCCAGTGCACCCCAGTGCTTTTGCCTCTGCATTGTAACAAACTGTGAACTTTATCTTGTACAAAGGATGATTACAAAGGCAAAATTCAGTTCAAGCTCTATGTTTTCACAGGGATACTGAGAATAAAAGGTGTAAACAACCACCATCCTCCCTGCAGACACATGACCAGGCAGAGGACAGCAAACAAACCCAGCCTCCTGCCAGTTAGTTATTTCAGTCCCACTGTTACTGGTGTTCCCCCAGCCAAGCTGCCTAATGGGGCTTTTCCAGCATGGCCAGAGATGCTCTGGCACATGGCCCTGTCCTGCATCCCACGGGGTGATGCTGAGCTGCACCAGGAGGCAGAGTTTGGAAGGCGCCTTGGCCGGGCACTCCAGGAGCTGCCACACCACCAGCCTCAACCTTCTGAAGGTCCCAAACCAAACCAATCCCAAGCCACTCTCCCAAGCTTCCCCTCAAAATAAAGTATTCTTTAAAAACAAGTACTGCTAGGAAGCTTCACACTAAGGATATATTTCTTACATACCTTATAACATCCCACCCCTGATTGCACTTCAAGAGGGACTGATTTGAACATTTGCATAAATGAGTCCTTAAATAGAGGCCTGACAAGAACCCACTGCAAAACCTGGGAATATCACTGAGAGCTTCTCACCAGACCAAGTGTCTCTCTCGTTTCTGCACTGTTTGCTGCAAACACACACCATACACAGGCACTTTGTGTTCACCTTACACAAACCTTATCAAAAAGCAACTTTGTTCTTAAATTTGTTACACCAGGATTAAAAACCCCCAGTATTTATTTCTTTTTATAGGCCAGTTAGTACCCGAGATATACATGTTTTATGACATATTACACCTGCAGACCTTGGCATTAATGACAGACCTAATTTGTTTATCACCGTCACAGCTGCCAGAGTTAGTAATCCATCCTTTAACATTTCTTCTAGGCAAAATGAGAGTTTCTTCCCTATTTTGCAATGGATTTAAGGAAAGGTATTATCATAAATAGCCCTGACAACCACCACAACTGGGACAGATAATGTTGTAAGTGATTTAAAGCTGAAGCAAGCCATAACTACGCAACACCAATTTTTACACACTTAAAAATCCTAACAGAATAAAATAGATACAGCAATAATCAGAGTTTCTCCGTGTGCACATCCACATCAGATTTCCTTAATGAAGTTCACTGTTGTCAACAATTTAAAGGCAAAATTATAGCTTTATTTTAAAAGGTGGTTGACAATAACACAAGTGCTTTCAGTTATTTAAATAAGTGTTCTTGCCAGGTCCCTGCTTCATATGTATAGGCATTGGTGCTTTGAAGTTCTGCAGTAAAATTATGTAGATATTTTATGTTAACCACTTACTACTTGAGCATCCTGCAGATGCTAATTAAGTAGCCAGGCAGTCTCTGAAGAGGGACAGCATTATTAAACCCATTTTGCAGACAGAAAAACTCAGCTACAGCAAAACTAATACTCCAGCTCAAGGTGATCCCTAAGCACATATTTTGACTTCACACTAAATGCTACCTCACACACCAGCATTGTCCCCATACACATGCTCTTCTCAGCCAAGAAACCCAAACCAACACGGCTGGGTGCAGCCCCTGCCCTGAGCACACACACAGATCCAAGCCCCAGTCCATCCCTACTCAGCATGACCCCAAAGCAGGTGCTCACGTGGGGAGGGAAGGGAGCAACTGCTCCAAGGTTATGAAAGATGATTGTGCTTACACAGAAACCAGCCCATGTCTCCCAAGGACCAGCTCAGCATCTTAATTAAGAGTGTGTTCGAAAGTCAAGAGATACCAAAAGAGTTGTTTTGGAAGGGATCTGAGCAAACCCAAATGCAACAGCGAGTGCACGTGGCAAAAATGAAGGAGGCAATCGGCCAAGCAAGCCCCAGTCTGCCTCGAGGTCCCAGCTGTGCAGAGCACAAAAAGGAAGAAAAACGCAATAACAAAACTACAAAAGAAGGATGATCTTAATGTATATTATCCCCCCCACCCTCCAGTTTTATCCTTGCATTGGTATAAAGAGCATGAGCATCACTCCAGGCTGGGGAAAGGCTGTGCCACATCTATGCCATGTACATCCCACAGTGAGAACTGGCCTTTGCTGAGAGAGCCATTGCAGACCCCCCACCCACCCCAGAAAATCCACACCTGACACCATGAGGGCAGGAATAAAGCTAAGAGATGAACAGACTACCCTATACTCTGAAATGCATGGAGCTGGGCAGTGTAAAATATCTTTGCATATGAACACAAAACAAATATCTAAAACGTTGAAAGTAGAGCCCAGCATGGAGGACTTAAAAAAACCCACCCTTAACATTTCAAAGCCAATTTTGTGGGGTTTACATTCTGTATATTTTATCATGTTCTAACTTGCACTTCATGCTAAGACTTCTTGAAAGTCTTGCCAGTGTAGATGGTGAGCCCTGAGCAAGCCCTGCAGGGTGAGGTGGGAGCATGGCCCTGGCACATCCTGTGTACTGTGGCACAAGAGGTATCTCCTTTCCCCACGTATTAGAAAGGATATTATGTCAAATATCTTCAATAAACAAACAAACCCTTCCCAAACCTATAACATAAACCAACACAGTCAAGTGCAGCCTATCCACACGAAAACGTGGTGACCCACACTCTAACAACGTAATCTAATCCTTGAACTAAAGACAGTTTAATGCCTTTACAAATCCATATGTTTTCTAATACCACCATTGCTGTCAGCAGACTACAGGAGCGCCTCTTTGAAGATGGAAGGAAAATGACAAAGCACATCATTGTGAAGGCAATTATATGCTGCAGTAACCATTTTACAATGGCCCATATGGGCTGTATTTCAACAACGCAATTTCCAAATCTGCCTTAGCAAACATATATCTCTGCCCCAATCCCAGGTAGGTTTTGCAAAACAAAATAAGCCTGCAGCCAGAACAAATACAAAATATGGATAACAGATGTAAAAATATGCCAACAAGAATACCAGAGCAATTTTTTTTGTCCGAGTACCAAACAAAGAGAGCAGCCACAGCAGACCTTGCGAGGCCATTCACAGCAAAGCTGCCCATTGAAGGGACTTACAGAGACCTGGGTTTATCAGAAATCTGATTATCCACTCGCGTGCTTCCCTCTGCAGCTGCCCAATTCACTGCTGCAGTCGCCAGCCCATCCACCTCCCCAGGGACCACAGGGCAGGGCAACTGCAATCCCAATTTAGAAGGGATTGCAGTTAAAATCAGATGTGAACCAAGGCTGTGCAGGCTTACTCCAAATTCTCTCTGACATCCAGGACCAGGGTCTAAATGAAGGGAACTGGGGAAAAAAACCCAAACAACAAACAAACAAAAAAAACCCCCAAAAATCCAAACCAAATCAAACAAAAAACATGAAAAAAAGAAAAAAAAAACAACGAACAAAAAAATCCTGTCCTCGCCCTCCTGAGAGCTGCAGTTTCAGACGTGTTTTGTTTCCCTGGCTGTGGTACTGGGGCTGTGCCACCACCCCAGCATCACCTCCAGCCCAGTCCCTCTGCGGGCACAGGGCAGCGAAACTGCAGCTCCAGCCCAAAATCTTTCCCTCCTCTTGGTGGAAGAGCAGGAGCCAGGGTTGAGGATTTCAACATCACAGGGTTTTCCAGTGATGGAAAAGCTGTACTCCAGCAAAAAAGTGGGTTTAATTGTGCTGCTTTTCAGTAATCCCCTGCAGTGGTCCCTTGCTTTTGGAGGCTCTGGGATGGACACCTGTTCTGGGATATCTCTGTTCCAGTGGCACAATCTTTTAGGGGTAAGGACAACCAACCAGACAGACAGGGGGTGCAAAGAACCCAGAAGGGCCACACACTGGGCCTACAGGCAGAATCCCAGTTGCAGGACACCAGTTGGACAGACCTACACACATTAGTACCAGCCATAAGGACAGGAACAGACATGAACATCTTTCTCCCAGAAGTGACACAGCAGTAAAAAATGCCTTAAGCTGCCTATAACAAAGACAGAAATGGTAAAGGTGAAAATTTACAAGTTCATTGTCAATTCATTAACAACAAACCAGCTGCATCATATATCTTACATTTCAGTGCCAAGGGCAGCAAACAGAGGATATCATGCCAGGCACACACACACAGCATGGAGCAAAAACACACCAGCACGAGGGAAATGTGGAACTGGCTATGCAGTAGCCAGGTCCTGCAAAGTGCATGATCCAGTTCTTATCATTGTCAGCTCCTCAAAATGATCCACTGAAGCTGGGCAAGAGCATTTCAAAGACTTTAATCCATGTGAAATATTACTTCCTGGAACCGGAAATTCAATCCCTAGCAATGAAAACAAAGGCACAGTCATAAATGCACCTTTCAACTCGGCCAATATAGCCATATTTAGGCTCATGCTCTCTCAAAAAAAATCCTTTGCTCATTAATATAGAGTCAACTTGAAATGATTGCTGTAATTGCAGTTAAAAAATTAATCATGTTTTGAGATAAATGCAGATAAAAGCATGTTTTACTAATTATCTTTTGAAGCTTCCGCTCATGAAAGATTAAAGGTGGAAGAAAAGTTGTTGAAATATTGAAGACAAAAATCCTACCATTTGAAATCACTTTGAAGCCACGTACCTCAAATGATTGATCCTTAATGTCCAGATGTACTAAAAAAGGAGTCTCTTTAATTCAGAAAAAGTCTAACAAAACATGCCTGACGAAGCCTTTATGCAGTCAGCTCCCTGGAAATCGGGGTGTTTAGCAGTCCCTGCTCTGCAGAACTCCAGCCCACAGCTGGATTTTCTTCTGGTTCATCCCCAACTGGGACAAAGGACTCAAGCCCAAATTCAAAATTCAAGAATTTAGACTTCATTTTGCTCTCCATTTTGCTGTAGTATCAACCTACTTATAAGTAGTTTTACTAACCTGAGCAACCACCTGAGAAAATGCCACCAAACCCACAAAAGGTGAGACTTTTCACACTCAGGGAGGAGCTGGAGGTACCCCCATCAGGGATTTAACAGAACCTCCATCACCAGCCGTGGGATTATTCACAAGCCACATTAAGACCTGTTTCCAGCCCCAGGGCATTTAAGGGAATGCAGGTTATCTGGGGTGCAAGTTACCCAAAAGCAAGGCTGGTGCTTTGATTCACAGCCCTGGAACTAACAAGGCAAGTAATTCCCTTCCTGCTCCATACCACTAGTCTATTTTACATCAGCAGTTTGCAGACTGAGCATAATTTCGAGAGCAAATCTATTGACCACAGGTTGAAATGGATGTCCACAACTCCACTGGAAACATTTTAGGCTTCTACCAATTGAAATAAGTTGAAAAACACTATGACATAAAATTGTTAGAATACTTTACAGCCATTTCACAGACCTAGTACAGATTCCCACATCTGAATTGGTGCAAATGTGCACATTTCAGGAGAAGTTTCCTTAGTGGCCACCCCAGTCACCTGCAGCATGAGAGAACCAAACCCTGGTGTTACAGCAGAGTTTCCAAAAGCATTTAACTGCACTCAATGCTACAGAGTACCAATGCCAAGGACTCCTCAGACCTCTGCAGTTTCAAGAGATGAGGCAGATCTGAAATGGTGCAGCTGACCCCTCTTTCCTAAGGGAAGGATCCCACTGTAAAGAACATTATTCCCCAGCAGCCCCTGCTCTGGATTTCTCCTTTCCCCTCACCCTGTATTGCTCTGTCCCCTCTTCCCATCACGAAGCAGAGGTGATACCAAATTATTAAATTCTACCCTTGCTACAGACCTGAGCAGGGCTAAGTAAACGATTAAATAGTTGGGTTTTTCATAACCACACATCCAAGGAAATTTGCCAATGTCTTTTTATTTGCATATCTGGCAGACTGCCCCAGACAACTAATACATAAGTGACAGCATACAGGTGTATTAGTTTAGAGTTTGCCTTTAATCTAGAGGTGTCAATTTGCTTCTGTTTTAATTACATCCATCTTGATATGTTATTACAACCTCATGAAACTTCTTCATTATGTGAATGGCTATAAATACACACACATGACAAACAGTTGTTATAAATTTTCTGGTTCAGCAGTGAAGGCACAATATTTTAGCCCACACATCATGTACATTTGAAATTGCAGTGCTCCCTCTCTTTCTACCCCCTCCCATTTCCCTTCCTCCTCTTTTCTTTCATCCAATACCAAAATACTTTTCCGCCTATGCTTAATGGATCGTCTAAAATTCCTTCTCTAGTAGCAGCATCCCAGTACGAACACTATCAGCTTACAGAGCCATTTCAGCCCATGTGTCCTTCTGGGCTGTGCCTGTGTGAAAATCTGTTTGTCATTAGGCAAATATAAGAAGATTGCACTGAGGTCTTATAAACATGCAAAGATCCACTTTTGTAGCTACATAATTCACTGAGTTTTTCAATACACATTCTGAGGTTGAAAACTTGGCAAATCCATCCACCAGATGTATCTTTCTGATCCCAGAACTCATTAAAATTTACTTTTTTACTCCTTTTTTTTTTAAAGTCCAGCAGACTCAGCTGTTGAGCCACATTAATTGCATTTTTATTATTTTTTCCATAGCTAAAATGACTAATGCTAGTAGAGGCACTGCCTACAAGCACAATAGCCAGACAGTAAAAATTACTAGAGGTTTTAATCGTTCAGTAATATCCAAATCCCATAAAATAGAGAGAGGCATTTTGCTCCCCTCAAAACAGACGGTTTTGATTTTCAGTATTTATTTTGAATTTTCTTTAAAGGAGGAAGAGAGAGGAGAAAAGACACAAATTCACACCAAAAGATTCCATTCAAAGGTCGAAGCGCCCTTGACATGCACTAAACCCCACAATACTGACAGAGTTACAGCATAAATCGCCCCCAATAGCAGCACTTCTTCCCCTGCCTTCCTGGGAGTCCAAGCCGCTTTCACTGCCTCAGCCCCGATGGGTGCCACACCATGCCCAGCCATTGCACACATCTGGCCAGCTGTGGGACAATCTGGAGAGCAGCTCTTACAACAGCAGCACCTCCCAGCTCCTTCCCCTGGGCATTCAGGAAGCTGGGCACCAGCTGCCAGTTTCTGGAGGACCCTGGAAAGACATGCACGGTGCCCTCTGAAGGCACACAGGGCTGAGCACCCCGGTGTGCAGAAGCCAAGATGAGGGTGACAGAAGTTGCCACGAGCCAGGTGAAGAACAGAGCCTGCAGCCTCTCAGCTGGACAACCCCACTCAGGGCAACAAGTTGGGCCCTTTGGCCACCTCTCCTCCATCCCTACCACGCACGTAAGCAGATGTCTCAACAAAGAGGAAAAAAAAAACATATTAAGCAGGCCCTCAGACTGAAAGGTCTCAGGTCACTTAGGACTTCCAGAGCAGAAATAAATAAAAATCAATGCCTTGAGCAATCATCACCATGTTTGTAACTCATCTAAGTCTCTGCAATAGCAAGTGGTGTGCAAACAACAAAACATAGGCTGTTAAAACTTGCCAGGAGAGAGAAGTTTGAGCAGAGGCATTTCATACCCAGGGCAACCCTCTCCCATATCTGAGAGCTACCCAGGTGTGCTGCAGGAGAAGTCAGTGGCAAAAATTTCTGTCTCACTGGTTCCACTTCACAGGCAAAGAGATTAAAATGCCTTTACTACACCAGGAGGGTGAGTTTGGAGCAGCTGTAGGACAGTCCAGAGCAACCTGCAGGAGAGTCCCCAAGGGTGGGTCACCTGGGGCATGGTAACCCCACCTGCATGTAGGGAGAAGGGTGAGAGTGGCCCTGGATTTCACCTACAGGTAAAGGGGGATCTGCACCAGGTATTATCACTGTTACATACTCTCCCCTAAACACTGTTCCTCTCACAATCAGCCTATGACAGAAAAAGGCTTCTCACAAACTTTCACAGATTTAATCTGGATCTGACGACTACTTAATTTCATGGGAGAGAAAAATACATTTTAAAGTCTGATACAATTGTTAGAACTACTCTGTAACACACAAGTACCTCTTCAGATGGTTTCACTTGAATGATGCTCAGCACAGGGCTTGTCTCAAAAGCTCAAGATGTTTGCTTCTTTCCATGAGCTCATCCAACAAAGGACAAGCTCAGGTTTGTGGGGGAAGGATGGGTTTTATTCCCAAACCATTAAGCTCCATTTGGTACCAAATAAAAGTACAAAAAGAGCCAATTTATGAGAGCACTGAATCTAGAGAAGAAGGAACTTTCACTTTGGGAAGCTGGCAAACACATGTGAGACAGATTAAAGGGTGGCCCATTCTGAAGTGAACACCAAGTTGAACCTCCGCATGTCTGTGGAATAACTATTCCTATCTGCTGTTGGATATTAATCATATCAGTGATCTGTGCATCAGCCAGCATTACACAATCCAGTGTTCAGCCAGCCAGGAACTCAGGCACATCAGATATCAGCACACTCTGCACACCTCCCCTGTCTTTGTCTCAGGAGATTTTAAAATCAGCAGGACCAAGGTGTGCACCAAATACCAAATAAATCCACAAGGAGCATATGTCATGCAGCACCATCAAATTAAACCTTGTAAGCAAAACTTCATAAACAGAAAAGTGTCTGCAGGGCCAAGGCACAATCTGCTTCTTTTGCTGACTTTTTCCACCATTACTACACAGAGGAGAACAGAACCTAAACTCCTTCCTACTAGTATTTACCAGACTAAAGGTTTACTCTTTTGGTTAAAACCTTCTCTCTCCACCACATGAGTGCATGAACTTCAGCAGCAGTGTTGCCAAGATACAAAAAGAGAAATCTCAAGACATTAAGGTAACACACTATTTAAAGGCAAACAGTACAGCAGAGCTGAGCTTGGGATCTGACAAATTGCCACTGCACATTCTGCTGTTCCAGCAAAACAAATCCCTACCTGCATCAGCCATTTCTCATTACTTACAAAGTGGATTTTCATATCCATTTTATAACAAAGGAGTTTAGAGGACTATGGTGTTCTGAAGTGGTCTTCACCATCCTTGGCAGAGTCAAAACAACAACAAACTGACTATACAAAAAATGCACACAGCTGGTAATTTTTGGCACATACCGAGCCAAACCCCAATGAGAAGACAGATACTGAACTGATAAATCATAAGGATGATGTACAAGAACACAGGGAGATGTTGGAAGCAATTTTCCCTCGCCGAAGCAAAGCAACACTGCAGTTCAAGTGAAGGAAAACTGAGAGTTAAACATTTCCACATTTCTTCCCACATCTTCCTAACTCCATTACCTTTTTATTAATTGCATTTGAGACTTCACTAAACTTGAGCTTGGGCTATTTTTAAAACCTATCTGACTCAACTTATTGTTGCTCAGAACAAAGATTAAACTTCTAATTTAGCTGCAGATAATTACGAGGCTGCAGGTCAGACCCCTGGTGTAACATGGTAGGGTCTTCCAGTCAAAATGATAGAAACCTTCAAAAAAAAAATAGCAGAGATGGGGGACAGAAGGGATCACCCTCCCTGAGTGAAGAATCCTCCTGCCTTCCTCCCACCAGAAGTTATTGGGACTAGTGACTTCTTAAACAGACACAGATTTGGTTGAGTGTTCCCTCCTGGTACTGACAACAGGGCTCTTACCAAGGAGCACTTATGTACTCAGCAATGGATCTCTCCTCAAACTTCCACCTTTGGTAACAACATCCCCCTCTAGTTCTCAATGTTCCCATCCAGTCTCTGCTATTTCTCTATTGATCTCAGTGTTGTAACTCAATCTTTCAATTACTCAGCCCCTTGATGTCTGACAATTTTTTTTTTGCCTTTCCCTAATGATCACTTTCCTTCCAAGTTCCTGATCCTTCACCCTTATTTTATAAATCGTAGAGTCATATAATTGTTCAGGTTGGAAAAGACTTCTAAGACCAGAGAGCCCAACCATTAACTCAGTCCTGCCAAGGCCACCACTAACTGTGTCCCCAAGTGCCACACCTTTTAAATCCCTCCAGGGATGGGGACTCCACCACTGTCCTGGACTTTACACTCCCTTATCCCAGCAGAGGCCCCAGATATTTAATGAGAAAGGGTTTGCTTGCTCCCCAAAATAACGGAATAAAAAGATGCCAAGATAAAGGAGGATAAGGGTGTCTTTTGTCCTATTGATAGGTGGCATATTTCTCATTAATGTTAATCTTATAGAGCAGGGCCAGTGGAGACAAATTAACTCACATTTATCTAAAGAACTTGTCCTTACAGTTTAAATTCTTCCTTCTTCAACTCAAGGCCATTGTGCCTCCTACTACCACCTATAGGAAGTGCAAAGATCCCCACCTTCTTTACACGGTTACATTCAGGAGCTTAAAAGAATATTTATGCAAAAATCACAATCCTCGGTCTTTATCTGCCTGAAGACACAACTTCAGCTCTCCAACAGCTACTGAAGTCAGCAGAAGTTGGGTGTGCTTTGCCTCCCAGAAAGGTACCAGGCTTTTGGAAGTAATTTAAAGTATTTTTGAAGTATTCAGATGCCCAAACGACAGCAACATAGGTTTCAACCATCACCTCAGAGGTTCCTTTTGTGGAATATGCATCCTGCTGTTTCCAGTCCCCCTTTCAGTTTGAGTTGCTGCTTTTTCAGGTCTGGTCACTGAGGGTTTTCATCAAGAAATTCAGTTGCTCTGTCAAGGTTATCTTGAAATTTGATCTCAGGTCAATTTACTGTTTCCTCTAAATACACAGTGAAAATAAGAAACCCATCACTTCATATGATATCCCAGTGTCACACAAAGCCTAATGCCTCTCCCCATCCCCAGATATCTTCATTTAGTTACTCCCTTATTCTCTCTGCTGGTCTAAATCTGCAGACTTGCATGTGCAAACAGAGACTGGGACAAACACCTAAGCATCTAAGCAGTCAATAAACACAAGAAGGCCCACCAAGATTTGCTGACAGCACTAAACAAACACCTCATGTTATGATGCTGCTGTGGTAAGGCACGAAGATCAAATTCCTTTTGAAATATGAAGGGATAGAGAAAAGGCAGAACAAACTTGCTTGAAATCTCAAAGAATTTAAGTAAACAGGCTAATCAGGCCAGCTAGAAGAGTGGTGAGAAGAGAATGATCTGGGGAGGAAAATCACACAGTAAGCCAGCCATTCTGGTGTCCAGCTCAAAGCTTCTGCTGTCACACAGCCAAGCTATTTCTATTTTCAGTGGGCCATGCCTAGAGATGAGTATCACACACAGTTATTAAAGCAAATTCCTGCATTCAGATGCATTCACAGAGCCACACTGACAGCACACACAGACACACAACTGAGACCACAGCATCTTCAAAACCTGCCTGCTACTTCCACATTTTTTGTAGCAGCAGTGTCTCTATTTTAAAGCCCAGATCAGCTGCTAAGCTCCACTCCATCTAGTCCCATACTATCTGTCCAACATGTAAAGCTGCCGTAGCTAACATCTGCCTAAATCACACAAACGCAGTGGAACAATTGCTTAGAAATTATTTACACTAGGTGGATGGAATTGTCTGACACAGAATTTAAAGCTCATTAAACAGCTCCTTTACAAATATTTGTCAGCATTTCTCATTTGTAATTAATTATATTGGGCTTTACCTGATGATAATTTAGCATGGTCTCAAAACAGACTAATGCCTGTGTGCTGAACAGAAATTAGCTCAGCAAATGCACAGTGAGAAATTGTGACAGTTTTATGAAACCAGAATTCCCTTTTACATGCAAGTCCCCCCACTTCCCACCCCTCTTCTATCTGTGCTTTATAAATACCTGTGTCCCATTTCAGGCTTGTCAGATGAACTGTCTGAGTTGAAGCTAAACAAAGATCTGCAGAAAAAATCTTATTACCTTACACAGTGCTCAGGAACCCTGAAAACCAACTGCTTACTCCATAGGGATGGTCAGAGCTGACTCAGGAAACATAAAGTACTTCCCAGGCTTTAAGCTATCTTAACATTCAGGTCAAATTTCCTTTCTCATCACAGTAAACCATCTTCACCATGGCACATCAACAGCCATGTCATGTCATTCTCCTGCCCGGAGTCCTGCACACCACGGGGTAGGAGGGAGACAAACATCTCAGAGAAATCTCACCTCACCAGAGAGATCTGCAGAAACCTCCCTGCCAGCACTGCCAGAGCACATCACGGGGAAAGTCACTCCAGTGGATTGATTTATCACACTCTGAGAAATGACCTCTCCCTGTCAAACTGGTGTCTAAAATGCCCACCTGGGTTTGGAGAACTTCATGCTATTATTGTTGGTAGCAAACACACCAGCAGTGCAGGTTGGACTGCTCCACACTGGGAAAAGCAGTCAGCTTGACAAGGCACCAGGCACACTGACAGGGGTTCAGAGTGTCTGTGCCTTCCTCCCTTCGCAGCCTCGGAGATCTGGGCAGGTCAGGGCCACGTGAGGACCTGCTCTGGAGCAAACCACAGAGCTTGCTGCTGTCAGTCCTAGCAAGGCCACTCATGGGGGAATCAGGTCAAATTGTAGGACCACATCTCAACTGCTTACCTACAGATTAAGGGCTGGTTTCTGAAGGTCAAGACTTCAAAATGCTCCCCAGTGTAGGGGATGGGCCCACAATGCACACAGCTACACTGAAGTCTAGCAAGGCCAGCTAAGGATCACTCCAGCCACATCTGCAATGACACTGGAATTACTCAACTGGCACTCCAAGAATGAAAGACCCACAATGAGACCCCGCTGTCTTCATTTAACCCTCTCTTCCCATGTATTCCCCACACAAACATCAGAGACATCAAGGTATGCCATAAACACAGAGACAGATAGCTATAAGCAGATGGCTTCGGTTTCCACACCAATTTACACTTGAGAAGCATGAGAAGGCTGCTGACACCTGGACATAAAAGCAGCTCCCACAGTGGGAGCTGGTTAAAGTTTTGCTTCAAGAGACGGGAACTTTTATCAACATAACCATAACAAACTGGATGGCTCCTCTGAAAGCTGCAGCAGCCAGGGGATGTGTGTTCTCATGCAGCACCTGTATCCCCTTGCCATCTCTGAGCTTCACACCACCTCGTATTTTACACAGGTTGGGCTTTTTCAGTCACCCCAACAAAAAGCATTTCATAAAGGACAGGTGAAAAACAAAGCTGTATGGAAGTTCTTGCTCCTGTTTGCAACCTGATACAGCATGCATACAAAGATCCTGGGGTGGCACCTCACACCCAGCCAACTCACACCCCTACAGCTGCAAGATGTCCTCAGAAACAGAGAGCTCAGCCTTGTCCCTCCATGGTGGCTGTCCCCTCCTGCACGAGCCACCACCTACCTCTGTCCCCTCTTCTGAACAATGGGTTTAGATCTTTCAGTGCTGAAGATGTTCTGTGCTTTCCTTCTCACAGTTTTGCACATCAAGCAGACAAAACACTGTCTCTGCACACTTTGAGCTGTCCTAAGCCTGAGAAAAGGCTGAAGTTCAAGAACAAAGCCTGGGCTAGGACAGTCTTGCCAACATGCACAACAACATGGGCACAAGTGTCTTCTGGAACGTGGGGAAAATCTCCGTGACTCCCAACGAGCTGGGGGTAGACCCAGAGCATGAGATGTACAAACACCAGGACAACTCTTCACAGCACCCAAAGCTTCTTGTCTCAACTCAAGCACATTAACACCTAAACATCTCACCAAGGCTGAGATGTCTCACTCCACCAGCCACTCACAACCTCTCCACCAGCACCAGAATCACAATAAAAACTTCAGGCTGCTACATGCAATGCACACGGTAATTCCTGTCACACTGGGCTTGTGCTGTAGACACCTTCTTCTCCCTCTGATCCTCAGAAACAAGTTTCTCAGCATACTTACGGAGCTGCAGGAAAAAGCACCTAACAACGATTTTGTGACATTATTTCTCAATGCAGCATGAAATCGTTAGGTCAAAAGGAACATGAACATTAAAAGTATGTCAAGTCTCAGTGTGCAAGCTATTGTTTTATCTGAATGTGATATTAGCTGGCAGAACTGGGTAATGTTTCTGCGCTCCTTTTTAGCGATATAGGATTACAAGAGGATGCAAGTAGTAGCCATTCTTGGCTTGGCACAGAGAAGAGAGCACAGCAATTATTTTAAAGTGGAAAATAAACAAATAAGAAGTGAAACAGAATAAAGAAATTTTCTAAAACGTCCTACCAAGTTCTGACCATAAAACTTGCTCTTCACTTCCCCTCCAAAAAGGACTACAGCCAAATTCTCGAGTCCATATTCCCATAAAACACAAACTAGGGCTTTGTTTGAGGAAGAACAGAATTTTGCCTGAAACAGAAGCACACAAATCTCACTCTTGCCAACAAACATGTATTCACAATTTTCATCTGTCTGGTTTGAGCAGGACACTTGTGGATGGGCTCACCAGATGAGAAATGGTGGATAAATTGAGTCTGGACATTACCTCAGCATTTGCTCGTTACTGCATACACAAGTCTAACAGCAACCATGTGGAGGTTTGTTGGAGTGAACAAATCCTCCCTTCAATTACACCAGTGTAAATTCTGCTGGAGGCTGTAGTCTGGATGGATACAGGTGTAACCAAGGACAAAACCTGGCTACAAATCAGAAAAAAAAAAAAGAAAAAGAAAAAAGAAACGAACCTCAAAATGCCACTAAGTATTCCTGGCTAAATATTTAAACAGCTTAAGAGCTACACAGATTTTTTTTTGTTAAACAATCAGCTTCACCTCCGCATTTATTTTGACAGTCCATCATTGTTCCAGTTGTGATTCCAGTGCACGTAAACCCAAATAAAACCTGCTTTTCGCCACAGCAAACTTCTCCGGATCAGAAGTTATAAACAACAAAAGCCCCGCAGGCACACGGGCCGGAGGTGCCCACACGGCGCGAGTGGGAGGTGGGGGA
>WBMV01000093.1:785392-980988 GCA_013396655.1 Campylorhamphus procurvoides
CATGGGAATGGGAATGGACACGGGCATGGGAATGGACACGGGCATGGGAATGGACACGGGAATGGACACGGACACGGGAATGGGAATGGACATGGGAATGGACACGGGAATGGACACTGACACGGGAATGGGAATGGACATGGACATGGGAATGGACATGGACACGGGCATGGGAATGGACATGGACACGGGCATGGGAATGGGAATGGACACGGGCATGGGAATGGGAATGGACATGGGAATGGGAATGGACATGGGAATGGGAATGGACATGGACACAGGAATGGACACAGACACGGGCATGGGAATGGACACGAGAATGGGAATAGACATGGGCACGGGCATGGACATGGACACAGGTATGGGAATGGACAGGGGCATGGGAATGGACACGAGAATGGGAATAGACATGGGCACGGGCATGGACATGGACACAGGGATGGGAATGGACAGGGGCATGGGAATGGACACGAGAATGGGAATAGACATGGGCACGGGCATGGACATGGACACAGGGATGGGAATGGACAGGGGCATGGGAATGGACACGGGCATGGGAATGGGAATGGACATGGACACAGGCATAGGAATGGACACGGACATGGACACGGATATGGGAATGGACACGGATATGGACACAGGCATGGGGGTGGACACAGGAATGGACATGGACAAGGACACGGGCATGGGCATTGGTATCAGCATCCCCCCTTGCCATCACCTGCTGCCCATCCCTCATGTCGGAGCGGGATGTCCCTGCTGGAACAGGCTGTCCAGAGATGTCCCCATTGGAACAGGGGTGTCCCCCTGGAACAGGCTGCCCAGGTGGGCTCTGCCCACTCACCTGCCCATCACTCTGCCCTCCCACGTCCCTTCCCCTCCATCAGCCTCCCCGTGTTCTCTCCCTCCCCTTCCCCTGCAGTGTGGCGGAGGGGTCGTGTTTGGGCGCATTGCCCGTGTCACCCCAGAACAACAGGGTTGTTCAACTAACAGAGCAGGTTCCTAAAGTCGCCCTTCTCACCTGGTGCTTCTGATCTCCTGCCCGGGGGGAGCTGTGGAGGGCAAAGGCATGTGGAGGAAAGGAGTGTGGAGCTGGTCTGGCTTTGGGGGAGTGCATTAGGAGCAGAGAGCTGGGGGAATCAGGAGATTTGCTCCGAAGGGAGAAGGGCACAGGAGGAAAAAGGAGCAATGTGGGGAAGAGAACCCAACCTGCAGAGTGTCAGTGCTCGGAACAGAGAAAAGGGGCTGTGGAGGCACAGCATTGGTTTTCCACCATTTACCAGATGATCAGGCTATTGTGCAGTTTAAAATATATTGGGAGAGCTTGGAAGGGCAGGAAGAGAAAAGGAAATCATTTAATAGTCCTTCTCTACAAGAACCAAATCTGCCTCCTGTAGCTGCTAATCATTCCTCCATTGAGACACCCAGAAGGGCTGCAGAAGGGGAACACACACAGGCTGAGTGTATTTTTCCAATAGTCTCCTCTGGGCTGCTCTGACTCCTGGGGGATGAGGCTCTGCTTCACTGTGTAATATGTTGTTTACTCTGTACCTTAATTCAGGCCACCAATCAAGAAATATATTTTTAATATATTTTCCATGAGCATTAAGCGATTATGTAAAATATTGGGAATCACATACACAGTTTCTATCCAGAAGGCAAGTGACACTTTTGCCACCTCTCGAGGATGGCATGCAGTGACTTTAAGCTGGTGTGAACCAGGAGAGGAGGAAGCACAAAACTGTTGGTAACCTGATAGTGTGAGAGCGTGTACCTTACAGAAGGCCACGCTGCTCACTGCACAGGCACATGGCTAGTTTTTAAACATTCTCAAATATCGAGCTAGAGAACATCACCTCCTAGATCTGACCTTAGATCTCTCTGTTCAGATTTCTTTTCTGTTTAACTAATGCATTCCTGTGTTTTACTTTGGGCTCTTCTGTCTCATAGCTGCCTGCCAGATCTATATAATCTGACTATACGGAAGCTGTACCAGTGTTGCTGAGGTGATAAAATTTGTGTGTACACGAAGCTCAAATATTACAAGGTCACTGTCTTCTGAGAAATATTAAGCTGTGCTCTGTCAAACAACTGTTACCTGTTGGGTCTTTTTGGAAAATAACTGTGTAATTTTCAGGGCAATGTAATTGATTATAGTTTCCTGCATATCCATCACCATTAAAGTGACTTAAGAGACCTGTAGTTGGATACATTTCTGCAGACATTCATTGCATGGCTGAAAGTCTGCTCAGTTTGTTTTCTTCTGGAATGCACATATGTGGAAAACAGAAATGATACGTGATTTATTTTGCATTCTTTGTAGAAACAAATCCCTAGACTTGAATGTCTATGGAAAAAAATAATATTAAAACCCATCCATCTAACTCATCCTCCATTGCAAAACATTTTTGTTCTGTGCAATATTTATGTCAAGCATTAGAAATCACAGGTCACCTTCTTGGGTACAATACAGGTGACTTATCCCTTTTCTGGGTGTGATCCAGCAGGAGCATTTCCACCAACCTTAACTGATTTGGGAGTATCAGACAGATCCTGGGGAAATTCTCTCTCCAGTGGACTCTTGCCTCCAGATGAGTATTTCAAGTCATCTTAGCAGAAAGGATACCACAGACTTCCATGCACATTTGTTCTTAGGCTGCCTGTTAGCTTTTCCCCTAGAAATACATCTTGCCTGGCATCTGGTGTGAGAAAATACTTTGCTTTTTCCCTTTTTTTTTTTTGTTTTGTTTTGTTTTTCCACCAGTGTGCTGTGGTACCTTGCTGAGTCACTGGTTTTGAGGTTAATGACTAGTGTACTCCACTGGATACTCAGTAATTAACACCCACGGAAAGGGTACTTCTCCAACGTGTACTAACAGACCTATAATCTTCTGATTTAAGACAGATACCAAAAGCTTTCTGTTTCTATGTAATGAAGACAGAAAGGTTAACACAGACCAAAAGCAAGAATTGCAATTTCCATATCACCATTAGGCACTGGAGCAAAATAAAATTTGCAACTGTAAAAACACTAAAAGGGGTTTTCTTAGGACTAGCCCCTGGCATACCTAACTGAAAAGGATATTTTGAAATAACTTGAATATCAGGAGGTAATTCATTGCTTGAGGAAATGGCAAGAACTTTGCTTCTAGCAAGAGTAACTTGCAGTGAGCTCTGGCAGTAAGCTCCAAAGATGAAATTTTTAAGAGTTCAGTTCACATAAGACTCTCATCAGAGGCAAATGTACCTTTCTGAGATTACCATCCTTTTAGGGGATGGGTAGTTTAAAATAGCAGAATGTCTGTCTTGCAGACTATTATTTTTATTTTAGAAGGAGTTTGATTTGGGAATGCAAAAAACCCCGAGAGAAATGTGAGAAAGAACCCTCCTGTTATTGTTTCCACCCTGCTCATACAGTGCATTTACAAGAACAGCAAATAATGAGAACCAAAATTCTAATACAAAATAAAAGCCAGGGTGATTGTGTGGATGGCACAGGAATGTAAAAGAGTTCCACAAAACTAAACCAATTTTCTCCAAATTGAATTGCTTATCCGAATTGTATTGCTTATCAGAGAGGATTGTCTGGCTTCGGGGCTGAGGCTGCTGAGGGTTGTTTGAAAAGGTGTTTTCCTAGAAGGTGGTTTGAAACAGAAACAGAAGCAGCATCCAAAGTGAACCAACAAGGAAGAACAGAAACCCATGACCTTTAAAAAACAAATAGTTCAAGAATAATGATAAAGGCTGTACCAAAAGGAGTTAGTTGAAACCCAGGGAAAAGCAGGTTTCCAGAACAATATCAGGAGAAAATATACAGAGAAGAGACAATTACTCCTTTCACAAAGGAAGGAACTAACCCAGTCAGTGGAACTCCCGGCCACAGGGCAGTTTGGAGGGCAGAGTAATGAGAACTTTCACAGTAACCAGGCATTGGTTCCAAAGTGGCTGAAAGGGATGTCCATTTAATGCCTCACAACCTAAACCAGTTGCTAAACCAGAGCAGGAGACTGATCTGATGGAGCACCAGCCTGATCCGACCTGTGAGCATCTGCATCCTCCTGACAGCAATGGCCAAGGCAGGCACACACCTCAACCTGCCTTCAGGTCTCTGCTGCTTTGGCCCTGTGTTTAAGGACAGCACCAGAACCATCCTCACAAGTACCAGGAGGTCGGGGGTACATGGAAATGTTGGTAAATTAGCTGGGCCTGAAAAGCTGAAGTTTGGATTTTTGTAGCTGATGGAATCATTGTGTAATCGGCAGCTATTTCTTAAAAATTAGCTTAGAGTTCAGGAAATCTGGAAAGTGAAAAAAAAAAGCTGTATGGCATCAGGAGAAGTACAGATTTTCCCAGAAAAAGATGAAAAACTAACTTATCTGCATTTGNTTTTGTGTGAGAAAATTCTTTGCTTTTTCCCTTTTTTTTTTTTGTTTTGTTTTGTTTTTCCACCAGTGTGCTGTGGTACCTTGCTGAGTCACTGGTTTTGAGGTTAATGACTAGTGTACTCCACTGGATACTCAGTAATTAACACCCACGGAAAGGGTACTTCTCCAACGTGTACTAACAGACCTATAATCTTCTGATTTAAGACAGATACCAAAAGCTTTCTGTTTCTATGTAATGAAGACAGAAAGGTTAACACAGACCAAAAGCAAGAATTGCAATTTCCATATCACCATTAGGCACTGGAGCAAAATAAAATTTGCAACTGTAAAAACACTAAAAGGGGTTTTCTTAGGACTAGCCCCTGGCATACCTAACTGAAAAGGATATTTTGAAATAACTTGAATATCAGGAGGTAATTCATTGCTTGAGGAAATGGCAAGAACTTTGCTTCTAGCAAGAGTAACTTGCAGTGAGCTCTGGCAGTAAGCTCCAAAGATGAAATTTTTAAGAGTTCAGTTCACATAAGACTCTCATCAGAGGCAAATGTACCTTTCTGAGATTACCATCCTTTTAGGGGATGGGTAGTTTAAAATAGCAGAATGTCTGTCTTGCAGACTATTATTTTTATTTTAGAAGGAGTTTGATTTGGGAATGCAAAAAACCCCGAGAGAAATGTGAGAAAGAACCCTCCTGTTATTGTTTCCACCCTGCTCATACAGTGCATTTACAAGAACAGCAAATAATGAGAACCAAAATTCTAATACAAAATAAAAGCCAGGGTGATTGTGTGGATGGCACAGGAATGTAAAAGAGTTCCACAAACCTAAACCAATTTTCTCCAAATTGAATTGCTTATCCGAATTGTATTGCTTATCAGAGAGGATTGTCTGGCTTCGGGGCTGAGGCTGCTGAGGGTTGTTTGAAAAGGTGTTTTCCTAGAAGGTGGTTTGAAACAGAAACAGAAGCAGCATCCAAAGTGAACCAACAAGGAAGAACAGAAACCCATGACCTTTAAAAAACAAATAGTTCAAGAATAATGATAAAGGCTGTACCAAAAGGAGTTAGTTGAAACCCAGGGAAAAGCAGGTTTCCAGAACAATATCAGGAGAAAATATACAGAGAAGAGACAATTACTCCTTTCACAAAGGAAGGAACTAACCCAGTCAGTGGAACTCCCGGCCACAGGGCAGTTTGGAGGGCAGAGTAATGAGAACTTTCACAGTAACCAGGCATTGGTTCCAAAGTGGCTGAAAGGGATGTCCATTTAATGCCTCACAACCTAAACCAGTTGCTAAACCAGAGCAGGAGACTGATCTGATGGAGCACCAGCCTGATCCGACCTGTGAGCATCTGCATCCTCCTGACAGCAATGGCCAAGGCAGGCACACACCTCAACCTGCCTTCAGGTCTCTGCTGCTTTGGCCCTGTGTTTAAGGACAGCACCAGAACCATCCTCACAAGTACCAGGAGGTCGGGGGTACATGGAAATGTTGGTAAATTAGCTGGGCCTGAAAAGCTGAAGTTTGGATTTTTGTAGCTGATGGAATCATTGTGTAATCGGCAGCTATTTCTTAAAAATTAGCTTAGAGTTCAGGAAATCTGGAAAGTGAAAAAAAAAAGCTGTATGGCATCAGCAGAAGTACAGATTTTCCGAGAAAAAGATGAAAAACTAACTTATCTGCATTTGTTGTTTTTCCAATTGGTTATAATACAGTTATTAATAAAAAACATGAGCAATTTTATCAGGGAAAAAACAAATAAAAGGAAAAAAAAATCAGATCAGTGAGGAGGAAAGAACTTCAGAGTCTTGATCTGTTGACTCGTGGATCTATGGTAATTCACAGCAGGGGAAAATTTGGTCCCTGGAGAACAGGACAGTCACAAGCAATGAAGCTGAGCAAGTTTATCTTGGATGGCCAGACAAACTCAAGAACTTTTGGATCCTGCTAGTTGCTTGGGATTTGTTAATAAACACCCTAGTGGAAGCTGACTAAACCTGTGTGTCCAATTACCTGAGGTGCCTTATCCCACAGCATGAACACTGGTGAACAGCAGTACTCACAGGGTAAAACTGGTGTCACTGGGTTTCAGGAAGCTTCATTTGAAAACATGATTCCAAATCATGTGGATAGAAAAAATACTGTGTTCATTATGCAACTGTAAAGGATGGTGATAAGATCAGAGTTTGTGTCGTTGTGGATGGAGGGTCCTGGAAGGTTTGATGCTGCAGTCCTGTTTTACTGAATAACTAATATCCAAAATATCAAATAAATAGTAGATTAATGAAATTTGGAGACCACATTAGATTTGGAAGAACCACAAATAATCACTTTTGTCACCCAGCCCAGAGCACTGAGTGCCATGGCCAGATGTTCCTTGGAAACCTCCAGGCCTGAGGACTCCACCACCTCCCTGGGCAGCCCCTTCCAATGCCCGACCACCCTTTCAGTGAACAAATTATTCCTGAGAAAGAGAGGACTCAGAGGGAATTAATTATCTTCACTGTGGAAGCAAAGGACAACCTGCAAATTGCAGTTCTTCAGTTTACATCCTAAAAAGTGAACTGGTCTTCTAGGGTGAAATTCTGACCTCAGTTACATGTAAATGAGAAAACTGTTATTTTCTTCAGGAAATTCAGCTGGCTATTCAGTTTGAGAATGGGATTTTTTAAAAAGTGAATAAGAGATTTAGGAGCATACATCTGCCCTTTGCTCCCTTCATAAACTGTTCACAGAAACATGTTGCTAAGTAGATAGCCTGTGTCTCTGCCCTGAAACTGGGCACCTTTTCTTACCAGCAAATACTGTTTTCATGTCAGGAATGCCCAGTTCAGACTGCACTATCATGTGCTATACCAGTCCTGCTGGTGTGTCACAGTGAACAATCAATTGACATTTTTCCTTCTCTCCCACCTTCACCAAAAAAAAAGAAAAAGCACAAGAAAGAAACACAAGAATGGGTTTTCCCAGCCTTTAAAATTAATGTTTGAGAAAAACTATGTTTTAGCCCAACACAGGTTATGATTCAGGGAGAACTATGTGAAATTGAATAGCCTGGGTTATCCAGAAGGTCAGACTACCTGATCCTGGTCTTTCCTGGCCTTTTAAGTCTATGAATAAATTAGAAACCTGATCTCTCAAAGTTTTAATTTCAGAGCAGTCTTTGTAGAAAGGGGTGGAGTGGAACTGCTAATGAATTACATCCTCCTCTGACATTCATTTTTCTCCCTGAGAAACAGTTTCTTTTGAAAAACAGTGTTTAGTTCCACATCTTCTGAATTACAAAAAATTTATACCTCTTTATGTCATATACTGTACTGTGTGCCAGCACAGCAATTATTAAGGCATTTTTATTGATATTACACAGCTCTTTATGAAATTTGAATTAAATTTATCATGAAAATGGATTTTTAATGACAGCTTGAGTTTACATTTCTGAAGTTCATACCTTTCCACTATTTTTTGTTGGCACTAGAATAGGGCAGTTACAGTATCTTTATTTTAGGAAATATCCTGTAGTTTACTCACATTTATCAGTGTGATTCTACTGACAAAACCAATGAAGTTCTCTATGGAAATTCATGTGCAGAGAGCAGAATCAGGTTAACTGGTCCAAATCTGCACACCTGAGGACCTGAAGTCCCTCATCTGCACTTAGGCATTTACAAGAGTGTCTTGATTTTTAAAGCTGTTGAATGTGCTCAGCTCGTTCTAGTTTTATGAGAATTATGGGACACCACATCCCTGGAATCAATCTGTCATCCTCTGCATCTCTTGCCCTATATATTATCTTTCCTTATTACTAACTAACTGCTGAGGGTAACTTCTGGATTAGCAGACTGAACATGACACTGGATGCTAAACCAGCTAACTCTGCAGGGAATGCTGCTTTTTAATCCACCTGGTTTTTCTACTGCTGCAGATAGAAAGGGCAAGAGAATTTTCTGGGCTTGCTATTTAACATGTTCTATTACTGTGCTTTGATGAAAACCATTGTGTGACATGGCACATGCAGGAGCAGAGTCCAGTCTTGCAGCATGACTAGGTCTCTTCTGGCATTAAGTGGTCTGAGGACAGAAAGGCACAATGTGAAGTCAAATGCAACTATTGACCACTCCAAACAGCATTACAGCACCTGAGCATCAAGCATGCTTAGTGCTCAGGCAGCTTCCAGAAGGAAATTAGGTCTGTATTAGTGCAAGCTACTGTGGGCAAAACCTCCAGCATGGCAAAAATGTCACTTTTGCTTCTCCACAATTGTGTTTCTGTAAGACAGATCTGTGCAGGAGCTGGGGGGGGNCTGGGGTTGTTTTTCATTGGCTAATGGGGGAAGGATTATTGGTTGCTGTTAAAAATGATCCCAAGCAAACTTTTGCAAGGTCTTCTGTGACTAATAAAACCTGAGTCTTTGAAAATGTGCTACAACTCAAGTTGTTGTTAAGAGATAATTCTCTTCGATCCAGATGCTTCCATCTGAAATGCAGTGCAGAGAAGAGAAAAAGGGAGAAGGAAACTTAATGGAAAGTCCCTGAAAGAAGAGGGAGAAGAAATCTGCAGTTTCTCTTGCTTTTTAACACTTCATGTGCTGAACTTGGGGACTGAGGAAGTCCTGTGCCCAGCATGACCTGTGCTGAGATCTGGGAGGAGGATGGTCCTGTCCAGGCTGGATGGGGTGCTGACACGTAGGGATGTCATCTGAAAGGGGAGAGTAGGTAGGGTGGGGTTGTCTTGGTCCTGGTATAATGTCTGTAACAGTGAATACATGGCCATAGATCTGTGAAAGTGCCTTGGAAGAGCTGCTCTTTACAGGAGTGCCCTCACACTCAGGCAAAGGATTTTGATTATCCTCAGCAGTTTTGGCACATTCAGTAGATGTAAAGACCAGTAAAATCCTTTCTTCTGTGATTTATATTGTCTATTTCCAGCCATTTTTCACCTCTTCCTGCACTCAGACCCAAGGGCCTGTTCATGAGCAGTGAGTGAGATGAGGTGTGGAGGTGTTTTCTCACAGCCCTGCAAGATGTGGTGCAGTTGCTGCTCAGACAGTGATGCAGCATCTCCCTCCAGAGAGGATGGACATGTTTTCCTGGCCACCCATCTCTTGAGTGTTTATCCTGTTTTGGCCAATCTTTCCCCCCTTCTACCTGTACCCTCTTGCATCTTGTTCCTCACCTCTGGACTTTACGTTTTAGTCTGGAGAAATGGAGATTTCAGTCAGAAGCAAGTTTGTTTGTTTGCAAACAATAAACGATGACTGGCAGCCTCGGTCATGGGACACCAAATCCTTCTGACTACCAGTGATACCTGGAAACCTAAGGCACCTTTAAAAATCACAGAATGGTTTGGGTTGGAGGGGATTTTAAAGCTCATCTTATTCAGCCCCCTGCCATGGGCAGGGACACCTTCCACTAGCCCAGGGTGCTCCAAATCCCATCCAACCTGGCCTTGGACACTTGCAGGGCTGGGGCAGCCACAGCTTCTCTGAGCAGCCTCTTCCCAGCACACAGATCTGATAAATGCTGCAGATGGTATTCAGGCAGCCCCAATATTTACAGAACTTCACTGATAATGTCTCACTGTTTACTTGCCCCAGTCTAAAATATCCCATCTGCAGACACAGTATATGTTCTGTTCTGAGAAGGCAATCCCCATTTATCTTCCATGAATTTGAAAAAAACACCAAGCTCCTTGAACAAAAAATAAAAGTAATAATGAGGCAGACACAAGCAGTATAAATCAATATAGCACTATTGGTGTCAACAGAGCTGTGCAAATATATACTTGCTGAGGATGACACATAAAATCAAGCCCTAACTTTATATGGAAAAAGATAGAAACTACAGCAGCAGTATTAAATACACTTTTCAGCTATGCTCAAAATGGATTGTGAAATAAGTCGTTGCTGCACTAAATAATTTGAGAGGGTTGTGAATTCTTCTGTGAGCATGTTGCATCAGGAGACAGAAGAAAAATCAAAGCACAGCCTTGCAAGGAGCATTTCCCCTGATATTAACAATAAAACTGTAACACTTCTGGGTTTTAAATAATAATTCTAACCAGTTTTTACAGGTTGTTGTAAATTCTGCTCTGCCCCAAAGAGAGAGGGCCGTGACAGTGCTGGGACAAATGCCACTGCAGGTAAGTGATTTGTGGCAGCATTGGGCAACTGAGGAGTTTCACTAAAACATCATTATCTCAGCAATCATTTCTGGCTGTAACGAGCATTGTGGTTGTACTGCAGGGAAAGTTCCCAGTGAGGTGCTGTGTGGCTTGGATAAAGCCCCTGGAGACTGAATAGGAAACATCCCAGTATCATTAGTGAATTGCTTCTCTTTCAAGCAGAAGAAGCTGTTGGGCTCATACAAAGCCATGGTGGTGACAGAACGATGTATCTTTGGGTTAAGCTGCTGGTCCAACACTGGTTTAGCAGCACAAGACTTGCCATCTGTGTGGAGCCCTTTTGAGGTCTGATGAGTTCCTCCCGACTCTGAGGTTCTCTGCTGTCAGACCTGACCACAGAAATGGGCTAAACAAAGCTAAGGAAAAAAAATAATTACTTAATAAATCAACAGCTTAGAAATTAATGCATGTGCCTACCCCATAAGTTCATGTAACAAGACTGGTATGAGTTAAATATTCACCTAGTATTCATTTCACAGATGGAATTAAACCTCATACACAGTAACAGAGATAATGACTGAAACACCAAGATCAGCTTAAATCCTGTGTCCTGAGAAGAACAAAAAAGAAGAGAAATCATTGCTGCAGCAAATTGTAGAAGTGTTAAAAGGCACAAAAGGGTGTTCAACTAGTAGATGATTTTAAGTAAAGCTAATAAAACATGGCCACTTCATTATTCATTCATGAGGAAAGGCTGAGTTCAGACACTGTTTCGGTAGGGAAGCTGTTCTATAATATCCTGTCTCTTGTTCATCATTCCCACAATCTCCATACACATCTTGTTTATGAAGCAATTCTTTTAGTGCACTGAAGACCAACCAGGGAAGTCAAAGAAGAAATCCCTGCTGTTTTAATAGAGTTTAAATACAGTCCTGATCACTCTCTTCCTAATTCTGGGATGGAGAACTGCACAGTGAAGGAACCTCATGCTGAACAACACTCAGCGCTTTCCAGGGAATAATCTCTCCCCTCATTCCCTGAATCCTTATGAAAATCCTGGGTCTGCTCCTCCTGAATTCAGTTGCAAGATTCTCTTTGCCTTTAATTTGCAGCAGGACTGTAGGACCAGACAAAGAGTGACATCAAGAGATTTGTGATGCGTTTTCTGGCTCTGGTTCTGAAGCGCATCATGAATAGCTGTGTGTGAATTACTCTGGTCATTTGTTCTCCTCTCAGATGGTCCATGGAAACAGAGATGGAATTAATTTCCCTGCTGCAAAGTGCCTCGATGCCAGGGCTCTGGGGTGCTGGGGACACGCTGCCTTGGGCACCAGGGTACGGTGAACAGAGGGTGCCAAAGGCGCCCAGAGAATTTGGATACAATCAATGGGAATGTTAATAGACATCCAGATCACAAAGTTTAAAATGTCATCTTTGAGCATCACCAGCCATAATCACTCCAGCTTTTTTCCCCTAGTCATTTTCTCCTGTCTATCCAGTTCACCACTCTTTCCTTGCATTGTTCCTGCCTCTTTTCAGGCAGAGACCTTCGAGCCATAAAACTTCCAGGAGTGTAACATACTGTCAAATGAGGCAAAACACCAAGTAATTAAATAAACAAACAGCATCAGGGTCCACTGAAGGAAGAGTTTGGTTGGGCAGAAGCTATTTTTTTTTTTGCACCTTAGTTTCATCTTCTCCTTTTTCTGTCAGAGTGTTCTTGCCATTTAAAACTTAATCCCTTGATTTGACATTTTCCTCTGTCCTCCATGCCACTTCCTACAATTACTCTTCCACTTTCCTATGCAGCTTTTTTTTTTCTTTTCCCCAGACTGAAATTTATTTGTAATTTCTCTGGGAAAAAAAAATCTAGTTAAAACCCAACTGCTAGGGATAATTGAAGGGAGCAAGGGAGGAAAATTGGATAAGGGAGGAGTATTGCTAGTAAGGGCACAGTCGAGGTAATAAAGGAAAACAGCAAGTTCCAGCTGTAAGGTTTGGTCAGATGTCTGCAACACCAGACAGGTGGGATCACGAAGCCCCTGAGGTTGGTGTCATCCTTGTGTTCTCACTGCTGGGCGCTGTGCAAACAGTGGTTCTTGCATGGGGCCATTACTTCTGTAGCCTGTCCCAAACCAGATAACAGCAGCAATAACTTCATAATAAAAAAATATGGACCATCAAATAGTGTAAAAATGGTATATAGACTTTTACAGCACCCCTTAGAAACTTACAGTCATAGGTCAATCAAGGACCAGCCTTCAAAGGTCCCTTTTGCAGAGCTGCTAAAGAGCTGTCCCTGCCCTGTGGCACCACAGAATCACAGGCTGGTGAACTTCAGGATCATCGAGTCCAGCCACTCTACACTCATAGAATCACAGAATGGTTTGGGTTGGAAGGAACCTTAAACCTTGTCTTGTTCCACCCCCTGCCATGGGCAGGGACACCTTCCACTAGCCCAGGTTGCTCCAAGCCCCATCCAGCCTGGCCTTGGACACTTCCAGGGCTGGGGCAACCACAGCTTCTCTGCCCAACCTGTGCCAGGGCCTCACCATAAATCAATGGCTGGTATTACATGAACTGAATTTCTCTGGGAACGCCACAGCAAACCAGAACCTGGAAATGCCAGACACAGTTCAAGTAGGAAATACCTTTTCTCGACATCCTAAATTAGTAGGGCTTTATTATTTCAGCCAACTGTAAAATCAGAACACAACTCACTAACCTGACAATGTTATCTTGTCAAGGACTCAATTTGTTTACTGTTGGAAGGGTTTTTTCTTCTTGTTTTCTATCTGCTTTTGGTTTATCCTCAATTCTCTTTTCGTTTCCCTTTGTATTGATTTTGCAATTTTCCTTTCTGCTTTTCACATTTCACACACAGATTTCAGCGATTTGGCTTCTTTTCTTCCTGCATTGCTATTTAATACGTGCATTTGTCTCCATGCTTAAACATATGGAGTCTCAATATCTTATCAGCTTCACAGAACTCCCACCAAGACTTTTCTTCTTTTGTTTTCACTTGGGTCACACTAATGGTGTTCTGACAGCTCAATGTTGGGACCTCTTTTCAACTAAATTAATCAAATAGAAAAGTAGAGCACACGGGTTCCTTTGATATCTCCCCTGGTCTTTAAGCAAGTTCACAGGCTCAGAGATTACAGCCACATTTATAGCATTGCTGAAGAAATGTTAGGATTTTAAGCAGAAAGTCTTATTCCCTTATTTATTATCAACATATTAACATAAAGGGAAGTACAAATGCAGGAGTGTGAAATACGATTGTCCCTGGGCTCAGTATTTCAGATGGGTGCAATATTCATGGGTACAGCTCAGAAAGAGAGGGTGCAGCTCTCTTCAGGCCTGGGGTTTAGCACAGAGCAGCTGGGCTTGGCCAGCCCTTCTGCGCAACAGGCTCTGAGCTGCTCTCCAGATGCTGCCCCAGCGATGTCAGCTCCAGGCACAGCCTCTCTGGGGACTCTGCCCACACTTCTCTGCCCTGCCTTGCCCTCAGCCACCACCACAAACTGCAGCCCAGAAGGGAAGGCATCAGGGTTCTTCCACCTCCCAAGGGGCCAAATGGTGTTTGTGGCTCTCCTCCAGCACAGCTTGTACACAGAGCTGTAGCTTGGAGGGGAAGAAATGTCCCTCCTCCTCCACTCAGGGCGGCATTTGAGAAGCTGCTGTGTGCTGCATGGTATGTAGTACCAAGCATTTACAAACTGCTTTATGGTAAAAGCAATTCTGCATCTGTTTAACTTCACTGCCAGGAGAAGCCCCATTTCAATGAGTCACAGACTGGGTGGGGTTGGGAGGGACCTTACAGACAGTCTCATTCCAAGCCATGGCCAGGGACACCTTCCATTAGAACAGGTTGCTCCAAGTCCATCCAACCTGGCCTTGAACACTCCCAGGGTTTCAATATTTGAATTCATGTGATTAATCAGATGCAAAATTTCCAGAGTATGAATAGGTGTGGGCAGGACCAGGACATTACAGTTCAGGCTGAATTCTACTGGAGGTGTTCAAGCATCAGTGCTCTGGTCTAGTTGCCAGTGTGCAGATCAGTGAAAGGTTGGGCTCAATGATCCTGGAGGTCTTTCCCAACCCTCAATGATTCTGTGATTCCAGGAATCCCCTCACTGCAGGGATCTCTGGCACAAGAACCACAGTGCACACCTTTGCTCAGGACAGAAGATTGTGAGGGGCCAATGTACTTCTTACACTGTCACGACTTCAGGAGGAATATGGGTTCTTATCCACTCTGGGTTTGGGCCTTTTATAATCATAATTTGTTATTTTTGTTAAACAGCTTAATTTAGTCATTCTGATAGTTTCAACTGAAAAAGAAACACCCAGTTTCAATGAGATCTTGGCTTTGTAGAGTAGGATGTGATTGGCTCTTACCTCAATCTTTGTTGTGCAGCTCTAGTATTTCTAGAGTGACAGCAGCTGAAGTTCAGTAATCTTGGCTTTTAAATAATAATAGAAGAAGGACATTAGGCTTCAGCATTCTGAAAAAATGGTTTTACAAATCTATAGCCTGTAGTATATGAATCACATGCTTTCACAATGAGTTGTTCAATACAGTTTTCATAAATCAGCCCTGTAATTTTGCTGGCTGTTGCCTTGATTTTAAAAAATTTGGACTTCACAGTTTTGAGAGTATGAAATCTCTCTCTGTAACTACTGAAAATCCTTTTTTTTTAAAGACTGATTTTTAAAATGGATATTAAATTAATTTACCTGAGTCTCAGAAAATTAATTCTTTTTTCACAGAGTAAGTGGAAAGTTAGGGGAGGCTTTGCTGTGCTCACCATACAAATGAGAGTTAATAGCTGTTTGAGCACTGTATCCATCCCAGGCTACAGTGTGGAACTGCAAAAGACACTGAAGATCTGCATTACAAGGATGAAGAGGTTTGGGTCAAACCACATGAAATACTATGGGTTTGGGTTTTTCCATTTCCATTATTTAATCCCTCCTAGGCAGTGTCGGATGTTGCATTCTGCCAGGAAGCTCTTTCAGAAACACTTCAGACATTGCTTTCTGTGGAAGGAGCTTTTATTTTCTAGGAGTGGTTCTCCATCAGTGAGGTCTAAATGCAGCTCCAGTTTTGCTGGCTTAGCCAGACTAAGGTTGTACAATAACAAAGTTGTGACAAGAGGATTTATTGAGTGATTTATCATTTTTCTCCAGAGTAGAAAAAATTATTCTGCCCAATTTTATCTTGAATTAAACCCAGGAAACCTCATTAGTAAGAATCTAGTAGAACATTCCTTTTTATCTGTGTGTGGGAGACACAGGGATGACTGTCATTGCCTCTCTCCTGAGGAGCCAAGTTGATCTTTCCAGAGCTTAGGAGTGCTATAGCAATGGAAATAAATGACATTGGGGGAAATGAACCTTGGAGCAACCAAAATTTAGGGAAAGCCAAGAGTGGACTTTTATTTGTGTCATAAGCAATGATGACATATAAATCAGGAGACAGTGGCTACATAATAACCTCCAAAATAATTTACAAGCACAGTATTGTAAATTTTAGACAATCAAACTTACAAACCCTGGGAGTACAAGATCAATTAAATTGTGATAGAAGACAGTATTTTCAAAATTGAGTGCAATGATATTCTTTGAAGAATCCTGAGTAATAAAATGACAAAATTCAGGGATACCAGCTCTTTCAGATTTATAGATCTACAACATCAGGTTCTCTATTTACTTTACTTAACTGGCCATACTGTTTGCCTGGAGGAAAAAAAAAGAGAAAGAATAAGGCAAAAAGCAAGTGGTTCATAAAGGACAACCAAAGTGACCAAGGTTGTGTTTTCTCCTCTTCTCCCCTTTCTCTACTGTAATCTCCTTTCCCTCCTCCTCAAGCTCTGCTTCTCACGAGGGGTTGATGAAGGCCTGGGTTTTTTTATTATTACTGTTTTATTAGGAGTTCAGTTCCTTCTGTGTCTGAAACATTCTGTGATAGCTGGAGAACAAGTCAAATGTGACACTACATAAAATAAGAGACTTGAGTAACTGTGATAGGAAGAGATTTACAGTCTGGGTGTGTAAAGCTGGGTGGTGGTGGGTTTTGTTAACACTTAATTTCACTTCTGTGGCTGGACTCACATTTTCCTGTATTAAACTTTCACCCAGATTCTCCCTTCTGATAACACTGAGAATGCTGAATAAGAGCATTTCTGGAGATACCCAGTCGAAGAATTAACATGTGAGTGGTTTGGCTGAATTAGTGGGCTCAGGGGAACAGTCTGGGGACAGAAACCGCAGAGGGTGGGACCAGGTCAGATTGTGGGAGCTGCAGCCAGCCAGGTGAAGCCCTGACCTGCTGAAAAGGAACTGCAGAGACAACAGCAAGTCAGGACAACAGAAAGGAAGGACAGATTGTGCCCACGTCCCACCTGGAAGGTTTCACTCCATGAGTTTCCTCTCAGCGAGGACGCCGTAACACTTCTAGCAAAACCAGATCTGATCTGTACCTTTTTAAAAAGAGGTTCCCTCACCCATCTTCTCCTCCCAGCACCCTTTAAAGAGCTGTCATGCAGCAGGTTTTATTTTTGCTGAATCCTAGTTTCGAGTGTTAAGAAACAGAACAACCAAGCACACATTTAAGGGAGACTCTGCATTTTCAGCCCGATGCACGAGCAAACCAAACTCCCTCTGAACACCTTTATCCACCACCCTCTTTTCTTGTTCCCACATCTCTCTGAGCGTCACCTGAGCAAATGATGTTCTGGCAATAAAGACAATAAAGGAATGTTCATATTCCATGGCATGTTAATAAAGCCCCATGTGTCTCCATTCCAGTGGCCAGAGTCTAACAGAGCCTGCCCTTGCAGGGAGCAGGAGGTGCCTCCAGCAGGCTGCCATATCACAGCCCCATCCTGTCTCGTTCTTCACGCTCCCCTGCCTGCCTACACTCCCTCACTTTCTCATCAGACACAAGCTTTCCAGGGCAGCAAACACACTTTATGTTTTACATGTGCACAGTAGCAAGTACAATGCAATTCCTGCCCTCAGGCATTCACACAAAACAAGTCTTAAAAGAAGTATTACATTTTTGCCTCTGCATATGGCTTTGTGTAGAATGTGGCTGTGAACTTGGCTTGGCCACAACCATCTTCTCAGTACAAACAAGGCAGAGGGAAGCAAGTCCATGGGAGCTTTAGGAGAGGGTAAGGAGAAGGGTGTAGGGTGGTTGCACAGAGTGCTGGAAGGCTCCTTAACTTGGCATGTCTTGCAGAGGAATTTTGGCAGCAAGGGGAGATTGGATGGTTGGGTGCTTGCAATGTTGGTCACTGCTGAGCAGGGTGAGCATCTGAGACCTTGCTGGGTCCAACCAGGCACATCAAGCACAGCTCCTGTGAAAGGTTGAGCAGACAGTCAGCCACCATGCTTGCCCCAGGGCTAGAGACAGCAAGAAGGCTGTCAGAGACCACCACTTGGGTGATTTTGGCAGCTGACAAATATCCTGGTGGAGAATGACCCATTCATCAAAGGCAAAATTAATTATGGATGAGATCTGAAGGAAGTGTTCAGGAGTCTGTGTTTGGTTGGTAGGTACTGGTGGTCCAGGCTCTCAGGGTCACCACTAAAGGGGATGTTTAATGCCCAGCTGACACTCCCCTTTGATTTCAAGCTCCTTTTAAAATTAATTTGCACACTTCCTAGCTAGCTGAGACACAGCCTGGATTAGTTACACACATAAGTGCTCCTCTCAGCTCCCATTCCTTTCCCTGCCTTTGAGTATTCCAGCTTCCCCCTTTGCTCTTGCTTATCTGAGATCTTCTGTCTATCTGCGGTGTTTTCTCTCTGTGCTGTTCTCATTTCCCTTCTCTGTCCCTCCACCTAATCCTTATCCTTCTCTCGGCTTCTTTAATCCTGTCTGCCCAATTATGCAAAATGCACATTTACATTTTGACAGGGCTCCTCCACCCCTTTTCACATCGTTATTTGTAATACAAATCATTCTCCCCTGCTTCCCTCAGTTCCTGGCTGCCTCTCAGCTTCCTCACTAGCATGTGGTATTGAAATGTGGGGCTCATACGTGCTGCTTCCCCCAGCCCTGTGCTGGGAGCCCTAACCCAGCTGTGCTGCACAGGACAGGTCAGAGGAGCTCACTGACCTCCTTCTGCTGTGCTGGCTGCGAGGAGAATCATGGACTCATAGAATAGTTTGGATTGGAAGAGACCTTAAAGCTCATATCATTCCAACTCCCTGCCATGGGCAGGGACACCTCCCACTAGACCAGGTCGCTCAAGGCCTTATCCAACCTGGCTTTGAGCACTGCCAGGGTTGGAGCATCCACAGCTTCCCTGGGCAACTCGTGCTGGTGTCTCACCACCCTCACAGTGAAAAATTTCTTCGCAATATCTAACTAAATTTCCCCTCTTTCAGTTTGAACCCATTTCTTCTTGTCTTATCACTACAGTACCTAAAGAAGGGCCCCTCTTTGGCTCCCCTGGAGGTCCCTTCAGACACTGGAAGGTGGATGTGAGGTCTCCACACACCCTTCTCCTCTCCAGGCTGAACAGCCCCAACTTTCCCAGCCTGTCTCCATAGGGACGGTTCTTCAGTTCTCTTCTTGGCCCCTCTGCACTGGCTCTAGCAGCTCCATGTCCTTCTCATGTTTGGGACACCAGAGCTGTACCAGAGTTCCAGGTGGGGTCTCACAAGAGGAGAGGGGGAGAATCCCCTCCCTCGACCTGCTGGCCTCGCTCCTTTGGATGCAGCCCAGGATTCCAGTGGCTTTCCAGGCTCTGAGTGAGCACTGCTGGCTCATGGTGAGTTTTTCATCAACCATCACCCCTAAGTCTTTCTCCACAGGGCTGCTCTCAGTCACCTCCCTGCCCAACCTGTAGCTGTGTCTGGGATTGCCCTGACCCAGGTGTAGGGCCTTGCACTTTGCTTTGTTGAACCCACAGTATCCTTAAAAACAAAGTTCAAGTAGAGAAATTACATGCTATTTCTTCCATAACTTAATTAGTAAAACTCACAAGATTTTGCAACAGCACCTTGAAATTTAAGTTGCATTTACTACTACTGCACTCTGCACCAGATACTATATTCCCTCATCTCTACAGTATATAGAGGGTTTTCCAATAGGGTAGCATCAGTTTCTTCTTCCATTCTCTCTCCTCGTTGGAGTAGATTTGTTTCTGCAGACCAGTGTTTTATTTGGGTAAGGCCTTATTTATCTTTATTCTAAGTACATCCTGCTCTGCGTTTACATTGGAGAAGACAAGGTCAGGGAAGTATACATCTTATTTAGACTGGAAAGTGCTGAAGTCTGAGGGCTCCCGGTGAGAAGTCTCCCAGCAGTAGGCATTACTCTTACTGCTCTCTCAAGATGACCTTCATTAGCTCCCACATTAGTTCATTACCTCATCTCCCACCGAAGCTTCACATTTGTGGCACGTTACACAGTAGCAAAATTATATTTAAAAGGACAAAAGCCGTCTTATCTTCACTGGACCGAGGCCAAACTTACACAAAGCACCACTGGCATCTCCAGTCTTAACCATCTTCATAACACTGCCAACAGAGAGGGAATATTTGCACATTACCTACAGCTGCAGCAGCACAGCCCCAGGAGATGAGCATCCCCAAAGCTCAGAGAGGCAAAGGCTGTGAGTGCAGTGCCATCACCCACGGTTTGCAGAGCGGCAGAAACAATTAGCCCAAGCTCAGCAAGGAGCCCTCAGGAAAGCTGGGAGCTGAGCCTGGGCACCCCAAACCACGCCATGGAGTTTGCTGCATGATTCAGGTACCTATGAAGTTTTATAGCAGGGAAGTGTTTTTCCTCTTCTTTCTCTGCCAAGCTTGAGTGAGCACAAGGTTACAGGACTAAATTGCCTTTGCTTCCCGACAGTGGTGTCCTCACCTGGTTTCCTTCTTTGCCCTTACACCCATTCTTCTTTGTCATCTCCAGACAAGTTACAACCCTCCATCTTTCCTCTTCCTCTCTTGGCCAAGACAACGTGGAAAACTCACATTGCTGAGGGGGAAGTCAGTATGTCAGAGCACTGTCTTCTCTCCCTACAGCTCCCTATTTTTCTACAACACACATTTACCTTTGAACCTTTGTTTTAATCTCTCTTTTATCAATCTCCAGATAAAGCCCCGTTGGTTTTCTATCCAGTCCAGCCGCTCATTTGCATTCCTGGTACGTGCTTTTCTGTGCTTAGATTCCACTTCCTTCCCTGCCTTATCACCCCTCTTATCTGCTACCTTCAGCTTAGCAATTTTTATCTCCCCTTCTTCCTCCCCCTCTCCTTTTTCTGTCCGTTTTTGGCACCACTAAAGGCCCTGCACTGTGGCAGTGCTGTGGTTCCCAGCCCAGAGCCCTGGCTGCCCCCTGTGCCTTTGGAGCATTGCTGAGCATCCCCAGAGGAGCAGTGCTGAGCACCCCAGAGGAGCATTGCTGAGCATCCCCAGAGGAGCAGTGCTGAGCACCCCAGAGGAGCAGTGCTGAGCATCCCCAGAGGAGCAGTGCTGAGCACCCCCATCAGAGCAGTGCTGAGCATCCCCAGAGGAGCAGTGCTGAGCATCCCCAGAGGAGCAGTGCTGAGCACCCCAGAGGAGCAGTGCTGAGCACCCCAGAGGAGCAGTGCTGAGCATCCCCGGCGTGCCCCTCTGGATGAGTGGGCAGCATTCAGCACGTTCGGGGAGATGGAAGCCCGTGGCAGCGCCGATGTGCCACCAACTAGTGCATCTCGCTGCAGCCGTCCCATCAGTCCCGGGGGAAATTACAGCGAGATGATCTCGGGCGCTCAGGCTGCTGTTTCAATGCTGGCTCCTTTGCTCCTGCTGGAGCCAGGGACACTGGGCTGGCAGCCGGCAAGGAGCGGCCCTTGGTGATGCCGCAGCATCGCTCCTGTCCCCGGCGTGTGCGGGGAGGGGGTGCGGGATGCTGGAGGGGCTGGGGCAGGAGGTGATGGGCACTGATGGCCGGCACTGGCGAGATGAGCTTGGTAATGGCCGCGTGTTGCTTTTTCCGCTTGCAGAGTAGAGAAACAGCCATATGAGAAAGGGAAAGGTCAGATACTGAGGGAAATAGAAGATACTTAAAGCTAAATGTCAGGACATCAATTTGGCGAGCTAAAGAAATATTTGCCCCTTTCCAGGCTGTGGGGGTCCCGAAGGGCGTGGGAGGGCTGGGGGTGCCCGCTCTGCCCCCGGCCCCGACGGGGCGGGTTTGTCCGGACAGCCCTTGGGCATCGCTCCGTCGTGTTCAAACACGATTGATGCCGTCATGGATCACTCGCTTATTGAGACTTCAGGCTGAAAACCTGCCCGTAATGATTCACTGTCACGGTCACCGTCAGCGCCTTTTGTTTGGCCGTAACCATTTTCTCTGGAGCACTGGGGATTTCGGAGTTAAAAGCTCCGCTGGCGCTCCCACCCCGGGCTGGTGGGACTTGTATTCCCAGCGCAGTAGTGCCGGGTCAGGCTCTGGAGCACACACATCCCGCGGGGCTGCGTGTGCCGAGAGCCTGAGAAACCCTGAACACTGCTTTGAACTTCAATTATTAATACCCACCTCAAGGCTTCCTCGGGAAGATGGGCTGAGAACCGCAGTCTGCGCTTCACTCCGAGGATACTCCACCTTTGTGTTTGTGTCAAAACAGGGGACTTTCACAAATGCCTTTGTTGCCAGGGGCTTGAATTATGTACTGGGAACTTGGTGCTCCGCTGCGTCGCAGTAAACAACAGCACATTTCTACGAATTTATTAATCGGTTCTGTATGCATTTATTTTTCAGTAGTGGTTTAAGCAAATAAAATGGAGTAACCAGAGGATTTTTACTGAGTTAATTAAAGAGGAGAGCAGTTTCAGGCAAGCATGACATTAAAGACTTGCCAAATACCTCTTTTCTGAAAATACTACCAAGCGCTTTTAAGTCTGCTCCAGTTCTTAGGCTTCAATGGAAAGTCCTTTCCAGACCAACTGGTTTGAGTTCCAAAACAAGTCGTCTGTCAGCAAGTTTGTAAAGGGGAATGGGCCGGAGGAAAAAGGATTTTATGGGGAAAATAGGTAAAAGAATACATCTGAGATAATAGTTTAAAAGTTCAGTGTGTCCCCTTCCCAAAGCATTGTCACTAACTTTGTTCTGCCTGAGGCTCCCCATTCAGGGGTGGTGTGGTGAACCAGTCTTAGCGACTTCAAAACTTAGTCTGAATTTGGCCCTAGAAGTCTAAAATCTGTTTGATTTAACATTCTTGCACTCTTTTCCCATGTTTTAATGCTCTGTCCCACTGTGCTGGCTTTGACAGGAAGCCCAAAGCAGTCATCAGTTTCTATAATGAAGAAATTTGCCACAAACAGCTCTTTGTTAAAATCAATGAGAGATCTGACCTGTTAATTTCTGAAGTAGCCTCCTGTATGCAGAGAGGCTCTGCAATATTGCCTGGCTCTGGGATGTGAGAAATGACACTGTGTATTGCTCACGGGGTGCTAAAAACTTATAGATGTGAAATAGATTGGGAGGTCTGCCAGTACAAAGTTAATGGAAGTTCTCATAATTTCCCCAAGTGACATTGGTGACCTGGGCTTGAAGTGAAGCCAGGTCTGGTTTCACATCATCTAACATTTCACTAAATGTTAACCCATTGAGATAGAATTTTTATTAGGTATGCCAGCATTTCATAATTTACCACAGCCTCTAGATATACATTTTCCTTTTACAGTCTAGGAGATGTTTATTATGGTCTTTTGAGATGCATTAAAAGGGTGTTAGTACAAATAAAGCTCCCTTCCTTAATCTCCAGGCAAGCTGCAAAAGCAATTTAATATCAGCACACTGGATACCTGGTGTGCTTCTTGAACACATAAGGATCCAACAAGTACACTCCAAAGCTCTCGAAGGCAGATGTTTGATGACTTGGGGCTGCTGCAGCGGGAGAAGGGAACACAAGGATGCCGAGGGGACAAAGCCCTTTGCACAGGCAGCCCACCAACAGAGTGTTATTTTTCAAAGTGTACCCACTCAACCCAACGGCACCCACAGCAGGGAAACATGAGGTAAATTAGTGACCTTTCAGGCCCAGATGTTAAGAGAGTAGAATAGCTGAGAAATCCAAGGGCTAAGGTCAAGATAAAGAGTGCTGCATAAATGCAACAGCTGTAAGGCACTGAGAAGGCATCAGAGACAGTGAGCACCAGGAATATATAAATCACTCGGAGCAATCTGCTGCAGCACGGCGTGCTGGGCTGCACAGTCTCTTTAAACTATTGCCAACGCTTTCCAAAAGTGCATGGTTAAAATTAGGCTTCCCAAGTCCGTATTTAGAAATTGAAAGGCACCAGAAGTACTGAGCATCCATCGAAACATATGGGCTCACAAACCCTCTGGAAATCAGGTCACACTTTGAGGCAGAGATTTCTGTGCCGAGTTGCCCCTGAACTGAAAAGGGTCTTGGTCTGAGAGCAGCCCCACCTCCACCCTTTTCAGACCAGTCTAAAGAAACAGTTAAGACTCAGCTTCTCGATTATGAAAAGCTTTGACCTATATAGAAAACCCAGAAGCCTGAGCAGTAGAACTAATGAAATATGATTTCCAACCATTCTTTTCCACCCGGATTTCCCAATATCCATAAGGAGTGACTTATAACAGGGTTTGTCTCCCCTAATTTTCATAGACCTTGCATAACTTTAGTGTGTTCATCAAGGGTGCTTAGAGTTAGCCCATGTTTTCAAACATCAACTTGCTTATCTGGAAGTGTGTGCAAGGATTGGGGATCCTGTTGCTTATAGTAAAGGTTATATAGACCACATAGTGACACAAACTGAAGGGCTTTGTGTCATTTATATCTGCAGCTTCTCTAATTTATTACAGGATTTTTATAAAGTAGGACTCTTTCCAAGGCTACACGTGTGCTTACTGAGACTTGTCTGAATCTTGTTCTGTCAGTCTTTTTGTTGTTTAGCCAGTCTCTCAAACAACAGGAAATTGATTTGTGCCAAAATATGTACTATATTCTCCAATTTGCCTCACTGAGAAATTTACCTGAAACGTTCTAAAAACTGAGATGGAAGAAAAGGATGTCACCTTTAATTGGTACATATAGACAAAAAATACCCCAACAAAACCCCGTTAGTCACAACATTGCCTTACAAGTTTCCTTGTTTACTCACAAACGAGAATCAATTCACAAAGGCTGTAACTCTCTATCTCAGACAGGACATAAACAAACATTATTCCACTGGATTAAGACAGAGGTGTCTGTGAATAGCAGTGAGTATTCCCCGTGGTAAATGCAGGATCCGTGACCCCAGCAGCTCGCTGTGCTCTCTGAGCAGAAGGGTGCTGGGTTCAGAGGAGCAGCAGAAACAGCAGGGATTCATCTGGGCACCAGAGAGCCTGAGCTTTGTTCCAGAAGACACCAGGCTTCATGTGCAAAGCTGACCAGCAGAAAAATCTCATGAATAACTGGGCTTTTTCCTCCATTAGATCCCGGTTTAGTCAGGTAATTAGAGATCTGATTAAATAAATTGCTCATTAGTTTTTTTAAGGCTCTGATTGTGTAAACACTCATGAGTTTGTGTTTATTGCTATGGTTTCAATTGTTGCCCAAAACTGTTGCCCAAAGTTCAATTGCTGTGTTTTTCTTTCTTATGGAATCGAGTCCTATCAATATGGCTTATTTAAAATTAAAATTAGGCAGCAATTAACAACTATTTCGCAAATCAAGAGGAAACAAAAAAGCCCTATTGAGACAACACAAAGCTGAATGCCCTCTGATGAATTTGCATGTTCTCCAGTCCTTGTCCCATTCAGGCTTTATTGGTAGGAAGAAGAAACTCACAAAAATCCTCATTTTCTCAGAAAGGTATGTTTTCCCTTCTAAAAATAGCTCTGAGGAAATACCCCACCAGCAATTTAAAATTGGATTTCTCAAAGCATAACAAAATGTACTACAGCTCATACATATGTACATATAAATACAAAGAGAAATAAACTAAACACTTACAGAATCCTTGATTATCAATATGTGTGTTTTCTAACCTTAGTGGCTTCAAGACAAACTCACCCTGAAAACACACACGAAGGCTCTTTGGTGCTCTGACAGATACCCAGAGCAGCTGCAGAGGCCCTGGTGCTGGGCTTGCTCATGCTGACAGGTGAGCTTGTCAACCCCATCCTGCACAAGTGTGACACGGCCCTGGCTCCTTCCGAGCCTGGAGCAGCGAGAGGAAGCACCAGAAAAGCCGTGTTTGAAGCAGTTTCACAGGGGGCTGAGCTGTGCTCTGATTTCTGAGTTACCCAGACAGCTGAACCCCAAGGAGGTGAAGCGTTCTGCTCGCACAGTCAAGGTCAGTCACTGCCCGAGTGTTTGTCATGTTTCTCTCTCCAGCAGCTGTCAGAGTGCAGGGAGGCAGTGGCTGCAGCCACCAGCTAATGAAGCTCATCTGGTACATTAGACAGAGGGGCTGTAATGCAGGAGATTGCATATTCGAGCCTTGCTATTAACTCGTGCAAAAGTTGGCTGTGTGCTCTTCCTGAAGACAGAGTGGAGGTTTGCAGCATCATTACTGGGAGTAAAGATGATAAATGACAGATGCTTGTCTAACCATGTGCATCTTTTCCCTCCAGTGTGACTCAAGTTGCTCCTGAGATCCACTTGGGGCAGCTACCACTCCAGTTTTTTGTCCTCATGCCTTTTATCAAGCCACTTGAAAGCATTTGCTCTCGGATGAAAGCACACGTTTCTTTGCATGCTCAATGATTTGCAATTCTGCATCTCCCTGACTGGGCTGAGGAGCCTTGTGTGGGTGTGCATCCCTGTGCCTGGACCTGTTTTATCCTCCCCTGTGTGTACACCAGGCTGGAGAGCCCTTAACTGTGCCTCGGGGATTGTGCAGGGGCTCTGTCTGGTTTAGGTGAAAGCCCTAAACAAAGTGCTTAGAATCTGACTCTTACTCTGTGCTCTGCCACACATTCCCTAATGGATCAACAGCAAAGTGCACAGAGGACAGAGGAACAAAGGGGCTGGTTCTGAGCCCAGCCCCTGCACAGACAGCTGACTCCCAGAGGTTTATCTCATGTTAAGGCAGATCCTTAGAAGACTCAGCACTCAGTAATATCCATGTCTAGATGGGAGAGCTTTTGTCTGGAGAGCTCAGCATCTGTGCATTGAACTCTCCTGAAACCATGTGAGTTCCTCCTGATGCTTGAATCAAAGCCAAACTCATTCTGCCATCTCTCCCTCAGAGTGAAGAAACACCGGCCTTCATCTCCCCAAATGAAATTCTCAACCCACTAAACTCAAGAGGACTTTTGTCTTTAGCTTTAATGCACAACAGGGTTCCTCCCCTGTGCCTCAACACCCACCAGTGACACTGGGAATGTCCTGCATCTCCTTCTGTCACACCTGGGTTCTGAGCTCACACAGGTGTGTGCAGACACCTCTGCTCGCGGGTCTCCTGTGTGCTACAAGAATGAAAAAGGCTTTAAAACATTTAATAACAAATTTAGAGTCTTTATATGAGAGTCCTCAACCAGCTCATGGGATTCACATGGCAGACCGATTTTGTAAATTAATCCACAAAAATGCCGATCCCCCTGGCAACTTCCTGATACCACAAAAAAGTTACAGATAACATCTTTGCTAATGTTCTGCAGTATCAATGCTGTTGCCTGTCTTATTTTCTCCCTTATAATTTCTTCTTATTGGTCTTTTACATGGAACTAGCATTTTTGTCCTAATTAGACAATTGTACATTATGATACACTAATTTGTTAACCTATGTTCACAAATCTTTTAATTACAGCAGTCGTCTTTGATGTGCTGTTATTATTCAGCTATAGCAGTAAACAATTCAGCAGCTTACTGGAAGGAACTCATTATTTTCTGAGAGACATTGTCATTATTTTTCAAAGTATTTTCTCCCCTAGAATACAGACAGTGAATAACCAGAGAAACACGCAGAGAGTCATTTCAGAAACCAAACACTTCATTTCACCACATTGATAGTTATTATTGAAAACACACATATTTTTAAAGTGTCAATAAGTTGAGCACTTATTCTTCACACTTGTAATCCCCAAGCTTCAAAGCAGCCAGAGACACAAGAAAACCTTGTCTGGAGGCAGCGTGAGCCACAGCAACAGGTACAGGATCTGTGGCCCTTCATGTGCTTACAGATTGCCATGTGAGCACCGTGGTAGATGGGATGTATGCCAAAGGTTTTTGCTTATTCTTAAAGGTAACGATTCCACATGCTTAACTCTCCTAGATATCCTTAAAGAGAGGGTTCAGCCCTTCTTTTGTCCTTATTTCTGGCTCAAGCAAGACACAGTTGGGTGGTGCATTTTTGTCTCTTTCAGTTAATGTCACTGAGCTGCCTTTAATCTTTGGAAAGATTATATTAATGCTGTCAAGCATTTTTTCCCTCTCTGGAGCAGGGAGGTATAGCCCACTGCAGTGGTGAACCCTCACATGCCCAGGCTCCAGCCTCTCAGCAGCCCTTCCCCTTCCCTCCTCAGGAAGGGAGGCAGTGGCCATGGACTTGCATTTTAGCTAGAACTATCAAACTGTGGAGGCTTGTGTTTTGTCACCAAGAACAGCACGAAGATGCCACAGTTGTAATGTACAGATTGTTGGGAACAGACTGTCTTTCTTGAAGATCAGGTTGTCCATGTGGATATTTACCAGCTGCAAAGGACAGATTCAAATTTCTGGATGTACCACTTTCCCAGATCTAGGAAAGACTTTCTCCTGATTTTGCATCACTCAAAAGTTCAGCAACAGCTGCTGAGACCTCTTATGAGAGTAGGAAGGGGAAAGGGGAGTGTAACCAGGCCATTTGCTGTAAAACTCTAACTCGCTATTGATTTCAGTAGACTATTTTGGGCCCAAACAGTTTCCCAGTGCACAAGCACTCACCCCCCTTCTGCTGGCAGTAGAAAGCCACAGCTCTCACTGAGAATGAGAAAGTGAATGGCAGAGAACAGTGTTGGGTCTCCAAAGCAGTCAGCCACCCCTCCTGGTTCCTGGCAGGTGTTTCCCTAACCAACCCCTTCTTACAGCTCTGTAATGATGGAGGTGTGATGCCTCTCCAGCAACCTCCTCGGTGCTGAACCCTTCCTGCCCTCCACTGCTTTCTCTAATGTGTAATCTGTGTCACCTCTGCGGCAATTCAGAGCCATTATTTGTTGCCCTACCCACTTTTCTGGGAGAGAGCAGCAGAGAAGGTAAGGGCTGGAGGAAGGGAAGACATCTGCTCTGTTTCCTGGGAACCAGGGCTGTGCCGACCTTTCTGTGGTTCTCAGCCCATCTCATTTCTGGCACGTGGACTCCAGTTCCACTCCATAAACCCCAGCAGAGAACGTGCCGTGCTGAGACCATCGGTGAGAACTTCAAGGGCTCATTTTGTCACAGTTTTAAAATGTCAGATTAGGCTGCGCAGCCACATTAGCACCGTTAGCTTTAATATACTCGATGCCTAATCTGCCAGGGCTTCTTTATTGACAGGCTGCATCTCTATTTGAGCTTGAATAAACTTGTGCATAAAATGTTATCAGCAATGACAGCTGAAAAGAGGTCTATTGCTCTTTAAATTTTTGATGGGAGGCAAGCATTCTGTCATTTGTGATAGCATTATATGTAATCCAACATAACAACTTGATAGTCTGATATAACAACATTCCAGCTTCCCTGCTACCATTGTAAAGAGATGCTGCATACAAGCTGCTGCTACGTGCAAGCTGCTGCTACGTGCAATAATATCAGCTCTGACAGCTGGTAAAAGAGTCAAGCTCCTCTCTTTAAATTTCTGGGAAACAACCCTCATCTTTAGTGGTTGGGTTTTTTTTGTTTGTTTGTTGGTTTTGTTTTTTTTTTAATTGGGGTTGGACAACATCTTTGCTCAAAATTCCTGGAGAGATTGTGCTGGTTTGGAAACTCATTACAGGATGGAGGTGCCTCATGAGACATCTTTATTTTCACAGTGCTGTCTGCAAATCTGGTCCAGTGGGATGGTGTTCTGTCCCAAATCATGGACAGGGGCTCCTCAGAGTCTTTGCTCCCTGCACGTATTTCAGCTCCATCCTCCAAGTTTTTCATCACTGTTGGCTTCCACTGTTGCCTCATCCCTGGAAGTGTTGAAGGCCAATTTGGACAGGGCTTGGAGCAACCTGCTCTAATGGAAAGTGTCCCTGCCCATGGCAGAGGGTTTGAACTCTATAAGCTTTAAGTCCCTTTTGATCCAAACCTATGATTCTATGATTCCTGCCAACCTCTCAGTTCCTGCCAGGCAGGGACTGTGTGCTGTCACCAGAGCCCCTTTCTTCCCCTTCCTTTGTTCTCAAAACGATAGGATAATCACAGCTCTGGCCCACCCCTTCAGTGCAGCCCCAGAAGAGTTGTGCTCTGTCACCCCATAGGGACAGTGCATCCTGCTCCTCCAGCAGGTACCTTGTCCCTTCATGCTGGGTGCTCCCTGCATTCACATTCATGTAAAGGAAGTATAATAATACATTGATCAAACATTTTAACCATTATTGGTTTATTAATTGAACTGTGACTTTTTAGATTTCAGTATCTTAACAGCATGAGGTGAGGCAATTCAGAAATTAACTTCAAGTTAGTTCTCACAAGTAGAAGATCAATACACAGGATAAAAGATATCCATTGGATTACGAACAGTTCATGTCCTAAAGAAATATCTGCTTTGCTTTTTCTTTAAGTAGACTTGATTTTCACTCCTTTACATCTCTTCCATGCTGGTATAATTGACTTAAGTCAATGAAAATCCAGTGGAGCAATTCAGTTTAATTTAGTTAAGCTGCACCAGCATGACCCTGGTATGGCAGGGAGGACCAATAACAGCTGATATGGCATCACCAGAACCAGTCCAGAGCCAGTTTATTTTTTTTCACAAACTCTTCTGCACACTGTAGTGGCATCAGTAAGCAACCAAGTGACACTGAAAGTTACCCAATGGTGTGTTCAAATGAAGGAGCACATTTTAATATTACACCATATGCTGCTAAACGAGCTGTCAGGCAAAACTTATAGGCAGGTGGATAACAGACCCATAAATAGCTGAGGTGTAGGTATTTTAAGACACAGGTTTGTGGAGGAGGTTGTACTTCACCTGATTTTTGGCTGGCAGAGAACATTGTGATAACCTCACCTGGCCCTCAACAGAACAGGAATAGCACATGGGATATTTTACCCTTCTTTTCTCATTTTTATTCCTGTCTGTACAAGTTGTAGCATTGCTTTCCTTTGTGGTTAAATCTTTCAGCATAAAAATCACAGAATCACAGAATGGTTTGGGTTGAAAGGGACTTTAATGACCATCCAACCCCACTCCCTGCCGTGGGCAGGGACACCTCCCACTATCCCAGGTTGCTTCAAATAGAACCTGCCCTTGGACACTTCCAGGGATGGGGCAGCCACAGCTTCTCTGCCCAACCTGTGCCAGGGCCTGCCCACCCTCACAGGGAAGAATTTCTTCCTAATGTCTTACCTAATTTTACTTCCTTTCAGTTTAAAACCATATCCCCTTATCCTGTCACAATTGGCCCTGCTAAAAAGTTTGTCCCCCTCTTTCTTATAGATTCCCTTTAAATACTTGAAGGTGCTCTAAGGTCTCCCTGGAGTTTTCTCCAGGCTGAACAACCCCCATTCTCTCAGCCTTTCCTCATACCAGAGGTGCTCCAGCCCTCTGATCACGTTCATGGGCTCCTCTGGACTCACTCTGACAAGTCTATGTCATTCCTTCACTGTAATTACAAAACACCTTTCTCTTGCCCAGGAGCATCATTACAGATGTTTCTCTAGCACTGCCCCTGCACGGAGAATCATTCAGGTTGGAAAATACCTTTAAGATCCTCGAGTCCAGCAGTAAATCAAACACTGCCACATCCACCACTAGACCGTGTCCCTAAGTGTCACATTGATTGAAAGGTGAGGTTCAGGCTGAGACTGCTGCAGAGGAAGGGCAGGGCACTGGAGCACACCCAGCTGGGGGAGGGCTGCCTTTGCAAAGCGAATCTTACCCAGGTATCCTCTCCCAAGGCAGGGAAGTGCTGTTTCTGTTCGCAGAGGGAGGAACTGAGGCACTTCTCTGGTGTCAGCTACAGCTCTTCCTCCTGTGTGTCCATAGGGCTGAACTGGCCCAGAGCAGGGGAGAGCCCTGGAGTCAGAGTCCTATCCTTGGACAGCCTGGGCTAAGACCTGCTCCCTTGGTGTGCTGAGACAGAGGCTTAGTCAAACTGGACATGGTATGGAGAAGGTGTCATTCCCTGCAGAGCTTCATGAAAAATGGCACTGAGGCAATGGTGCTGTGCATATACATACAGGCTGGAAACCTGGAGGGTGAAGAAATATTCCAAGAGTGGGTTCTCCCAAACCTTCAGACACTGGTCCTGCTGCCTTTGAAAATCAAACACAGTTTTACCCTGATCAGTCCTCCAGTAGGAAGTGGTGGAAAGATCAGAGCCTTTCAAATTAATTGGAGATTTTGTTATTATGAAAGAGCCCAGTTACTGTGCAGAAAAAAACTATTTCATTTTTGTGATGCATTCTTTTCCAGATCTTCCTGAGGCTGTTGCTAAGATAGGTAACTGTTAACATCTTTATATTGCTTTAATTCATAGTCTTTTGACAAACTTCTTAGGCTCAGACTACGGGAACACAAACGTGTAGGTGGTACAAAATAAAGGCATAAATATCAGTAGTTAATAGGGGTAATTTAATGGTCAATTGGACCACACATGTACAATTAGTTCCAGGTTGAAAGTAATAAAATGCTTCTAAAAAATTTGCAGTTTTAAACGTAATCCCTACATGTTGTAATCAAATTCTGGGTTTCTCTGTCTCTCACAAAGCCAAAGGCCAGAAGCTGCATCCAACCATGGGATGGCATCAGGCTGAGCTCAGCCCACCTTATCCCCCACCAAAGCAAAGCTTTGGGAGTTTGACTGTTTGAAGCTCTTCTGAAAGGCCACAGTTGTGGAGTAAAGGTCTGCTGGGGTGTGTAATTAGTGATGATGTCCATGTCTCCCTGGATGGGAAGTTTTGGGAAGCTCCAGACTTGGTAGTGATCTCCTTCCACTCTGGATCATCTTCCAGTTGCACACAGAGAAATCCCTCCTGGCCTTATCTCAGCACCACTCCCCTCCTGGGGTGGCAAGTGCCCATGGCTCCTGCTGGCTCCCTGCAGCCTTTCTCCAAGAGCATCTGCCCAGCAGGTGTTTGGTATCGAAACTGTTTGGGCTGAGGATGTACCAAGTGGTTTTTGTGAATCTCTGCGAGCTAAATTGCTTTATCTGCATCCCAGGGAGGGCCACTACATTTAAACTGTCACTCTATTTTAAATGTCAGGAATGAGGCCTTTGCTGGAGGATCAATAGACACACAGAAAGAGTATTTTTAGTTTTGCATCCTTCATTTATCATCTTCACTGCTTGCCTTCCTTGTGGGGCTGCCCTCAGCCAAGCAAAAAAGTCAAGGTCTGCCACCTGTCTTGTCTGTGCTCCAAGGTGCAATGCACTGGTCTTTCCCTCCAGCCTGGGTGGGATGGTGGGATGAGGAGGGGATGGGTTTGTGCTGGAATGAGCTCTCCAGGATGGAGGAGTTCTCTGGCAGAGATGGCAGTGCTGAGCAGGGGGGAAAGCCTGCTCTTGCTGGGGGAAACCAAGTGCACTGAGATACCCACTAAGGACAGACTTTTTGCCATAATTTGTCATTGCTGTTGTTATTAAAATGTAAAATAGGAAAGCAGAGTCGAGGAAGCAAGTCCAGAGCGCTGGAGACATGCAGCGACTCCAGCCTGGAAGCTCCCTGCCTGCTAATGAGGCATGAAACACCATGTGGTTTTTGTAATGCAGAGCTCAGTAATGGATTAAGCTGGACAGCTTGTCTTCCCACAGAAAGCAAAGTGGCAACTGTGTATTGAAGGAGGTGCACGAGTGGATTTAAGAAAAAGGAATCAAATCAGTGTTAGGGGCAAAAAAACCTGGGTTAGGAAAATGCCTGATGGAGTGTAGCCTTGCTCAGCCCTAACAGGCTGGTGCTTAGTGCTGTCATGGTGTTGTCAGAGCAAATCCACCAGCTCAGTCACAGGGAAGCTTCATTTTACAGACAGGATGGTCCCTCCTCCCCTAAAGGTCTGTCCTACCACTGAGCACCACAGGGTTCTGTGTGAGAGAGAAGATGACACTGACAAAGTAGCTGCCTTTAACAGCAGCCAGGAGAGCTGAGAGAGAGGCCAGAGGTGTGTGTTTAACTGAAGACAGCTTTTAATAGTTCTTAAAATGCCTTTTCGATGAGAACTTCAGTCAGAGGGTCAAATGGATTGAGCGAATCCTGTGATTTCCTTTCTCCTAATGTGCACCTTGTTACTCATGGGTTAATTTGAATGCTGGTGTTTTAGGTCTCGTTCATGCTGCATTTTTTTCAGTAAACACACATCAACTCTGAAGATCTTAATTAGAGTCTTTGGAAAACCCCAGTATGCTATAATTCTTCCACCAAGGTCTATATGGAAAACAAGAAACATATTTCAAACGCAATGGCAACAAACGTGTGCGTCGCCCCAGTCTATAGACCCAGTACACACACACACTGCCCTAATATGCTTGCTTAGACTTTACAATCTGTTTATTAATTCGTGAGTAGACTTGATATGCCCTCTGGAAAAAATACTAAAATAATATCTCTCAATTGGCTTCACTGTTAGCATGCCTCTAATTAACTAATGTACACCTCCACTCACTATTAAACACTTCCATGATTTTTAACTCCAATGTTGTTTGGTACCAGCTATAAAAATTTTTAACAGCTCTCCTGTTACCACTCTTCTCCTAAGTATACGAAAGTGAGTTTACATATTTGACCTTTCCCTTCCCTGCTCCCACATTTTTAAGCCCTCTTTCCCACGGCAGCAAGGACCTGATGTATTGAATGTCTCGTGGCAATGAAGATGTAATATCCCCTCCCTGCTTCCCTCTGGCATGGCTCTGTAGGCCTCCCCTGAGACTGCAAGGGACTGTTTGAGGACCAAAGTTCTGATTTGGTGAGGAAAACTGACCCACAGCAGTAAAGCTGACTCATAGCAAAGCCCACAAGAGATGCTATGGCTTCTCTGGGTCAGCTTGCTTCAGGAGGCAGGAGCTGTCAGCCTGGCACTAAAATATCACTTTAACTCCAAATACAACAGAAACCCTTTAGCCACCCCACAGCCTAACACCCAGTAATCACCAGCAAGGCAAGAGCAAATCCATGGGATTATTTTCCTTTTTCAAGGTAAGCAGGATAAAGCACTCAGCTGGAGTTTGGCCATAGGCTGACAAATCAGGGGATGAGGCACACCCTGCAGTTAAGGAGAGTTTTCAGTCAGGTAGGATTCATCCAAGGATCCCTAATGCAAAGTGACTCTCCAGCCCAGCACAAAACCGGTGGCAAAGCAAAAAGAACTATTTGGAGGGAAAGCTGCCACATCTTGCACAGCAAGTCATGGTCAGCAGCCTTGTAGCTGGAGGTCAGTCAGCCAAGGAGGGCCAAGGGAGCAACAGCTCAGGGTGGCTGATGGAACTGGCTGAGGCTGCAGTCTAGAGGGACATGGCTTTGGGCCACAATCATTATGTGTATTTTCCTCTTACAATTCACAGATAATGAAAATTCTGATTTTTACCCAGAAGTTGAAGAAAGAAAAACGGGTCTATGCACTGTCTGAAGAGAAAGCACAGGCAGATAAGCAATTTCTTGTGATGGCTCCAATTCCATGAACACACTCAATGCTGTTAGCAATTTTAGTCTGGAGCATTCACAAAACATACAAATGTCTGAACTCTAAATCCACCACTGTGCAATCCAAAGGAACAGGTCAGAGCAATGATTGCCCCATGGTCCTGCTCAGGATCCTGCCCAGGAGCTGCTGAGTGGGAGATGCTGCCAGCAGGGCAGATGCAGGAGCAGCAAAGGGAAGGTGCAGCTTGAGCCCTTCTCCTGGTAGCCCTAGGCATTAGCTCTTCTTGGTCAGTCTGCACATCTTCTGCAGCAGATAATGGATCAGTGAATGGATCTTACCTGTCTGTGAAATCCTTTGTAACATCCTGAGAGCAAAACAGCTTAACAATGCAAGTGTGAAAAACCCCTCCTTGTGTTTTCAGCAGTGATGAAGTCTGGCAGGAGCTGAAAGCACTTGAAATTAGATCCTCAAAGCCTTTTGCCAGCAAACCAGCATTCGTCTACCCCAAGGAGCAGTCCCTGGCTCTCTAGTCAAAAGGTGCAAATGGCTCATGGCAGCTCTGTGCAAAACTAGGCATCCTGGGAGTTATCAAGCCATACCACATAGCACGTGCATCCCTCAGCCCTATGGAGTGTCTTTGCATTTTTTTCCTGCGTAGTTTTCACTTCCCAAGATAAGGGGAGGTTATTGTCACAGCATCTGTCATGACACTGGATGCATTTGTTGCCTGCTGGTCTCATGTAGGGGGACTCACTGGTGTGGAAAAACATGACGTGGTACAGCCCTGGCTTTGCTGCTTCCCAGAGCTGCTCCCTTTGCAAATGATCCTCTGAGTTGCACATGGGTTTGCCTCAGCTAAAAAACTCGTGTCCAGAAGAGAGCAGACACATGGGAACTAACTGTGCACATGATCAAGAGACCTACACTGATAAGCAAACAAGGGCACAAAAGTGTTCAGCAACATAGACCTACCTGGACATGTCCCTCACAGTTCCTCAGAGGTCACTGGGACAGTGAGCAGCTGCCACACCTGCCAGGGATGGCACTCATAAATAACAGCCACCTGTGACAGCTGGGAGGTGTCGCTGTTTGTAGGCAATTGCATGTGAAACAGGCAGACAGGTGCCATCAATCCAGCCGAACTGGAAGCCAAGTCATGCCGTTCAGTACCTTGAATTCAAAGCACAAGTAGCAGCTACAGCCTGGAACTAACTCACCCTTAAAAGCCAGTTCCTAACACAGGCTTTGGTTGAAGGAGTTGCTGTGTCCCTGCACTGCTGCTGTCCCTAGACCAGAAGTGTGCCTAATGGGGGAGAAGGGTAATCTCATTTGATATGAAATTATATTAGTGACAGCTCATTCCTGTGGCTGCTCAGAGGGCTGGGCAGGTTGGATGGTGCTTTCATGGTACTTACTAGCCTAAAAGTAAATAACTGAAGAAGCAAATGTCACCAGGATATGGGCCATGGGGAGCAGGGAGAGAGCAGCAGCAGGAGCACATGGAGATGAGGTCAGGCACCACCAGCAGCCTAGCACAAGAATGGCAAGGCCTGGGGAGAGAAAAGGGAAGCTACCACCCAGAGCAGGGGTGAAGAAGAGCACAAACAGAGAAGAGTGGTCAGCAGCAGGGCCTGCTTGGTTATCCCAGTGTGAAGAAGAGGTTTCCCACAGGGGCTTGGTTGTCCTCAGTCAAGCTCCTTCTGCAGCAGAGCAGGAGTGGGGCTGGCTCCCCACCAGCACCCACTGCCTCTGCTTAGCCTCAGGCAAATGCCAGGATTCAAGCAGGACAGTCACAGCACACATCTCTATTCTGTTGTGTTTGTTTAGAAGAGACTTCCACTGAATGTAGAGTCAGCTCTGTGTATTCAACTCCATAGGGCAATCAGCTCTGGAGAGTTGAATATATACACCTTGATAAAGACCTTATAAACAGCCCTACAGCAGATCACTGCCAGTTTTCTGGAACAAGAGCTCATTATGTGGTGCTTCATCACGTGACACCAATGCTTCCTCGCAGCAGGCTGGACCAGGGTGAGCAGAAAGCACTGGCACCCCCATCACAGGATTCCTCTGGCCTCACTAGAACTCCAATCCAGAGTATTGGTGCACTGGTGAAAGCTGGAGCAGATGTTCATGGACAGCCAGACACCCCTGCAAGGTTGCCAGCAAGGCTGCAGGAGGTCTGAGCCAGCTCAGAGAGGATCCCCTGATAACTTTGCAGCTGGGGATCAGCCATGAGAAAGATGCTCCCAGTGCAGAGGAAGAACCACTGCTCTTGGGTCTGTGGACTGACCCTTGCCTTGTTCCTGCTGTCATCAGATGACATCTACTTTGACAATTAACAAACAGATCAATAATTAGCTATTTCTGCTTAAAAGCACTAATATAGTACATTCTTTGTTTTTGATTACTTAGAGTCAGTAATATAATAAAATAACATCAATGGATGGTGTAAAGATTTTGGGAGCTGAGATTGCACAGACAATAATTCATTTTACACATTAAAGTATTCCAGGGAGTGGGAAACAACACTACTTCTGCCTTCCAGTATCTGGAGGAGCAGGAGGCCTTGCAAAGTGCCTTTCCCCAGGCCAGAGCACAGGGGTGGTGCTGAGCTGCAGTTTGTGATGGAACAGCAGGTTTTGCATTACCTGCTCCTGGGTTTGGGCTTGTAGAGCTCTCACATGAACTGCTTTGTTGCAGGGAGATGGGGAAGCAGCCAAATGGGCTGAATCACAGCCAGGGCTGGCATTTCCCAGGAGCAGAGGCAGTCTCTCACTCTCTTTCCCAGTCTTATCTTTGCTGAGACACCTCCACTGCATCACATGCAAATATCAGAAAATGTCTTGTTTTCTCCTGCTTAGAAAGGACGGGTTTGCTTGGTGTGTAGCGAGGTCCCCTCTTCCCTTTCCACGATGGTCCATCTCTCCTGCTCCCTTTGGGCTGACTCTGTGGTCAATAGACCCCTTCTGCAGCCTGACTTACTTTGCCACAAGCACAACAAGCAGCCCAGCAAAGGAAAAGCAGGCAGATTTCTTTTGGTTAATGCCTTCAACTGGCCCAGAGAGGGTCTGAGGACCACCAGAGCTAGTGCAGGAGAGCATCATAGACCTGGTGTAGTTTCCACCCAGCAAGATGAGCACATGCTGTATCTCCTATTCTTCCCTTCTGTTGAGTGGGCTAGTGGAGGAAAAGCCACTTTCCATTTCCAGGATTATAACCTCTCAAAGGCACAGCTCACCTGCCCTGCAGAGGGGACAGCTTGGTGTCCACAGTCACTCTATGCCACCACCACAGAAGCTGCTGAGCCCAGCTCTGCCCATTCAGCCACTTCCAAAGCTCACAGAGATGTTTTTGCCAACATGTCACTCTGTGCCTTTTACCTTTATCCACAGCTGCAGAAGCTGGATTTGTTTTTTCCTGTGCCCACACCAAAGTGACAGATAAAACTTTGCAGTGGGTGCTGTCCCTCTCCTCAGCCACAGCCTGTGGTTCTTGTTTGTAAAGTACACTGAACAGGTGCTATGGAAGTGATAAGCATCAAAGAAATGATTTTATAAAATGTTGTTTATTGGCTTGCCATTTCAGGTCAAAGAGATTTTTTCCTTCCTCCACATTATCACAGGTATCAGAAGAGGAACAGACCAATTAGGACTATTCCCTGGGCCATTCCCTCAAAGGTTTTGTGCAGGGCAATGCATTACAGGAAAGCAGGACTGTTTGTACTCTAAATCATTGGTACCTGTGTTGAAATATTGCTGAATTAATTTCTTGTGCTGAGAACAGTCCCCACACAATCCATCTGAAATACAAGAGCATGTGGAGGGACCCTGAGTATTGGGCTCCTGGTCCTTGCTGATATTTCCCTCTTGTCACAAGGTTTTGCTGCAGCATCATTGCAAAACACATTATTCTGATCACTGTTCCTGCACCAGCCTTCACTAAATACACCGGGGGAAATTCTTCTGCGGCACTTACAGAGTGATACAACAATCTTACTGTAAATTAAAGCCAAAATATCTACAGAAAGTGAAATCCATCAAGGCAAAAAGTGGGGAGAGTGCTCAGGTACCTTATTAGGAACGACTGGCTTTGCTTGTCCCTAGTGAATCAGCTGAATGTGATGTTTCACATCGGTGGCACAAAATGCCCTTTGGGGCTTGCAGGATACTGAGGGGTTTCAGCTGAGATGTGCTGGGCCATGATCAGGTCTCTGGACTAAAGGAAGAGGAGTTCAATGTGCTGAATCCTTAAAGGGGGCTTGGCTCACACAGGACTCAGCAGTTCCATGCAGGAGCCTCCTCTGCTCCCCCAGAAAATCCACATCAGCTGTGCTGTGTGTGGAACACGCTGAGCCTGGCTGGGGCCAAGCAGAGCAGAAAAGCAGCTCTGACCTGAACAGCATAAGAATTGCATGAGGAACATATCTGCAGGGCACAGCAGGGCTGGATTAGGGTATTTATGGTTCTCCAAGGCTAATTTCACAAGCAGAGCCAGCCAGCCAGAAAGAGCCTTTAAAGCACCATGTAACCCCAAAAGGCCCAAAGCAATTAAAAGGCGGATGGAGGCCACACAGTTGCTGTTTGGATGGGGAAAGGAGACTGCCACACTGAAACAGAGGTGTAGATGAGCCAGACCGGGCTGAAGGTGTCCCTCAGCTCAGCTCAGGATGGTGTGTCAGCCCTCACTGGGACCCTGCAGGGACACGGCATCGAGCAGGGCACAGCAGTGGGCATCGCACCCTGCACAAGCAGAGTCCATTTGTCACACATCACCTCATCTCTTTTCACAAGTGAGTTGCTCACAGTCTGGGATGGTGTCATTGATCTCTGTCCAGCTCCCCACATGCCCTGTCCCACCCTGTCATCCCCAGCAATGGCCACATGTGCCTTGCACAGGGACCAGGCTCTTGCCGGGGTTTGTGCCGTGGTTTTAATTACAGGCTTTGGTATGAAATGCTCCTGCATATCTGCTAGAGCAGCACTTTGTTCCCACCCCCTTCCAGCCTTCCTTGGTATCAGAGGCCAAACCACAATGAGGGAATTTTTTGTTCCGTATCTTTACGGTGCTTCTTCCAGTAGCACATAAAACAAATTAGCCACTTAGGCCATTATTAGGCACTTATGGCCTTTTGATGTTTATGATTTATAATGGCAATTTGCACTTATGTAGCACATTTCAGTTGAGGCTAATACGGCAGTGATAGTGCTTTGCATTTCAGTCGCGTCCTCCCTCTTCAGCTCTCAGAGAGCTTTGTGAGCCCGTGCCGGGCACAGCAGCAGGGAGCTCCTCCAGGGAGCCAGGAGTCTTGTGCTGCTGGGCATCCATCCATCCCTCCACACCAGCACCCTGCTCAGAGCCAGCCCAGCTCCAGGTGCTGGAGCTCTGTTAGAGGAACACACTGAGGAACAGGCTCTGCTGTCCTTCAGAGCTGGGTCAGCCCTGTGGTAGACACAGGAGAGTCTGTTTGTCCCAGAGCTACTGCTTTTTTAGCTGTTATTCCAACAGGAATAACAAGATTATTTCTTCATGTGAGCAGGTGCTTTGCTTCAGCCCTTGGCTGGGCAGGGAAACATCAGCCAGGCATCCTGTGGCTGGGCTGGGCTGTGGAGTGGAGCCAGCAGATCAAGGGCGACAACCCTTCCCCTTCACGTGGCACTTGTGGTGTGTCCCTGGTGTTTGGGTCCCCAGTTCCAAGACAGCTCAACTTGCACGAACTTTGTTTTGTCTGTTTGTACTGTTAAACCCACACCCAAAAGGAATCAAACTCTCCTGACAACTTTGGAAAAAGAAACCCAAAGTCTAGTGAAATATGGTGAGACTTCTTGGCTCCAGGCATGGCTTATATCCTAGAGCAAGCTGAGCACTGCAGTACAGAACCCCAAACCCACTGTCACCTGCAGCATTTCCTCTCTGTGGGTTTACTGGTAACTTGGAAAGTGACTGGCCTGACTTAAGATCTTATTTTCTCCCTCAGTTTTTGCATCTTGCTGCAGCTTATTCTAGCTTAGCAGGGAGACCCAAGAGTGCATGTCCCCAGCTGGGGCACAGGGAGGTGAATCTGGGCTGTCTGCTCTGGGCTTGGCTGCTTTCCCCTATGGAGGGGAGCAAGAGGCTGATTTCTCTGGGCTTTGGTTCCCCCAGCTGAGAGATGAGTATGTCCTTGTTTGTTCACAAGGATGCTCTCACAGGTCTTATAGCTTCTTTAGGTTTTAAGTACAAGGTTTTGTCTGAGGGGCAAAGTCAGTTGGAATTTACTGTAAAGGACAGAAGAAGGGAGGGCAGGTTTTGGCAGAGGGTGCTGGAGCTGGGGCTGTTTCTGACACTGTTCCCCACACGGGATGGGAGTTACAGGTCCTTCCACAATCCATGGAGAAATGTCCCAATACTCTTCCTGATTCACAGCTGCCCCTCTGGGCATCCCCTTGGCTGCCTTCCCTCCTTGCACAGTCATGGGGAGATGCTCAGAGACAGCAGAAACAAAGATGTTCTGAGCCAGTTTGCCAGGGTACAGGTCTGTCAAAAAACTGCTAATGATGCAAACTGATTATCTGTGAACATGCCCTATTTCTTGGGGATGTTTTAGAAAATTAAACATGCTGTTGACTCAAAAGTTTACCTCTATGCAAATCAAAATGTCAACATCTGGCAGGAGGACTCATGGATCTTTTTTTCAGCCTGTCTATAGCAAGGGCTGCCTTCTATGTATTGTTTTTTTCCCAGACACTCATCTTCATACTCATGCTAAGCACATCCTGAGGTGATTTTCCTGGTAAAGGCAAGTGTAGAGAGCTAAGCGTTAAATGCTCTTTCAAAGCCACCAGGAATATCACTGTTTACTTGTTTCCTGGTCCATAACAGATGCTGGCATTCAGCACTCGGAGTGCCTCCGGGAAAAAGGAAAAACAAAGGCTGCCACGGCAAGGTTAGCAAATGACAATTATTTGTCAGTAAATCTCTTCCCCCTGCAGTGAAGCTGCTGTTCATGAATGGGCACCTCCCGCCTCCTCACGTGCTGAGGCCGATGCTGCACATGGAGGGGATGTGGTGGCACAGTGGGATGGACAAAGCTTGCTTAGTGCCACCAAGCTGGCCAGATCTGATCCACACTGACAGCCTTTGGAAGGCTTTAAAAGGCAGTTCAAAGAATCAATAGTGGTTGGTACTGTCTGGGACAAATCCTCTGCTCATTTGCATGGACAAAATCACTCAAACAATATAACTCTCAGATCAGTGTAAGTCTGATGAGTTTAAAGGAGCCTTAAGAGATGTCTAGGAATAGGCATATTCACCCAAAAACACATGCACACACAGAGAGGATCCAGTACCAAGCTCTGCAAGTGTGAGGCCCTTTTGTCTGTGACCAGCATGACCTCCTGGCCATGCACCCTGTGCAGGAATGATGCAGGTGTCCTGAGATATCCCCCATCTGCCTCCCTTGCCCAGCAGGGGTGTTCTCCAGTCACCCCCAGTCCTGTGCCATCCCCTCCTCCTGTGGCAGCAGTGTCCTCCTGCATTTCCTTCTCTCCCTCATTTGCAGCCTGGGAGCTTAAAATGCCAACTTCTGAACTGCTTCCTTCCCCAAAGTGGGTCTCAACCATAGTACAGCTGCTTTCCCATTTCTTATTAACCCCCACCCAGTCCTTGCCTCTGCATTCCCTCCTGGGACAGACCTGCTGTTGGCACACTGAGCTCTCAGTGATGCCACGAGCACGGGGCCCTTCCCACATGCCGTGCTCCAGTCATATTCCAACTGCTGGGAGATGCAGGAGGAAGCAGCTCCTCTGGGCTGCCTGGCAGTGTGCGATTAGCTTGGAGCACTGCACGTGTAAATAAAAAGCAATGGACATGCACATAAACAAAATCTATTGCATCTTCTGCTTTCTGGAGTCAAGTGCTATGCTGGGAAAACATTGCCTCTTCATCAAGTTTTATCTCCAGCAATCAATTCATTGGGCCAACCAAGAAGCTTTAGAAAGAAAGACACAGATTTTCCCAAATTTTGCTTTCAGAGCTGCTCAGCCCTCTCCATCACTCTGACACTGAGATTCTGAGCAAGACCAGGAATATGCAAACGCAGTGGGACCCAGCAGAGCCCGGGTGCTCCCTCCTCCCCCAGCACATGCCAAACCTTACCATGGGCACACCCCTGCCTCCACTGCCAGGACAGGACAATGCCAGTCCTGAGGGTGCCCCGAGGTTTATGTCAGCAGAGGGTTCAGTGCAGAAGCACTGCGACACATGCAGAAGGAAAAACACTGCTGCAAAGGGTTCATAGGCTGGTGTTTGGGTACTGAGAGTGTAGTTTTTTCCCCTCGTGGCTATAAATCTATAGGTTACATTCTTCTCACTGCCACAGGGAAAATGCTCTTTTATGAGAAAGCCAAAGAGTGGAGAGAGCGAGCTGATGAGGGATATTACCCTTAAAGGAGCCTGGAACACATCAGCACAGTCAGGAAGCCTCTGGGCTAGCTGCAGAATTGATTTTGCTGTTTGCAGACACAAAATATGCTCTGAACACTGGCCAGCCATTCCCTGGGCATGTGCTTGTCTTGCAGGTGAAAGGGGGCAGTTTGCTGTGGAGCAGAGGGTGCAGGGATGTGCCACAGCTCTGGCCATGAGCGACAGCTGTTCAGCCTGGTCTCCAGATGTTGGATGTCAGTCCCAGGCATCGTGTCTTCCCTGGCCTGGCCTGAACAGCCCTTGTGGTGACTTCTAGCAGGGCACTTTTTGGGATGGTTTAGGCCAGAAGGAGCCAGAACTGACCATGCAGGCCTGTCAGCTTCCTCAGAGGTTCCTGTGGCTTTCCCAGATCTGATGGTTATTATTGGTACTGGGGCATCCTTCAGCTGCTCTCAGAAGCTCCAGGTAAGTGCTGTGCTCAGCTGTGCTGAGGGTTTCCCTCCCACACAGCCAGGCAGGCACTGCTGGTGTCACTCAGGGCTTGGGCTGAAATGGGAATTTTTCCCCTAGTTTGTAGATCACCCTGAACTGTCTCCCCAGCACTGAAAGAGCATAGCTGATGGCATCCTCAGCATGGTGAATTGCTTCCTCATCACCCCCAACCCTTTTCTTCCCAAGGCATTAAGGTTTGGGCGAGACTGGTGAGATTTGGTGGTTTTTTTCCCATATCCTGAGGGTGCAGTTCAGTGAAGGGTTAAAATTTCTCTGCAACCACAAGAGCTGGCAGTGGGCTTTCCTCTGCAACAGTTGGTACAGTCATGGAATAACATGGCTGCAGGTGCTGAAACTGTAAGAAAAAGCATTACAAGATGTAAATAAATTAGAAGGTGCAAATAAGCTGCAAGAGAAGATGAGGCAGAAGCTGCAATAAGCAATATTTGGAGGAATCTCCTTCTCCAAGCAGTGTGTAAGTCCCAGCACTGTGCTGATCCTGACGCTGGCTAATTCCCCCTGATGGATGATTTCTGTTGTGGTCAAAAGGCAAGCTCCAGACTAACCCACTGAACTTGCAGGCAGGTTTCAAGCTATCTACCATAACAGCTTTGGCAGTGAAAGCTGACCCAGGGGGCCACAGAAGAAGCCAAAAAATGATTATACCCATTGCCAAAGAAATACATCACAGCATACAAAGCCTCACTGCCAGATGCACCTTGGGCTGGCCACAGCCAGGAGCTGGAGAGCTGGCCCTGTCACAAGAACTGCTGACAAATTACAAATCCAGATAGATGAGGAGGAGGATCAGCAGCCTGAGCCACAAGAGAGGGCATTGTGGAGCTGGCAGGGAGCACGGGCACACGTGCCAGGCTCCTTTGTCACCCTGCTGCCATTCAGGGCAGGAAAAGAAGTTGACAAAGGCTCAAGGAAAGAATAATCTCTCTATGTAAAAAATGTAGTTTTCAGTTGTGTTGGGCTGATGGGATTCAAATGCAACTTGTTGTTCTAGCACTCCAAATTGAAAGCCTTGCAAGGAGGGATTCTTAAAAGGCTTCATCTGAGATATCGTGGCTGTCTCACTCAAAGGGGAGATGGAAGGAGAGGGCAGCTCAGGAAGAGGAATGGGAAAGAGGGAGAAGAAGGAAACGAAGTGAATTCTATTATGCAGAAACTATATTCCAGAAAAGTCTATAAACTGAACTACATCCCAGGAAAGCACAAGATGGGTAGCTACTCTGTGAAACTCACAATTCTTCATTGTGTCAGGGTTAAAACTGGAATCTTAAAAGTTTATCTGTCTTCTAGGAATCAAGCTGGGGCACAGCTGAGAACCCTTCATGCTTAGACTTGTTCGCTTTATGGCCTGGGTCTCCAAATCACTCAAAGCAAATACTTCTTCATCCATATATGATAATGCTCATAAACACAATCATAAATGTGCAAACCTTGGGACTGTCTTGATCTCAAAAGGATTGTGATTCATTCGATATTTAGTTTCAAGCAAGGAGAGATTGTACCATGGAGCTTAGTACAGTTGGGCTCCCTGTTAGATTTATAATCCTTCCTTTGCTTTATGCTCAGGACGAACATGATACTATTTACAGCCTCATAATAACCCTAGTGTTCAAGCTTCCAACTCAGCAAAGCACTTAAGCATATGCTTAACATCAGGACTACCACACTGCCTTGACTTAATGGAGATTAGCACGTGCACTGATAACTTGAAAGATTCAGAAGAGATGTGTGTAGTGTCTGACTGTGAGTTTATGTCAACAGGCTCTGCAGAGCAGGAAACTGAATGGACCATGTGCTTCAAATTAAGCATGTGCTCAAGTTACCTGCTGAAACTAAGGTCTTATTCTGTTACTGTAGGGCAGCAAGAGACACTTCAGACAAGATCCTCAAATAGCAGGAAACCAGTCCCAAGCACAGCCAGAGGATCAAGGGGAGCTGGGCAGGGTACCAGCTTCATCCCGAGGATGCTGAATACAAAAGCTCTGTGGGAAGCTTTGTTATTCAACATGTTTAAACCCTCTCGGAAAAATCTCCTCTCTGCAACTACACTAGAAGCTGATTCAGACCATCTTTTGCCTTTCTGAAGCTGAAGCCTGGTTTACTTTGCATTTTCCTGTCTAAAAGCTGTCCAACAACTTAGGTAATTCACAGACAGAATGGTTTGGGTTGGATTGGACCTTCAAGACCATGGGCAGGGACACCTTCCACTAAACCAGGTTGCTCCAAGCCCCATCCAACCTGGCCTTGAACAGTTCCAGGGATGAGGCAGGCACACCTTCTCTGGGCAACCTGTGCCAGGGCCTGCCCACCGTTCACAGGGAACAATTCCTTCTCAGTATCCCATCTAAACCTACTCTTGTTTCTTTTTTGCCACTAAATGCAGCGAGGTTTGGAGAGACCAGCACAACGTGGGGATTTGTTGTGAATGTCTTACAAGATGCTTGGCCTTTCCTTGCCTCATGTACCATTTTAGGTGAGGCAAGGTGAGCAGGACATCACAGAAGGGTTATAAGGAGAAATCAGTGTGTCCATGACATTACTGCAGGGTAGCACTGCACGTGGCTGGAGGGAGTTAGGTTGAACCAAGGCTAACAAACAAAACAGTGTGACCTTGAATGTGTCCAGGGGCAGCTACAGCTTCTCTGGGCAACTTGTGCCAGGGCCTCACCACCCTCACAGGGAAGATTTCCTTCCCAATATCCCATCTAACCTGGCAGTGGGAAGCCCTTTCCCCTTGTCCTGTCACTCCAGGCCCTTGTTCCAAGTCCCTCTCCAGCTCTCTTGGAGCCCCTTTGGGCACTGGAAGGAAGGGGGACTCAGGACTCCACAGAGTCTTCTTCCAGTTGAACAGCCCTAATCCAGCCTGTCTTTATAGCAGAGGTGTTCCATGAAAACTTCTGATAGGTTCACCTTGTAGTCACTTCTACCAGACATAAAATTCACATTTAACCATATTTAGCCAGTGCCATAAAGATGCCAGCCTTCCTTGCCCAAGTTTGCCAAGTGGGAGTGTTGGCTGTGGGCACCAACTTTGCTGGTGTGCCTCTCTGAGCTATTTTTGTGTGTGTGTGTGGTGTATTTTTGTCCTTATGGATGGCTTCAAGTAGAGACATCAAATACCAGAGTACCACTTCCTAGCATTCTGCTCTATTTGATTTAGAAATAAGCTGTTACATGAGCCATAAAACACTCGAAGCCTGGTGACCCCTCACCTTCTCCTGTGGGGACTCTTTGAAGTTTAATAAAAGTGGAAGTTGGGAGCCTTTCCCTTGCTGAGCACATTAATGTCACCTCACTTCTCCGTGTGTCTGCCTGTTCTCATGATGTAAGAAACTAATAGAAGTGAGTGTCCCCATCTCTCTGTCAAATTTAGTTGAAATTGGCCCGTGGCTCTGGAGGCAGATACACACTGTGTGTGGTACACTGAGGCTGGTTTGCTCAAGGAATTGAGATAACAGATGGACAGAAGTCATTCCTTGTTGGGAATTAGGTAATAGACAAGTAGAAGGCAGCCCTGATTGGAACAGTGGGGTGGTTTGGCTTGCTGGAACAGCAGCAATGCAAGCCAGGTGAGCCTGGTGTGAAGGGGTAGGGTCCTTGGGACACACCTGGAGCTACGCCATGGGCAAGCTGGAAAACAGGCTGGGAAGCTTAAAGCTCTGAGCTTGTCTGTGCAATAAATGATGAAGACACAGGAACCTGCTAATCCAGACACTCCTTTCCCTTGACTCTGAAGCCTCCCCAAGGTGTCTAGGGAGGAGCTGGAGGCCCAGGAAGCCTTGGTGGGGATCCCCACTCCAGCCACACTATGGCTGTACATGTGCATTTCTGCATCCAGCAGTGTGAAAATCCAATGGTATTGACTGGGGTGATGCAGGAAATACAGTGTCTCAGTCCACCAGAGACCAAATCAATCAGCTAATTACTTCATAGGAGGTTTGCATCAGGCAGCCTGGTGGTCACTGACGTGACCCTTTCAGCCGCCCATCCGCTGCCAGGCTGAGCGTTTTTGGCTTTCCCACAAAAGCTTTAGTGCAGACCCTGGGGGGATCTGGAGGCTGGGACGGTTGTTCCCTCATGCCACAGCCTGGTGGATATGCTGGTTGCCTCTCTGTCTGCCTCAGTGGGCTCAAGCAATCTCACTGAATCTGTTCTTATCGATTTAGGAAAAGGCTTTGATTCTGCAAACTGCAAGCTCTTACTCATGGAGCTATGACAACTTGGTATTAGCTGCAAATCAATGAACTTTTTAAATGCAGTCTAAGCAACAAAACTCCCTTACTGCTAAACCCTGATAAGCCCAGTTCTGGGACAAGTCAAACCTTTATCTTAACTGCTATGTGATCTTTTCCAGTTTGATAGTTCCATTTACTGTATCGATAAGGATTATAACGCTTCTGCAGCAAGATTTTACCCTCCCTGGAAGCTCTTGTACAGCAGATGCTATTGAAAAGGAAATATTTTTTTAACTTCCTCTTTGTACTAAGTATTTCCCAATCTATTATTCACTGTTTCCTTTCCAGCCCCTTCTGTCTGCCTTCCTAATCTTGGCTGTTCTCAGACCAAGCAGAAACCAGGAGAGCACCAGAGAAGGTTTATGCAACAGGACAGTGCTGTGGTTGGGATGGAACTCATTCTGCCACATGAGTGGTGACCACGGGCTGTAGTTGTCTGCCTGCAAGCACCAGCCTCGGGAGGCACCTACCTCCTTCCTCTTGGGGCTCCTTACCCACATTTCCCATCAGTGGGGGGGAATAATCCATCGGGGCTGACACTGGTAGGCTTGAACAGTGACAGGAATATTGGCATCATCAGGCTAAAAAGCAGAAATTGTTTTGGTGGACTGATCCATAACATAATCCCTCCTCTGTCAATTATGTTTCCTCCCAACATGTGGTTGCTGAGTTTGTCCTCCAGTGAAAGCCCCGTGGGGCTCCTTCTGCCTTGGAACCTTTGGGTGGCATTTAGCCCCCAGCTCCCTGTGAAGGCATTTGGAATAAGATACCTAAACACCTTCCCAGTGTGGCAGCTTCAGCTTAGGGGCTCAGGAGTTTGGGAGGCTGCACCCAAATAAGAGGCTGGTGCACTCAGATGCCACCCCAGGCCAGCTGGGTGCCACAGCAAAGCAGCAAAGCAAAGCCTGAAGATGGGAGGCTCTGGAGCATCCCCACCCAGGCTCTGCAAATGCCAGGGAAGCTGGTAGAATAATGGGCCCATTTATTCCCCCAGGGGGGAAATGTCAGAAAACACTGAAATGAGAAAAAAAATTGCCTCTCTGTTCTGCAAATGGTCATCATTGTGAGAAAGTTTATCCACCCTCTGGGAATCCAGTTGGCATCATCAAAGAGAGGTTTTACAAAAGTGAATTCTTATTTACCCACAGTAAATTTACCAAAATAATTTCTTTACTGGAAGGAAGGTGAAGTGGGATTACCCACACTGAGAGATGCTGTCACTGCTCTGCAGAGGTGTAAAGGTACATTATAGTGGAAACCTGCTCCTATTCAGAAGCAACTTAAGGCCCTGTGAAAAGCTGTAGGAGCGCCCTTAGCCATGGGAATGGACTCCCAAGGGTCAAGTTGTCCAGTGGAGTGTTTCCACAGATTTTTTTCACCCTTCCCATGAAACAGTGGTTAATATGATGTTTGTGTATACAGGATTAACTACTCCAAAATACACTGGCCAGCTATGACCAGTCTGTGGGAGGCTCAGAGACAGCACAGAACAGCCATGTGTTTTCAGAAGGATGTATTATTTATAGTGTGGATGGTTGTTGCCACTGCAGGCCCTTCTCAGATCAGACCTCACTGAGATCATATATTCACTGAAGTAACAACTCTGGCCCCAAAAACCTTCACTGAGCACCTCAAACAGACATATCCACATGGAAAGCATTTTCTTGCTCCAACAAAGTGTAGGTTACTGGTTCATGTAAAAAAAATATGTCCCCTCTCCTTCCCAACCCGCCCAGATTCATACTTTCAGTCTTACAAAAATTATTACATTGAATCCAAACACATGAGAAAATAGATGTTTTTTTCAGCCTTCTTGCAGATTTTAATTTTTTTAAGCTTTGAGGCTGCATTATAGTCAAGGATTTTAGAATCAAACCACATCCCCATTTCTTACAAAAGAGCTTCTGGGACAACCAAAGGCTGTACAGTCAGCCTTCTTTGGGAATACCCTCACCTTGACCAGCCCTCCCACACCTCTCCATCAGCCTCTCACCCATCCCCCAGAAAAGCACCAGGAATGATCACCCCATGGCAGGAGAAGGTTGCCCAAGGCTGTGGTGGACCAGGTGGGAGTGGGGCTGCCCCTTACACAAAGCCAAATTCACAACTGGGCTTCAGACAGACATTAACAAAAAGTGACTTATTTTTCACGCTGAAATCAAATGCAAAGGCAGGGAAAACCCCCCCAGTCCTGAGTAATTTTGCAGTTTAGGAATATTTCACATTCTTCTCTCACCATAATGTGAAGGCCAGATATAACTTTCTGATTAATGGGGGCCATGGAGTGCAATAAATGCAGCTTTAAAGGAAATTCATTTCACAGCAAGCACAATCAGTCTTTCAGAACTCCACCCCCTGTGTACACTGGATAATTTTTGCCTGCAAATTTAAGAAAGCCTAAGGGAATTAGGTACCCAGCTCCCATTCAGAGTCCATGGGGCTTGGATGTTTGACTCCTAGAAATGCCTCTCTAAGGCTCAACCATCGGGCGTTACCAGCAGCTCTGTGAGCCACATCCCTGGGGTATCCCAGGCGCCTCTCTCAAGGCTTTTGCATAGGTGTGCTGCCTAAGAGACACATAAAACCTTTTCACTCATGTTTGTTTGCCTTTTTTGCTGCATTTTACTAGTGGAGGGGTGAGCTGGAATCCCAGCAAGCACCATGTGAATGCTGGCCTGACATCCCCAGAGCATCTTTGCCCTGTGGCCAAAGCAAACCAAAATCAGGAAGGGAAGCACTGCTGCTGAGGAGCAAGAGCCCCATGCATGTCACTGAAAGATGTTTTATTGCCCAGGGAAGTAGCTGGTGGGAGATGTCTGGTCATACATGAGAGGAAGAAAATACTTACATTATTAAGGGATAAGAAATGTCAGAAGAGGAGCAGAAATTGTGCACTATAAATATTTGCTGAGAGTCACACAGCCAAAATTGTACAATAAAACTTCTTGGATGAATTAATGAAATTTACTAAGGTCCTGTGAGCTTTTCAAGTGACTATTGCACATATGGAGGAAACCAGACCGTAGTGCTGGTCACTAAACTCTGAGTGCCCACGGCATCGGGGGGGCATCTGAGCACCTCACATGTTTTTATGTAGTAATGCATTCATTTGTTCTTACTCCTTGGTAAAGCAGAATCCCAGAATCATTTACATTGGAAAAGCCCTCCGAGATCCAATCACTTCCCAGCACTGCCAGTTCCACCACTAACCCATGGCCCTGAGCACCACAGCAACAAGGCTTTTAAATCCCTCCAGGGATGGTGACCCTACCACTGCCCTGGGCAACCTACTCCAAAGCTTGACAGCCCTTTCAGTGAAGAAATTTTCCTTAATATTCAACCTAAACCTCGCCTGGCACAACTTGAGGCCATCTCCTCTTGTCATGTCCCTGTTCCCTGGGAGCAGACACCTCCCAGCTTCCCCCTCCTGGCAGGGACTTGCAGAACCAGAAGGTCCCCTCTGAGCCTCCTTTTCTCCAGGCTGAGCCCCCCCAGCTCCCTCAGCTGTTCCTCACCAGACTTGTGCTCCAGACCCTTCCCCAGCTCCATTCCCTTCTCTGGACATGCTCCAGCCCCTCCAAAATCCTTTATGTGGTGAGGGACCGAAAACTGAATCCCAGATTCAAGGTGCAGCCCAAGTAGATTTTAAAGAGTCAGGACATCTGCCTTTATACACTGCACTAGGAGCTGCAGGTCAGTGAGCACTTGTGCAGGAAGGTTCCTCAGGCAGGTGTCAGGTCCCTGCATGCCTTGGATGAAGCATCTTACATGAAACTCCTGCCTTTGAAATCCTGGATGCTATTTTGACCAGTAAACCTCTCCTTCCCACAGCAGCTGAGGTGTCACTAGACACACTTGGGTTAAGCAATGAAACCCGAGTTTCTGGCTTAGGCCTCCTTGCAGAAGGGTTTGCTCAGACACTGTGGCTCAACTGACTGTACAAACCCCTCCAGACTGGGCTCACTCCTTTGAATCATTGACATGTTGGAGAAGCAGCTGCTCTGTAGTGAGATGAATTCACTCCATGCTCCCTTCTGACATGCAGGAGCTCTTGACTCATCTTTCAAACCAGTAGCAGACCCAGGAGGGGCCACTCAGCGTCCTGGCACCCCGTGCTGGTGTGTCTTCCTTTGGGCTGGAAAATGGTGATACTAGTTCAGCTTTTCTGTAGCAAGCTGGGACTTACTAAAACATGGTTCCACGCTGTATAATTTCTATGGCTTTTATTAATGCAGACAGTATAGGCCTCATAAAGAAGAAAAATTACCAGTGGAAGATAAAACTAAAATACTAGTTGCATTACAATCACATTCTAGTGCTGCAATAAATCGCATGAAGCCAATAAAGCAAAACTAACTGAAGATATTTGACACAAACCAAAAATGAAATGAGAGTCATTATGCAGTCTGCTACAGGGACCGGCCTTGATGTAGTTAAAGCAATAAACTACCTGGGAGTAATCTTTACTTATTTTAAATTGCATATTCCAATTGCAAAGCTGTTTCTGGCATTTCTGCCACACTTACTTTACTCTGCTCAGAAAAAGAATTACATGTCTGGATAAGTCATGTCCTATTAAATGTGCATCATATCTGCAGCACTCATAAGTCACTTGAGTCATAATATTGTTTATTCTAACATTAGTCACTATTTTCTGTCATAAATTAGCAATTCTCCAGAAGAGTGGAAACGAGATGGAGCCAAGGTTGCAATTATTTCAGACATCCATGTTGGCACACGGAATAGATGAAGTGGCCATCTCTACAGAGGAATTATCATCATCGGGCCACAGGTCAATTATAACAAATGTATTCATACCGTTAGCCCCCAGGTATCTTCAATAATAAGAGTTTGCATTCCTTTCCCTCCCTAATTATTCTCCTCCATGGTCTGGCTGACCTGCACATGTGTCAAAATAAGCAGCAGCAATGCCTTTTGCAATATTCAAGGTTAAACCCTCCCAGCCATCATTCCCTGCCAGCCCCCTCCAGTCCTCCCTACCCACGGGATATTTGCATGCAAAGATGGTGCACGGTGTGTCTTTGCCATGCAACCAGTCCTGCTGCTAATTAATTGTCTGTTATGCTGCCTTTTTGTGCGGAGGTGGCAGCCTTCCCCCCCCCTGCCCTGCCACAAGGGAGGGAATGCAATTCCACAAGGGAGGGAATGCAATTCCGCTGCCTTTCAGTCACCCCCGGTTTCATTTGGCTGAACATGCTGGTGTTGGTATTTCCCTGCCTTTGTGTGGCTCAGAGCATGCCCAGGCCTGGCCCCTCATCACCACATCCCAATTCTGAACCTGCACAGACCTGGGGAACCCTCTGTTATCCATCACTGGCTGCAGGTCGGGGTCCTGGAAGCACGTGCTGATGGAGCGGGGAGAAGGGGCACCTTTGGTTGGGATGCATTAAGGCTTGTTTGTATACAACCACCTTTTAGTTAAAATGGAGTGTTTTGCCCCAAAGGGAGCAGGCCATTACAGCAGTGAATGGTGCTTTACAAGACAGATTATTCCCTTAGGGAAGAGATAATCAGTTGCCCCAGCTGAAGACACATTCATACTTGAATTAAAAACCTTCAATAGCTATTTTTTTCTGAATTGCCTCTCATAGAGAGAGAGATGCCAGGTTCAGAAAAAAAAACCCCAAAAAAACAAACAAAAAAACCCACCAACCCAAATCAAACAAAAAACCCCAAAACAACAACCACCAAAAAAACCCCAACAAAAACCTCCAAGCACAGACCAAAAAACAAAATAAAACAACCCCCCAGAAACACAAAAAACCAGCTGACACACATCATTTATTTGTTCCCTTAATAACACACATATATCCCCCTGGGAATCTGTGCTCATGGAAAACTACAGCTCTATTTCATCAAGGCTTAAGTGGCACGTCACCCAATGGGACCGACAGTGCAGAGCAACAGGCTGGACTGCCCTGGACCAGCAGCCCCCTGTGCTGGGCTCCAGTGGAAATGCTCTTCATAGAATCACAGAGTAGTTTGGGTTGGAAGGGACTTTGTAAAACATCTTGTTCCACCCCCCTTCAGCTAGTCCAGGTTTCTCCGAATCCTGTCCAACCTGGCCTTAGACCCTTCCAGGGATGGGGCAGCCACAGCATCTCTGGGCAGCCTGTGCCAGGATCTCACCACTTACTGCCTTGCTCTGATCTTTTGCTCCATCTCGCTCAGGCTGCTTTTCTTAGGGGTCACGAGGAGGTGGCTGTTCCAGGTACCATCCCCTCCTGCCTTCAGCATGACGGGAAGGACCAGAAGTCTGTATAACATCCAGTTTTGGACAATGACTGAGAGCAAGCATCTAAAAGAGACTCTGAAGCCAGGGCAAGCCCATATGGATGGATTTCCTGCATAGTCTTTCCACATCTGGTGATCCACAACTTCCCACGTCCAGAGACACAGATAATGCCATCACATTTAAGAGCTGTCGACAGATTTTTGTCCCCCCAGTTCAAGGTGTAATTGGATAAAGTTGTGTCAGTATTTTGTGCCCAAACTGTTGTGTCACAGCAGTTTCAGCGCAGCAACACCTGAGGAGGACCAGTATTTCCTTCAGCAGGACTTTGGCCCTACCTTGGTTGGTGGCTCCATGTCCATGGAAATGACTGAGGAAAGGGACACGTGCAACCTATGCAACATGTTAAAGATAACTTTTAAAATATTTTTTAAAATAAAACAGCTCTCAGGCTTTGAACTTACCACATGAGCCCATGTTCCAAGGACATACCTTGCCCCTTTTCCATGTAGCCTCTACTGCCTGCCCTTGCAGACTCAGGCTTGGTGCTTGCTGCCTGCCCTTCCTTACCCCCATTATATTTAAAATAACATAAAAATGAAAAAAAGCCTTCTTCACCTAGTAAATACTTACTCAAGTGCCTTATAGAAAAGGAATTTAATGTCCTGTTTATGCTGTTTTGTTTGGCTTAGAGGGAATTTAGAGCCACTGTTGTTTCTACTGACACCAGTGGCAGGACACAGAGCAGCTTCTCTGGAAAACCCCTGGCGGAGCTGGCTGACACACCTCATGTGCTGATGAGAACCAAAAGAAAAAGAAAGAGAGGAAAATGAAGCAAATTTAATAAGAAGAAAATACTACTTTTCACAACCACTCTACCTGCTTCTTGGTGGTTTTGCTGATTTACATGTCATTTCCACACAAACAGAGGTATACACAGATATCGCAGGGAGAGGTGGGGCTCTTGGGATGGAAAGTGCCACATTTTCTGTATTTACACAATATTTCCAAACTTCCTGAACATGGGGGCTCTGTTTAAAGGATGGGGCTTGTTTTACCTGGCCAGTCCTAACCATGCTGTGCCAGGCTGTACAGCTGCATGGGGAGCTGTCAAAGGCTAAAACATCTCAGCTCCTGGTAAATCAGTGACTGCTTGGTTTATGAAAACATTTGCAAACACAGAACTATTGACCCCACCTGAAGCTGTCTCATAAAGGTGGGAAAGAGCTGTGTGTGCACTGGTCAACCTGCCAGGACATTCCAAGCCCCTCTCTGCTGCAGCATATCCTGGCAATAGCAGCTGCTCTCCCTGGAAAGTGAGTGAAGCTGGAGGTTTTGCTTTCTGTTTGCAGAGTAAATACGAGCCAGAAATGTGCAATTCCACTCCAGAGTGGAATCAAGTGGTCTCATCTTGTGACCGAAGCATTCTCAGTGCTGAGCACAGATGCCCTCCTATTCACCTTTAAAGTCTGCATCCTTTCTGTGCTTCCCACGCATCCTTTGCCTTCACCTCCAGGATGCCTGTCTTGCTTTTGAAATATCACTGCTCTCCTACTGTTAAAATATGTGGAAGGATGAATCTTTTATCTCCTTTTTCTATTTGGGAGGTTGATTCTGAGTTCATTGGTTAGATTTAAGATGTTACAAAAGCATCTGCCTGGTGGGATTTAAAGATGACAACCCTCCAGTGTTATTTCAATGCAGGTAATGGCAAGTAGATCCCCCTGCTTTCTTTACACCCTGTTAGGAGGAAAAGCCTGTTTGGAATAAGGATGTAGAGATAAGAAGAGATTAGAGATTCAAACTCAAGGCAGCTTGGATGCATGGAGAGCATGGGGAGCAGTGCAGCTGAGCCCAGCCCTGCTGCCATGAGCAGCCCTTATGCAAGTGATGGCCCAGGCCAGCTGTGGCTGCACCTCCTGGCTTGGGAGGATGCTCCCTGTAAAAGGCAGGCTCCATGCAGCCCTGTGGACCAAGCCCTAGCTGCAATCCTGGCTCCATAACAACATGAGGGGAGCTGTTTCTGCTCCTTATGGAGACATGTCCACCCCAGCTGGGCATGGTTTGGGCTGCAGGCTGCCCTCCAGGGAAGCCTCTGTAAACCAGCACATAGGCCTGTCTGGAATGGTTCCCACTAGAAAAACATGGGTTTGGATTGAACCGAAATTACTCAAAGAAAGCTGGAGAGATTTCAATGGCATTTCACCTATATAAAAAAGGACTTATGACAAAATCAATTATTTTTGAAACATGCTGATGTTGTTTCCAATGCACACTATTGTTTTTCAATTTATTCAGGTGTAAATTTTCCACTTTAACTAGATTGCTTGGCATTAACTCGAGACCTCTGCTCACAGTGTGCAGCACCACACTGACTCACCCTGCACAGCTCACTCCTGAGTGCCCACACCACAGCTGAGAGCATCTCCGGCTTCATTTCCCTCTGCTTTGTTTCTCAAATACTGAAAGGTCCAACTTCATATGAAGTCATCTAATTTTCTGGATCAAACTGTCTCCTGTTTTTGTTGTAATGAAGCAATTCGACACTCTCGGTAATGCAAACATTCCCAACTCTAATTATAGGGGCAGCTGTTTTCAATATCTCCAGAAAACTTTTCCAGATTAGCACAAGAATGTGGCCAAAAACCACAGGACACTAGAGGATGGGAATATTTCCTTCCAACAAGGCTTTTCTGTCTGCTCCAATTCCCCATCCCCCTGCTCCATACTGACAGAGTAGCTACAAAAATCCCCTTTTTGTGTTGCCACAGCCATCAGTGAGCAGCATTGAAATGGTCAGTCCCTTCAGCCTCTGCAGAAGATGCGCAGAGGGATCCAGTGCCAGGTTGGGTCTGTGGTGCTGCTCCTGCCCTCGGATCCAGGAGGAAAAGAAGCAGATCCAGAGAAGGGAAGGTGAGATTTGCTGCCTTTGTGCTATGATGAAGTGAGCCTGAGCTCAGCCTTGGGGCAGGATGGAGCACGGGAGCCTTAGGGGAGCCATTTGTGCCAAACCACGGAGTTATGAATCCAAAACTAGAGAGAGACAGGTTTTGGCTCCACTTTTTCATGGGCTGGTCAGGGACCAGCAAGCTGCAATCGTGTCCTTTACCTCAGGTCCCTCATGGGAATCCGGGTGACAACAGCAGATTTGGGAAGAACTGAGAAATGCTGTGCCTCGGTGCTCAGTGGGGCTGTGCCCATGTTGTGTCCATCCTGCAGAGCCTGGGGAGATGAGCAAAGCTCCATCCTGACCCTGCAATAGAGGACAGGATGCCGTTTCCCACAGCTGGCCAGACAAGGGCTGGATCTGAGCCACAGGCGTTGGGGGCTCTTGCTCATGCCTGTGGTGCTGAAAAGCAATTTATTCATTTTGTCTCCTGAACAAGTATTAAGATGAATATCAAAACATAATTGTCTCAACAATCTCTAGGCTTTTACTTATCAGCCCGTGATAAGGCTATAGAGGGATGTGTTCGTTTGTCTGCAGATCTCTCTAATCCTATTAAGTATAGAGTGATAACTGTTAAACTGAACATATACACAGCCATACACACATTTGTTGAGGAAAGTATTTAACACACACATACACAGGCACACACTCAGTAAAATTCTCTGCTGCACAGCCAGGCTAAGTGTCCCTGTATGGACAACACACCTCAATTAGCTGCGGATCACTGGAGGTCAAAGACCCCCATGGCACAACATCAGGAATTGCTGCTGCAGCTAAACCAGGCAAAAAGAGAAATTTTGTGCTATATTTTGTTGAGTTTCCTTCAGAGAAGAGGGAATTTTCCTGGCTCTGCGTTTCATGTCTGGAATCTGTGGGACCAGACAGGGGCAGAACTGCCCTCACCTGAAGCTTAAACCTACTGCTGGTGCCTGTGTCAGCACTGCCCATGGGCTTCACCCATCTGCAGCACCCTGGGACAAATCCACAGGGAGCAGAAGTTTCTCCCCTCTTCTAGGCTGTGTCTAGATCAGGGAAGCCCAGTTAAGAAGAAAGCACAGAGATTTTAACCCACAAAGTGTCTTTATCTTTAATAGCAAAGGAAATGGAAGGCTCATGCTTCAACCCCAAACCTGGCAGCTCCTCAGTTTGGCTTTTGCTTCAAAAGCTGGACATCTGTAGGTTGGGCCCAGGTACAGAAATCTGGTGCAGGACAGCCTAACATCTCCTGGGTGCAGTGCCTTTCCCATGGTGTGGACATTGCCCCTCTGTAGTTGGGTCTTCATGGTGGCTCATCCAGGGGCTCAGGGCACTGACCGTGGCTGTGCTGCTGCTGTGGGGCTGCCTGACCTGCCTGGAGCTGACACACCACCACCTCACCTCTCTCTTCCAGCCTTACCTCTCCCTTCTGACCCCACTGTATGCTGGAAACAACCTGCAATTCCAGGAGCCATTATCCACTCGGTGCACCTCTGTCCTGGCAGTTCATGTGGCACCAACTCAGTGTTCACCAATGCATGAGCTTCACCTCACTTCACCTCCCAGGGAGGTACAGCCACATCAGTACCACTGTTCACAGCCAGTTCTACCTCCTGCCCCTTCTTTGTGCTTATTCTGCAGCACTCTTGCCCTGTGCAGCCACACACCACTCCTACAATATCCACCACAGACTATTTTCTGTACATTGCTTCCCTTAAATACTGTGAATTCATTCTCAACAGTTGTTCCAGATACCTTCTAGCATTAAAACCACCATTTTCAAAACAAAGGTACCACAGCCAACAAGCTGGGAATAAGGACTCATGTCCTTAGTTTCTCCCCCCAAAGCCTTGGCTGTTGCATGCTGAAGGAGCTGGAAAAGCCTTGTGAGACCACCGAGCCAGCACACGTCCCACTCACAGAGCACCTCCCTTAGTTCCCAGATCTGAAACTTGATTCCAGCTGTGTCTTTCTCATAGAACCACAGAATGGCTTGGGTGGGAAGGGCCCTTTAAACACCATCTAGTCCAACCCCCACAGTGAGCAGGGACATCATCTAGAACAGAGTCCAGACTGGCCAGGGATGAGGCATCCATCAGCTCTCTAGGTAACCTGTGCCAGTGTTTCACCACCCTCATGATAAAAAATGCCCACATCTTTCCATTTTTAAGTCTCTTTTGCCCCACATGTGGATAAATATCTGCAGTACTGTGGCCCACAGGCAGCTGGAGCTTGCAGTGCCTTGGGGCCAGGACCATCAGTAGCAGATGGTGTGGGACATTCTGCATTTTGAACATCAGTGAGCTCAGAGCAGCCTGTGGGTTTCGTTAGTGCTCAGCACCAATGGTAGACCTGGTTGTACTGCACTTCCATCACTGGTAAGTTTTATCCCTGCTGTAAGGTGGGAGGTGTGCCTGGGACATATTTCCTTCTTAATTGCAGTCTGAGAGGCACAAAGGTACACAGACTGGAATTGTAATGCCCCGTGACTGGAGTGAGTGGGGCTGTCAGGAGGCAGCCAGAAGGCTCGAGCACTGTTGGGTGGCAGGTAGAAGAGCAGAGGCTTCTCCCAGACTCTTATTAAAAACTGAGCTGAAATGCCAAGTGATGGAAAAATATAAGGAAAATAATGCAGGAAGTAGCATTTGAAATATTGATAACTCAGGCAAATCACTCCTCTGGACCTTCTTTGATTACTTTATCTGTTCAGTCTGCCTTACAAAGTGCTGCTATCACATAAGCATAATAAAACAAGAATGTATAAATGGAAGGAATTAAGAGCCATCCTATTGGGACCAATTTAATCTTTGCTTCATTTAAAAGGAGAACATGACTCCCTTAACTAATGTACATAAAATTGCTCTTTATTCCCCAGGTTTACATATAGATGACAGGTCTATATAAATATGGATCTACTCTTTATCCCCATTCTGTTGTGAGAAGAGCCACCTTCCACCACATTTATTCTTTGCTCTACACACTTGAAGGAGAGTCTCCCTCCTGCCATATGGTCTTTCTGTGAAAGGAGAGAATGAGGATATGGCAGCATCCTTTGGAAGATATGAGCTTCAGCAGCTGATGTTTGAAGCAAAAAAGTAGTGAGAGTGGTCACAGGTAGCTCTCAGTCAGAGGCACCTGGTGTTGTTGGGAATAGGTTAGTTAGTCTGCAGTCCAGGACTGAAACCCAGCCAAAACATCCCACCCAAGTTCTCTCCACTCCCACCCATCTTTGCTGGCTTTCCTGTTGGAGAGTTGCAGGGCAAATCCATGGAAGTTTCTGTGCAGTCCAAGACAGGCAGGAAACCACAAAGTCTCCTGTGAGCTGCCATGTTCAGGCCACTCAGAGCAAAGAGCAAGCACAGTTTTACTGTGAAATTACCAAAAGCAAAATGCCCTTGTCAGGACAATGGTCCTGCTGAGCTGCCTTGTAGGTTAGAGCAGCCCTGGACTTCTCCCCCAGGAAAGGCTAAACCATGCTCTCAAGAGTATTGGAAGAAGGTTTAGAGCAACAACCAGAGGCCATTTCAGTCTTCACAGGTTCAGGTTTTTAAGTTAAAACTCACAGTTACCTCCAGAAAACAGACTTTCCCACAGCCAAAGATATAAACTGAAGCTGAAATGTGGATTTCAGTCAAGCACAGTGTCCCTGCCAAAATTCTCACTGGTCCTGTTACCATTACTGCTTAGGACCCAAGTCACTGTGATTTCACGTCCCTGCCCAGATGGAATCATGTTCTTTTCTCTAGGACACATTCAGAAATGTGCATTATTTCTTCATTTCCTCACCTCTGAGCTGGGAAAAAAAGAGGTATTTGTGCTTTCTAACATGCTGAAAGCATCAGAGGACTCCCTGCTCTTTCAAACCAAATATCATAAGTGCAATTTCCAAGTATTTCTCTCTGCTAATATCCAGTGGCTTTTTAAAAAGCAGCTAACAGCAGTGCTGGAATGGCTAATGCCTAATTAGCTAATGGGTAATGATGCTCCTGTGAGTGAGCTGACATTTCGCTCTATAATTATCATCTCCTCTGCTATCACATCCCGCAGTGGGCAGTGGCAGGTGCCTTGGGACAAGCCTAAGCAGTGGGCAGGCCTGCAGTGATGCTGCCACGCTGCCCTCAGAGCCCCTGGCACGTGCCAGGGTGCTGGCAAAGCCACGGCTGCTGCTGCCAGTCCCAGCTGGAGCAACACAGAGAGCCGGCCATGGCTTTGGCATGTCTGGCCTTCCCGAGACATACCCTCATTTTCCACTCCCAGGTTTATATGTCTGAGCTGAAAAACAGGAATTTTGCTGGGACTTGCAGCTGCCCAGCAGCCTGTGAGCAGCTTTGCCCTGGTCCACAGGGCTGTGTCTCCAGCCAGGAGGTCGTGCAGGAGCTGGAGAAATCACTTTCTGCTTTGCTGAGTCTTATCCTGAAGCCTGAAGGAGTAACCACTTCATCTAATTCACTGAGGCTGAAGGCTTATATGCTGTATTAACCCTAAAACATCAAACTCATCCTTTGAGAAGATTTGGGGTCTGGTAAATTGTTAGAAAAGATCTGCTTATGCCTCATTTTAGTCTACAGACTGCTGCATCTTTTTGCTTTTACAGAAGCAGCTCAGTTTTGTTCCTCAGGCCACCAAAGAGTGGACACCAATTGTTAGGTTTCTGGGGGAGGGGAGATTAATCCCCATGTGCTTAAGCACAAAATCCACCCCTCTGCAGTCTCTGCTTTCCTTTTCCCCAGCCCCTGCCCTACCCACCACACCAGGACACCCTTTACAAAGACAAGCCTTCAGCCTTAAGGTCCCTCTCAAAATCTCCACTGGCAACTGCAACTCCTAGAAAAAAAGTCACCTGAGGATCTGTTAAACAAAGAACCACCACTGAAAACTTTCACCTAATTTTCCAGAGTTTTAGGGATGCCACCAGCCTTGTGCTCCCTCATTGTGGGGAGAATGTCGGGGAGCTACACCAGGTCTCACATGGACACAGCACTGAAGGACCCCTGGTATGGTTTTCTCCTATCAATTTTGAAATCTGTAGTTTTATGCACTGCAAGTTTGAGTTTTTAGACATGCTAAGTGCAGCCAGTTAAAGGAACTTGCTGGAGCTGAGCATTTCCAGGGGCAGAAGTGGGACACACCAGCCATGACACTGAAACAGAGATGCTCATGCACTGAGAAAACTTGCCCCAGCTCTTCCTTCAAGAATCAGGACAACAGGACCACACACACCTTGCATGCCTTTGCTTTTCCACTTTCCTCCTGCTTCTGCAGGAGGTGGGGAGATGTGCAAGTGCTGGCAAAGGCTGCCTGGTGTCAGAGGGTATGTGTGAAAACAGGAGTTCATGCAATACAGCTCTCTATTGGCAGATTAAATAATAATAATAATAATAATAATAATAAATACCACTATTAATGAGCAGAAGAAGCATGTGGAGCCCTGGGAGACACATTAGCTGTTTGAACAAGCAGATATTCCTGTCCCTCCCTCCCTGTGTAATCAACATGTATTTATTTCTTTATTTAGCTCAACGCTCACCCTTTGAGGAGAAGATGAAAGTGTCAAGATGACCCTCTCCTTATCATGCCCCGCACAAGGGAGAGCTTTGAAGATATAATATGCAGAAACACAGGGCTCTCTGGTGACTTCTCCAGATTTAATTAGCCCAACCTTCTGTATGGATCCTGCCTCCCCCTCCAGACAGCCCTTCCTCCCTGCTCCCCAGCCTCAGACAAGCTTCTGGATTCGTGGGCAAAGCAGCAGCTGCTCAGGCGCTCCATTTAATTCAGAGCTTGGCTTTCCAGGATGAGCTAAAAAAAATGCCACCCCAAAGATGGAGCTGCTTTTAGCATTATACACGAGCTGCAACTGCCAAGGCAAGTTTATCTTGGAGCCAATGTGAGCTCTCTTGCTCCAAGTTAAATATTTCCATTTAAAAAGTAGAATGAACTATACTGTTGGACTTCCAATTGCTTCCTGAAATATTAAGAAGGAATATCTTTAAACATTAATATTTTGTTACAGTGCTGAAGCCCTTCTAACGGAGGGTTATTTTTTAGAGCTGTGTATTTTTCTCTGCATAATGGGAGTCTCTGATCTGTGCCTGTACTCTGTGTTTCCAAAACTCACTGTACACCAGCAACAAAAACAATCAATAAAAACCCTTCCCTTTTGTTTTCCCTGTTATTCTTGCTGGCAGCAGGCACATCCAAAGGACACCTGGGTTTAAGCCTTTGTGATAAGAGCACCATCATGTGCTACATCCTCAGTGACCCCAAAGGGCTGCTGAGAGCCAGAGCCACGTCCTGCATCCACATCCATCGTGCCAGGAGGGCATGGGCGTGCTCCCATTGCCCATCCCAGATGGAGCAGCAGTGGGAGCTTGCAGCCAGCCAGGTCCTCCCTGAGCCCCAGCAGGTCAGGGCTGTGCCAGACCAGGCATCAGCCAGCCTGGGCATGGACTCCCCAACCCAGAGCTACCACCTGACTATTCGAGTGTTTTAGGATGGGGCAAGACAGTTCCAAACCCTCTGACCCTCCTTTGCTCCACTGCTGTCCCATCCATCCTCCCTGACACCAGGGAAGCAGCTGTTGAAACAGCAGATCAGGAGAACAGATTTAATGCTGTTTTCATGGTAAGGAAGGGAAAAAAAAAATAAAAAGAGGAAAAAGAGAGAGAAAAATGATGTTGCTTCCAGGCCATTTACATGTTCATTTCTCAAGAGAATGTGACACTTTATCCTTTTTCTCAAATTAACTTCTGTGTCACACGTGGAATAAAAAGAGACGATAGACGAGAACTGAAACACAGTGAAATAAAAGACTGGGAGCGGCATGCAAGGAGCATATGTTTGTGATTTATAGGAGCCGGGGGAGGGACAGGAGTGCAGCCCTGCTATGTCAACCATTGTTCAGCAGCTTGGTATGTTGGCTTAATCTTACAAGGTCTCCCAGAGGTCCTTTTTTCCAGATTTTTTTCTCACCCCCCTTCAGGGCAAACAAAGTGCTTTCCTGAGCAGGCAGTTTGAGCTGCTTAACCATTCACATTCTCATTGGGAGAGCCCCCAAGGATGAAAGGCTCATCCTCACAAGGTCAACTCAAAGGGGGACATCAAAGGCAGTGGGGCAGCCCTGGGACACTCACTGGAGGCAGGAGCTGGTCCCTGCCCACAGGCTCAGCACAGGTTTGCACCAGAGGCACAGGCAGTAGCTGTGCAAAATGTAGCAGAAAAAAACTGAAGGAGGATCACAGAAAAGAGGGGTTTGTACGATGCACTAGGCAGGGTGAGGTCTGACACAGCCAACACCACGGCTGAGCTGAAGCCCTCGTTTCACACCAATGGCATCCACAGCTCCCATCCAAGCCCTAGGACCCATCCAGTGACAGGCTGAGAGAGTGAAGGTTGTTCCACCTGGAGAAGAGAAGGCTTTGGGAAGATCCTGTGGCACCTACCAGTTTGTAAAGGGGTACAGGGGAGGTGGAGAGGGACTTTGGACAAGGGCGTGGAGGACAGGACAAGGGGGAGTGGCATTAAATTGCCAGAGGGCAGGGTTAGATGGGATATTGGAAAAAATTGTTGGCTGTGAAGGTGGCCAGACCTTGGCACAGGCTGGCCAGGGAATCTGTGGCTGCTCCATCCTTGGAAGTGTCCAAAGCCAGGTTGGACAGGGCTTGGAGCAACCTGATCTAGTGGAAGATGTCCCTGCCCGTGGCAGAGGGATGGAAGGAGATGATCTTGAAGGTCCCTTGCAACCCAAACCATTCTGTGATGATCCTATGAATTTTGCTGTCCTTGACTGGCTATGTGCCCCTATTGTACCTTTTTGAAGTACCCAATGGCCATTCCCCTTGATCTGCTGGCACATTCTGGTCACAAACCTGCTTTCCAAAGTGTAATGCAAAATGAACCAAGTCCTGCTCTTTCACTATCACTGCAGTGGGCAGCCAAACCTCAGCCTGGATGGTGGAGTCAAACCCTCAGTCCAGAGAGTTCTGGGAGTAATGAGTATTTATTGTTAATTAGTCTTGCAACTTAAAAACCAGAGGGTTTGTGGGGGCAGGGGCTGGAGTGGGACATGGAAGAAAGAGAGCAGAATGAGAGAGCTTTTCTCTGTGAGATCTGACTCCTGGCTGGTTTAAGCACTGACCTCCACATGTGTGCTATGGGGAAGTGCAGCCGGCTTCTCTGGGTCACATATGGTTTGGGTTTAGGATTTTCTGGAGGCTTTGTGGGTTTTTTTATTACTTTATATGCTTGTGCCCTCAGAAAGCAAAATTCACCCCCCTGCCTTCACGCTTCCCTTCTGCAGCAGCAGAGAATTCGTGTTAAAGCTCACACCTCCAGCTTCATCGTAAGCTTCATAAACTATAATACCCACTTCTACTCCATTCCCATTCCCATTTCTGGTCAAGATGGCTCTGAAAAAGCACAAAGTCTGAGACAGCAGGAACCCACCTCTCTCTCAGGCTTCCCCATCCCTAGCTGAATGCAGTACTCTGGCTGTGTTTAGGATGTGTGCACATCCAGCCCCAAACCGTGTGGGCTGGACACCCATCCCCATGGCCTGGTGCTGAAGGGCCCCAGTGCAGGAAACCTGTGCAGGAGGGGACAGCCTCGAGCTGCTGTGGGTTGACACTCAGGGCAGGACACCCTCAGGCACAACAGGCAGCTGGGAATAATTTGTCTGTCTAGGATTGCAATTAAACCTCAAAGGCAGAAGTATTTAAGTGCTTTGGTTCAGGGCTTTGTGGTTTCTGGGTGTGCAGCTGAAGGGAACTTTGACCTTGGTGTTTTGGAGGTGCACCCAAGGAGGGAAAGGGATATCAGTGTTCCTTCAGAGAGATCTGAGACATACACATCATTGCAGCATGGGATTTATTTATCTTTGAGTGTCCACAGCACATTCTGCTCTATCAGAGTTCATCACTGATCACCCATAAGTACCTGAGGGCGTGTGGGTGTTCCCAGGACATGAGCCCCCCCATGTAAACTGGACAAGAGGACTCACATCCCACACTACCTGTCCTCCCCAGCACTGCTGAGGCTGCAGGACAGCCCCGGCAGGGGATCCCACTCTACAGGACCTCTTTGTCAACTTTAGCCCCAGCCTTTAGTCCACCAACATAAGAGAAAAGCAAAATACTATTACTTGTAGTATCCGAGCTAAAGAAATTTGAGGAGAACTTCCATTTTGAAGAAGAAAATGTACTTTCCACAACAATAGCGTTTTTCTAGTTTGACATTTCAGCTCTTGTTTTTTGCAAAGGCTTGAAAGAAAGAAGCCAGAGGAAAAGAAAAGCTCTCCTTGCCAGCTTCCAGCAAAATTTATACCGAGGACCCTTGCCTTTGCCACCAGCAGTATGTAGATTAAACCATGTATGTGCTCTCAGCAACAGGGCTCACAGTGCAGAACATTGGGCACGTCTCCCAGTGGCCCCAGTTGGGCTGTCCACACATCCAGGAGAGGACACGGGACAGGCTGTATCTCTGCCCTGACACTGATGCTCTCCCCACACTTGGGGCCTGCGCTGCTTCAATCACACCAGTCTGGAAAAAAGCCCAAACCCTACCCAAGGAAATCACAGCTCTTCTGGTTAAAAGGAGCCACAAAATATTTTCTCCAGATCAATTTCAACTCCTAATCAAAGACAGCTACAAAGGTAAACTCTGAGTTTAAACCAGACCTTAAATCCACAAAACACTGTTCAGCTGGACAGCATTGTAAGAGTGGAAAGTGTTAGAGGAGCTGGCAAACAGACGGCTGTGGTTTGTGTCTGCCCCAGGCCAGCGAGTTCCACCCCACCCATATGGGGCAGAGGGCTTTCTGCATCTTCACCTGCTAAAAATATCCAAGGCTGGAAGTTAAAAGAAATGAAATATTTAGCAGTTGCATAAAGGCACCTTGGGATGAAAGTGCTATGGATACAAAGCTGTCATCTTATCCCTTCATCATCATATTTTTTATGTAGCAGACATGTGTCTTGTTGGCAAGGCAACTTCTCTGTTTTAAACCAGCCTCATAAATCTCATTATTATGCCTTTTCTAAATCATCAATGCAAAAAACCAGGAGCAGGCACCCACTGGACATCACTCCAGGTCCCTTAGGGCTCTTCTCACCCAAGGCTCTCAGCTGGATCCTTCCCACTGAGGTGTCTCCTGATGCCTCCCGAGTTCCCGACAGCAGGACTGACACATCCACCTGGCCTCACTAGAAAGGCTCCTGCTGATTTGAAACATGCATTGGGTTCTGGCCAAAGTTTTCTTCCCCCACTATAAACACAACAAAGCAAACTCATTCTTCAGGTTGTGGCCCCAGAGAGTTCTAACCTGGCAAACTCATCTGGGCCCAACGCCAGTTGGGGTAGACTGGGTGGACAAACAGGAGCTGTGTTTTGGAAAACTGCTCGAGTTTAGACCAGCCCTTGCACATGCAATGCAATGGCCACCTCTCTGGATGTGCCACCAGAAGCTCTGTTCTTTGGGAAAGAAGGGTGGGCTGGACATCATGGGCTCAGGTTTTTAACTGAGATGCTTTGGTTACCTCGAGGCAGAATTAAAGGAAACTGAACTGGTTCCCTTAAAGCAGAGCAGAGCTGTGGGAAATATTTACAGTTAGGATATTTTTTTTTTTTAATGCACAGGGTTGTATTTCTGGGGAATCTTTAATTCCAACTGATTAAATAATGATCCCCTGTAGTGATTTACCCTTTCAAAGACCCACTCAAGGAGTAATTCAGCATGCTGGCAGAACAACAGGCTCACTGCACACCTCACATGAGCATGCAGGACTCTGACACACTCTCACAGGGGCAATGCCTCCCTCTTCAATAGCACAACCAATTTAATTTAGTGTTGCCTTTGCTGTCCCCATATACACTTCCCTCTTTCAAGCATGCTGCCTCCATCACATGTGGTGGCATCTGGCCCACAGCTGCTTCTCAGGGGGTCCCATCAGCCTCTGCAGCAGAGATAGACCGAATTTTCCTGTTAGCAGAGTCCATGGGAGCCTCTATCAGCCTTGTCCAAGTGTTGGAAGGGAGGGATGGAGATGGCTGGAGTCCACTCTGCACCCCATGGGTGTTCTGGTCTGCCTGTCTGCCTACCTGTGCAGGTGCCTCCCAAATCAACACAGACTGCTGAGCTAAGAATGGCATCTTCACACCAGATACAGGTTTGCCAGAGATCTGTTTCTGAAAGGGACCTCAGGCTCCTCTTCCTGAAGCTCGCTTGCCACACATTGGTGAAAACAGTCCAGAAATAAGGATCTGAGGGGCTAGGAAGAGGTGCATTTGTTTGAATGTAAATACTCTTTCCACCCCGGCTCTGCTGGGAGAAGGCATTTCCATTGGTGAGAGAGGCAGTGCTGCCTGGAGGCAAAGGAGATTGCTCGACTTGGACCCAATGCACTGGGTTTGCTCTTCAGGGCAGCTCTTCCACCTCTCTTTTTGTCCTCACTGGTCACTGAGGCTAAAGGGAAATAAAAATGGTGCTGTACTTTGGTTCCTGCCCTGCAGCCTCCCCCAAGCCCCTGGGAGGCAGAGGGCAGGGACACTCTGTTCTAAGCTCTGAGTTTTCCCCTGCCCATCCCAAGTCTTTCTTCAGAGGCACCAGCAGGGCTGAAGGGCCGTGATTCCCCTTTGCTGGTGAAAGCAGTTTTTCCAGTCCATGATACCAAGCTTGATTGGCAAAGGGCACTTATGTACTTGTGCCAAGGGTCTTGTGTGCCCTCACTCCCAGCACACCTCAGTGACACACCTGCCTGATGCCTGTGGGTTTAGGAGGCATGTGTGGGGCCTGGCCATCAGCAGAACTCCTGAAAGGAGTTTTTTGGAGGCCATATATGCAGTTAAACTAAATCCGGCTCCCTCCCAGTCAGCAGCAGACACCAAGCCCCCACAAATGGCTTTTTGGAAGTTATCTTCCCCCATTTATCCAGTGTTGCAGGATTTAGCAGGTCATGGGAGGTCACAGCCACTTTTGGGGACACTCCCTGGGAGACAACAGTGGGTTTACTGTTTTCCTCACCAGTTTCATGTGGCTGGGAGTGAAGTCAGTTGTTTTCTACCACTGCCACAGGTAGGATGTGGCTTTTGGGAGCTCTTACCACGTCTGCAGTAGCAACATCCAGAGCTTCACCCAGTGGTACAGGAATGCTCAAATCAAGGTGTTTTTGCACAAGCAGCCCCAGAATTCTGACAGGCATGCTGCTGAAAACCCTTCACGTGGCAAACCTCCAACTCCTCCTCCCCAAGTTTCCCCCTTGCCTCAGCCCAAGAGCATCCCTTGCTGATTTATGCTGGGCATAAACATACCTGGCAGCACTCATCAGTGGGTGGACAGATTTCCACCAGTAACCATGTGCCTCTGCCCAATTAGTGCCCCGTGGGGAGGGAGCACCAGCCCCCACAGCCACAGACCCAGGCTACATAATGCATCACACCTTGCCTGCTTCTGCTGTCGTGGGTTAGCTGAACCCAATGAATATTTCAATAGGCTCTGCATGCCCAGGATACTATTAATTTTGGAGTCCCTATAATCCAATTCCTTTTCCTCCAAGTGGGTGGTGATTATTAATTTCACAAGCTATGCTTCCACTAGCTTCCTCCTAGTCCCTTGTGGCTAAGGGATATTAATCCACATTCATCCTGTCATTCAGCAGCCCAGGAGACTGGTGTGAATAGTATTATTATTAATACCACTGCTTCACACATGGTTATAGCAACTTAAAGGCATACAGGTGGGTTGCAAAGGTCATTTACACAATAGCACCTCAATGCGGATGCTCAGACAAATAAAACAGGGCCCAGTTAGTGCTTTTAGTAGATGTTTCTCCAGGTTCTGGACCTACTGATGCTGGTCCTGCCTTGCCAGGACAGAGACCTGTGAAGGTCCAAATGCAGGTGATGAGCTGCAGCCTTGTCCCAGCCATTCCTGGCAACAAGGAAGGAGCAAATACTTTTGTCCTTCTGAGGAAATTGGGGGAAAAAATAAGTTATAAAATCCAAACATGATCTCTCTACTTAAATAAAGTGCCATAAGGCTCTGGAATGTAATCACTTTTGACACCTCAACCTTATTGTCAAATTTACTTGAAATTAAGCAATTCATTTGTGTTCTGCTGGAAAGGCAGAGGGTGGAAGAAGGCAGCTGTTGTATTTCTTTGCAGCACAAAAACAGTCTTTTCCAGGAAGCTAGGTTTACTCAGGCAGGCGAGACACATTTCAATCAAATATCTCATGGAAGGGTTTGACAACATGTCATGATTCCCTTCAACGTCGGGCACTAAATGGCAGAGAGACAAGCAGAGAGAGGAAAGCCAAGAAATGCAGCATTAAATAATAAACAGCCCTCGAGGTCTCCCACTCGCTAAGGAAGGTCAGGGCATCCACCAGCTGACAGAGGAAGGAAGGGGCAGGGTGTGAGGCAGAGGAACCTCCATGGATAACAGGCTAAACATGTGGAATATCCCCATCTGTGCTGGCAGCCAGAGTTCACACACCCTGAGTGCTGGGCACTGGCAGGGTCACTCTGGGGGCTCCTGAGGGGCAGAGCATCCCCACAGCTTCAAAACCTCTGGAATCACCCTGTTCCTCTCTCTCAGCCAGCACTGTACATGGTGTTTGACACCAAAACAAATGTAAGTGCAAGTGAGAGCCAGCCTGAGCTTGTCACGTTTGCACAGGGGTGCACAATGCAAAGAGGCCCCTTTGCAAGATGATGAAGGCCACAGCATCTGAAACCAGAGTGAGTTTGTTTTGCTGCTTTCACTTTTGGCAGCTCAGATAGGCTGGAGGCTTCACGGATGTAACTACTTACCCAGTTTTTCCTCCTAGAAGAATGTAGCCTTCCCAAACTGTCAGCACTTTAGCCAGCACAGCCCCAGCAAATGCACCAGCACAATCACAAAAGCAGAGGAGGGAAAGATTACTCCCACACAGAACTTGTCCTGAAACATTGCAGACAAGAAGTCAAATCCCAGACCTGCTGAGTCCCACTCTGGGTGGCAAATTCTTGGTTTTCCAGATGTTACACAGCACAGGCTGCCAGACACCCCAAAGTCCCAACCCTACAGCCCTTGCATGCACAGGGTGACTTGGCATGGAGCAGAGACCCAGCTGGGATACATCAGCCCTGATGTAGGATGCAGGCAGCCCTCAGTGTGGGAGGAGGGGAGCATATCAGCCCCTCATTTACCCTCCCAAAGAATCATAGAAAGATTTGGGTTGGAAGGGACCTTTAAAGTTCATCTAGTCCAACACCCCTGCAGTGAGCAGGGATTTCTTCAACTAGACCAAATTGTTCAGACACCCATCCATCCCGACCTTGGATGTGTCCAGAGATGGGGCATCCACCACATCTCTGAGCAACCTGTTCCACAAATAATAAACAAACAAGTACTCACTGTTGCCAGTAGCCTCCTGGTAGATGTTTACTGAAAGCCATCCCCTTCCCAGCTATTCCTACCAACATAGTGAACTCCAGGCTTCTGGTCTCAGCCTTTTCCTCCATCCCTGCCTGCAGAGCCCAGACAATCAACAATTAACTAGCTCCTGCTGGTTTTAAGTGTTTCCTTGGTTCCTGATAAAGACCCCATCACCTGAGGACTGGAGGTTCACATGAGTTGCCACAGTTGAGCTGGAGCCAAACAGCTCCTCTTCAGCAGGAAAGCTCTGCAAGATAGTTAAACACAGCACAAAAGTTTAGCACCCACTCTCTGTTGGTGGTACAAGGGGAGCTTTGGCTCTGTGGCCTCCAGATGTAGCCCTTGACCTGGACCCTGCTTACACCCTAAAAATTTCCAGATCATCCTAGAATCATAGAAGAACAGAATCACAGAATGGTTTGGGTTGGAAGGAAGTTTAAAGCTCATCTAGTTCCAGGCCTATGCCATGGGCAGGAACACTTTCCACTAGACCAGGTTGCTCCAAGCCCTGTCCAACCTGGCCTTGAGCACTTCCAGGGGTGGGGCAGCCACAGCTTCTCTGGACAAACAGTGCCTGGGCCTCCCCACCCTCACACGGAACAATTTCTTCTCAATATCCCATCTAACCCTGTCCTCTGTCAGTGTGAAGCCATTCTGCCTTGTCCTGTCACTCCATGCCCTGGTCCAAAATCCCTCCCCAGCTCTCTTGGAGCCCCTTCGGGCACTGGAAGGGGCTCTCACGTCTCCCCAGAGCTTTCCCTTCTCCAGGTGAACACCCCCAGCTCCCTCAACCTGTCCCTATAGCAGAAGTACTCCAGCCCTCCGATCATCTTGGTGGCCTCTTCTGGACTCGCTCTGACAGGTCTCTGTCCTTCCTGTGCTGGGACTCTAAAGCTGGATGCAGCACTCCAGTGGGTCTCATGGGAGGGAAGTAACAATACCGTGCCAAGCAACAATCTCATTAACCTCATTAACTCAAGTGAGATTGGGTTCTCTGTCCCCCTGGGAGCTCCTGCTCCAGGAAGATGTGCTTCACTGAAGCCACTACAAGGTGTTCAGACCTTCTCCATTCTCCAGAGTCTGGAGAAGAGCTGTGTCCTGGGCTGTCACCTCACAGGAGCATCTGAACTCACCATTTAAGCTGTGGGAGGCACGCTGTCCCCCCATACCATCAGTTTGACAAATGGAGCTAATCTGGATGACTCTATTGATGATATTAGTGTTTTGCATACCGTGCCCTGCCCTAAATGAGCTTAATTACAATTCTTGCATGTTGCAAATTAATGGTAGGTGGAGAAAGGAAAACGATTAATGTCTGTATCTGTGCTGCTGCAGAGCAATGGGCAGACTCTGAGCAGGTTGGATGGGGCTTGGAGCAACCTGGTCTGGTGGAAGGTGTCCCTGCCCATGGCAGGGGGTTGGAATGAAGGGGCCTTTGATGTCCCTTCCAACCCAAACCATTCTATGATTCCATGGCTCCTCCACTTCAGTCCTACCAGAACGGTCTCCTCCCCTGCACCCACTCCTGCGAACACAGGCACGTGGCAGGGCCCTGCCAGACAGGCTGCTGTGTCTCTCAGCAAGTACTAGAACCAATTACATGTGTGTAAGTACATTGCAAATTCTTTACAGCTTCAGAGAATCAATTTTTCATACAGCAGAAATAAGAGCTCAGTGCACTGACAATAATGCTTCAAACCTTTCAGCACTTTTCAGTGAGCGGTACTCACTCTGGGTTTTCCACAGCAGCCCACAACAAGCTGCCAGGGCTCAAGAAGTGTTTGAACAATGCTCTCAGGTGCATGGTATGATTTTTGGGGTTGTCTTGTGCAGGGCAAGGTGATCCTCATGGACCCCTTCCAACTCAGGGTATTCTATGACTCTGTGGTTCTCCTCTCTGAGTGCTGGGATAGAGCCATGAGCATGAGCCCCCTCAGGATGGCAGGCTCAGTGTCAGCATATCCTATAGTTGGCATATACTTTATAAAATACAGAGGGGTCAAGTGAGGGGCTAAATCTGATCTATCCCCTCAAACCGTAATTTTGCTGCTGAGTCCAATACAAACACAGTTGGGCACTGGCAACTCTTTTTTTCTGCTCACAAGTGATACCTGAGGGAGAGAGATGGGTTTGAGAAGTTTTGGAGCCTAAAATTCTTTTTCTTAAAGTCATACAGACCTTTGACAATTAGAATCACATCAAGCCTCATTTATATTTAGGTTCTTGAATATGTAAGTCATATTTCAATAGCATTTGAGGCTGATTGTGTGGTGGAGTGGGTCAGTGGAGACCCTACAATGTGTAGAAATCCTTCTGGAGAACAAGGAGAAACAAAGCCTTTGGTCCCTTGTCTGGTGACTTCTCTTGAAAGATTATTAGAAAGTCCAAGGAACCTCTTAAGCTGTGCCTGGGACTTTGTGAAGGTGCTATTTTAAAATGGGTTGCATAGACAGGCACGGAGACCTCTGTCTTCAATTCCTGCATGTGCTCTCTGGCCTGAGCCTGCCCTGAGCACCCAGCCACAGGACTGGTGCATCTCCCTGGTTTAAGGGGACTTGACCCATTTCAGGAGTTCTGAAGGATGGAGGTGCCAGTCCTACAATGAACCTCTCCTTTTGGTCCAGGAATGTGCTAAAGCTCCCTCTGAAATGACACTGCCATTCATTAGAGAATGAGAGATTTGAACATGTCCCTGAGTGTTGGCTTTAGAGATACTTAAACCAGCTGATCATTACTTCTACATGTAAAAGGCAATAAAAAGGAAAAATTAAGCCAAGAGTGATGATTTCACTTGCTTTTATTAAGAGAGCCATTAATTCTGGCATGATGTGGGTTGATAAAGCCTGCTCTTACAGGAGCACTGCTATTGACTGAGCAGTCACAGGAATTGCTGGTTTGGCTCCAGCCTGGACGGGGGGAGATCAGGGCTCCTCAGCACTCTGTAGGGTGGGTAAGACCCAGACTTCTCCTCTCATGGGGTCTGTACTCCAAAGAGAGGAAAGGAGTAAAGCTTGGAGAAGTAAAGTGGGATTTTATCTTATTTTACAGACAGTGAAGGGGAGGTCTGAGGGTTATAGTGAATATTTGGGAAAAGCTTGAATCCAGTTCTCTTTTCCCACAAAGTAACAGAGTTCCTTTGCAAGCCTGAGCTAATTCAGTTTTCCTACAGACTCTCCATGTGGTCATAACCTGGTTCCTTAAACCCTGATTTAGCGTCCCTTCTACAAAACAGCGATTATAGTCCTAGGATAACCCGACATTAATCCACACTAGATTGCAAAGTACTTTTTTGTTTGTTCTCTAAAATTAACAGCAACAAAACACCCTGTTGCTGTCACAGCAGGGACAGTGTAGAGAGCAAAATGCAGCAAATAACACCAGTTGCAAGAGCAGCTCCTTTTCTGTTCAAGTACACCCTGGTTTTGGTATCAGAAGCAAAACTTTCATGGACTTCCAGGTGTCAAGAGGCTGAGTGAGCACTGGTTTCCTTTGGCCTGCCTCGCTGCTGCTCGGAATGGAAATGCCCTGGTTTGGGCAGCATGTCTGACCTGACCAACTGAGGGGTGGGTGTAGGGCCCTGTACCTCGTGCTCTCACCGAGCTGAATTAGACACAGAAACACTCTGTGTTGTGTCCATGCCTTCCCTGTGCCTGAGGAACATTTTATTAAGCACATTACAGCCATAACACTGTCTTGTTGGGATATTTCCTGGCAGTTAGCATCTTGCTGGATCAAATACTTTCAGCTTTGCCTGTGGCCCCCAGATCATCCAGTCATTTAATTGCCAGGAAAATTACCCTCTCTGTTGGTGACTACAATTTAATTAGTGAAGCTTCTCCTAGGCATAGGATCAGGAGACTTTTAAGAAACACCTTTGCCCCTGCCAAGTCTTCCCTTTAACACCAAGGGGTGATAACAGCAGCAGGATGTCCAGGTAAGTCAGCCCAGCAAGCGCCAGATATTGCTCCCACTCACTCAGCAGGAGATGACAGGATTCCTGAGGAGTAAGGTTGTCCTAAAAATTAATGTTTTGCACTCTAAGATGTACCTTTAGTACACTAGTCTCCTGCCAGGCAGGTTTTGCTGCATCAGCCCTGTTCTGATTGTGGTGGTGGTGTCTGATGCTGGCTGTGAAGCAGGAGGAGCTTAAGGGATCAGAGGAGTTTGGTACCCAAATTTTCTCAGTCTTTGCCCTCAGGACCCTCTCACAGCAGTAGGAAGGTGGGGATGGGAATGTCCCTGAGCACTCAGGAGGGTTCAGCCGTGTCTGTGCTGAAGCTGCTCACGCTGTGCTTGGTGCAGCTGCCCTGCCCAGTGTGCTCCCAGTACCTTGGCACACCTGGAGCTGCAATGTCTCTGACCTCTTTCCCACCAGGAGTGCATCCACCACCATGTTTCACAAGCTGCAAACACACACACAGGCCCTTCTGTGTCAGCTTTTGTGCCTTGGAGCAGCCAGGGACACATTTAGTTGTTAACTTTGGTGCAATATACCTCCCTCCAGCCACGTGCAGTGCTACCCTACAGTACTGTCATGGAAAAACTGATTTCTCCTTATATCCATTCTGTGAAGTCCTCCTCTCCTTGCCTCCTAAAATGGTACATGAGGCAAGGAAAGGCCAAACATAAGACATTCATAACAAATCTCCATGTTAAGCTGCTCTCCCAAAACCTCACTGCATTCAGTGGCAGCAAAGGAAGAAGAATAGGTGTGGATTGGATATTTGTAAGAAATTCTTCCCTGTGAGGGTGGACAGGCCCTGGCACAGGTTGGGCAGAGAAGCTGTGGCTGCTCCATCCCTGGAAGTGTCCAAGGCCAGGTTGAATGGAGCTTGGAGCAACCTGGGAGGTGTCGCTGGCAGGGGGTTTGGAATGAGGTGATTGTTAAGGTCCCTTCCAACTCAAACCATTCTGGGTTTCTATGAAATTAAATTTTCCAGGGTGCTTTTTCTGGTGTTAGAATTAAGGTTCCTATAGGGAAAAAAGGCATCCAGAGAGTTTCTGGGGACAAAACTCATATGAAAATGGAGTTTAGAGGGTGGGGCTACAACTCTTTTTGCTACCAAGGCATGGAGAAGTTCATCGTTTGAAGATCCTAAGCCCCTGCCCTGCCATGTAGCAGATTCCAGCTTCACTCAGCACCTCCTCCAGCTCTGGTACATGAAGAGAAAGGAGATCATGCAGCCTCCCAGCACACATGGCAGAAATTACAGAATGTATGGGACTGAAGATTATAATTTAATAGATCTGAGCCAATCTGTTCATTATTTAATGATTTCATTGATAACTGCAGCAGAAAGGTGATAAAAGCACAGCTCTGGACTGTATACCCCCTTTTCCTCTATTTTTTAAGTGCAGTGACACAACATACTGAACCAAATATATTGGAATGTAAAGAGAGCATATAGGATATAGCATATAGGTAATTATTGCATTTAGTAACTTTTACTGATATAGGTATCTTATTCATTTAATACCACTCGTGAACAGAGGCAAAACAGGGTATAAACATGTGGTGATGTGAGCAGCTGCTCCTACTAATGCCCATGAATCCCTTCACCCCAGCAGAGAGAAAGGGACCACAGCAGCTGCTTCATACTTCTCTGTCATTAAATCCCCCTTTTCTCAGAGCTCCACCCCAGCCCCAGTCACTGCTGTTGCTGAACTATCCCAGGGTCACAACTGAGCCTGTCTGATCTCTCACTCCCAGGGCTGTTCCATCACAGCAGCTCATCAGGTTGAGCTGCAAAAGCTGTCACAGAATCACAGAACACCAAACTAGTAGGAAGGAGCTGGGAACCATAAGACACTTCGCTGACAGCAAATAGGTTTTGTATCTATTTAGGAAAGGTAGTAGGGGGTGATCTATTAATATTTGCCTTTGCCCTTTGAGAAAACTCTTGTTCTGGGTGTTTTGCCCTGCAATAGTTTTGTGGTGTAACGCTGACAGCTCGGGATGGTCCCAGCTCAGTCGGTGCCAAGGGCTCCCAGGGAGTGGAGCTGGCCAGGGCAGGGGTGTGCTGTGAGGCTGAAACACTTTCCTGTGTAATGCCAGGCAGCCACCTCAATTCATCACTGCTCCCTGTGTGAGTGATTCTTACTTTCCTACTGCCTGAGCAAACAGCTCACATCTACTTTTGGAACAGCCCAACAGGGCTGCAGAGCAGGACAGCACCCAGCAGAGCAGAGGGGGCTCGAGGCACTGGGAGCCCACGCAAGCCTGGTGTAATGTATATAGCAATGCAGCAGATGAGGCTCCCTAGTACCCAGCCTGGCCTTCCTAAGAGAAGGTGTTAAGACACAAGGGAGTTCAGAGGCTTGTAGAACATCCTGTTGTTAAACAGGTGATGCTGCACCAGCAAAATATTTTGGGAGCATTGATGCTGCTCACAGCTGTGTCTGGAAGAGGGTTATTCTGCTCTGGTTATATCTTTAATGTCTCTTGTAATCTGAATTGATGTTGTGCTGATGCAGGTGCTGACAGTGTCTCTTCTCTCTTTCTTCCCCACCCCCGATTCCCTCCCCCCTCTCAGCCCTGAATAAATTGCAAGACCAGGGTTCTCATCCGGCAGAAATTGGTAGGGAAATGTATTTGTTAGGAAGCACTGAGATTGTGTTAGACATCCAGATTATGGGTACAATTTGAATGGCAATACATTTTGACAAGATGCTATTATGTATTTATTTTCACAGTGTATAATAAAGATGACAATCAACAGATTGTGTCAGAAGTGGGGATGTTCAGAAAGGATTTCAATTTAGCAGAAGAGCCAGCACCTTGTTAACTTCTGACATCTGAAAATAGCTCCCAGATGCTTGCAGGTTACCTTGGCCAGCCTGACACACCATCTTCATTTTTCCGGTCTTAGTACAATGGTCACAAGGACCTACTAATGGTTTAACGCTCTGGGGGAGAGTGATGTAAAGCTTCACAGAGTCAAAGTAACCCTATATCAGCCTCCTTCTTTTCCTCTCTGCCTCAAGAGGTCCAGGTCTCCAAAGCAGAGGTGACCCTGTGACATTGCTACAGCTGGAGGAACCTGTACATTCTGCAAGCACATATTCCCTCAAGAATTTCAAGGATACCAGGAAAGTCCTTTTGTGTTTGTGTCAATGGCTGACAGTGACTTTCAGTTCCAACCATGGATTCCTATTAGCCCAAAGTGACAATGCCTGTGGCACATTTATGGCCATTTTTCCAAGGAATTCTCTGGCAAACCCTCTCTTAGAGATGAAGGTTGCTATCTCACAGGGGTGCTGCATGCCTCGCACAGCTACGATCCATCTGTCCAGGGATGTTCTTAACATCCTGGTACATGGACGGGCACTGGTGTCTATCCTGCTGGTATCAGTTTCTAGAGAGCAATTGGTCATGAGACGCTTTAGGTCAACACCATGAATTAAAACCTTGAGTGTCTGCATGCCATTAGTCACTCCACAGTTTCCATTGGGAAATCAAGGCATTGAATTTGGATATTATCCTTCGAATTATGTTAATATGAACTTTTGGTCTTTAGCCACATTCAAAGCAAGAGGATGGAAATCCATGTCACCCTCTCCCCCTTTGCTGGTGGTGGTGCCAGCCCCCCACCTTGCCCCCACTGCCTTCGCTGCAGCAGCTCCCTGCCAGAGCTCCCTGCCAGACTCAGCATTGCACCAGCTTCTTGTGTTTACATGGTTTTCCAAACTTTGAGCTGCACATGGATGTGAAGTCCACACTATTTTCTTCATATTCAACGGAGTTAATTAGCATCTGATTGCCAGTTAGGCTCAGTGTCTGTATCTGTCTGTGGGTACACCTTAAAGGAGAGAAGATAATACACTGACCTACAGTACATTTCACTGTTCAACCTCCTAATGAATGAAGGCTAATTAGGAATTTCTAATTTCCACTGTTTATACAAAGCACTTTTGCTTTATTTCCTTTTGACTCTGTCTCCAGAACCCGTAGGAGTTCACATAGCCCCTGGTGCTTCTATGCAATAGGAAATACAATCAAAAAAGGAAATTTATGTAAACGTGGGTTTTGCAAGAGGAAGATGTGCTCCTGTGTGTGAATTGGCAATGAATAGGCTCTCATAATGTATTCCTCATTGCTTTCCTCTTCCTTTCCAGACAGTCAATACCCTTGAGAGAAGTTAATTAGATCCGCTTCACTCTGTTTGGTCCTGAGCGCTGAATACAGGGGAGAGGGAAATCCCAGCAAAGCAAATTGACTCGATTAGAGTAAGAGACCACTGAACAATTGTTCCCATTGTCTGTGATCACAGAGGATGATCTACTTGAAAAGCAAGCATGAAAATGTTAAAACAATGATGTAAAAATATTTGTGCAAAATCCCAGTTCAGAAACAGAATGCAAGTGGCAGCTTAAAAGGAGCTGTTTTCAAAGGTCCCAGTGTACACAGTCTGTTCACAGAGCTCGGTGCCTCTGTGTGGAGTTGTTTGAAACCACTTGCTGCAGATATTGGTATTTCTAAGTAACCATTTGCATATCAAACTACTGAAGGTGACTGTGTGTACAAAGCCTTTGCACTTCTGCCCATGTTGCTCTAGAACTGGCTGAATGGATTGAAAATGTACAATAAAATCACACTGCTTGTAGTTGTTTTTAAAGATTGCTTGGAAAGCTAGAAACTTGGGAATACCCACCTCTGGTTTAACTTCTCTTCCAATAGGGAATGATTTTGCCAGTCCAAAAGTACAGTAAGCATCTATTGTATTTTAACTAGTCACCCTTCAGATACGGACTGGCCAGTTTTGGGGGCAGTGATTAGGACCTGTCTGCACCAAAACTCCCAGTTGTCTTTTCTTTTAAACCAGCAAATTTCACATAAAGTCCCCAGTCAGGACCCCACGGGACCTGCGTAAACATGAGGGACCTTCCCAGCTCCCACCTGGCTGTTGTTGACCTGGCTGTATTTAAGGTGAACAAACATCAAAATGAAGGAAACTTGTCTCAAGTCATTGAAGAAATCAGAGAAAAAACCTCAGATCCCGAGTTCCACCACCCCTGCTCAGCTGCCTTTCCTTCCTGGAATAGGCTGTTATGCAGCACAACCCCCAAAATATGCTTTATGCAGCAGAAAAAGTCTTTCTCTATGAGGAGAAAGTTCTTCAAGGTCTGTGGTGTCATAATTAAGACAAATTTAAAAATGTTTTTTCCCACATTAAAAGACAAATGCATCCAAGTGTGCCAAAGGGAACGCTGGTAGGTACCAGTGCTCCTCAAAACAGGTGAGCTGTGGGCAGTTTTAACCAGATTTGGCATAGGGGCAGAAGTCTCAGAGGGACTTAACTCCATCCAGTGCTGTAACTTGGGGCATGACTTGTAGAATAGTGTCAGGTAAAGCCCATGTCCTGGGTAAGTGTCGAGTGTGAGCTTGCTGGGAAAAACCAGGGGCCAAACTCAGCCTCCAGGAGTGTAATCCCATTAGAGACAATGAAATAAAACATTGTCTGTGAGGTACAATGTGCTCACTGGTATGAGGAGAAAGGCATTTTATATGAGATACTCAGAGTATTTTACTGAAGCTCAGCACTGGGAAGCTTTGTTATTGCCAGTCAACTGAACCAAGGGGTAATGGAAATGGCCTTTGGGATTAATTGGAAATGATGGATGTTTGCCTGTTATAAAACACCTGGTGCAGGCACAGAGCAAGAAGAACTGTGTGTCCACCAGCTAAAGCTGAAGGGAAACCTTTTACCAGGAAACTCCGCCCCTTCTCCTGCCCTGGACCCATCACTTCGGGTAAACACCATAAATTAACTCTTCAGAGGAGATGAGTTGGATGGTTCAAGAGAAAACAAATCACCTGAAAATACAATTTCATGGATGCACAATGTACATGTTATGGTCTCCCTCAGTGTCACTGTTAATCTGTCACACTGGCCTACATCTGCTGCCTCGGGGTCAGCATCGTGCTCTGGCTCTGGGTCTGGCTGAGGCACTCCCTCCCCCAGTCTGCACCTTCCAGCAGGACCAAGCTGGCATCAGGACTTCTCCAGGCACATTTGTTAGTTTTGGATAAAAATCATGCTCCCTTAATTCATGATTAGTGTGACAGAAGTGTCCAAGGGAGGTACTGGATGAGTCCAGTGCCATTGTATTACCACCCTACTCTAAACCTTTCCCTCACTTTCAGGGCCAGAGATTCTCAGCACCTGCTTTGCTTCTTTATTTTTCATAGAATCATAGTCTGGTTTGGGTTGACAGGGACCTTAAAGCTCATCTAATTCCAGGTCCCCTGCCATGGGCAGGGAGAGACACCTTGCACTAGATCAGGTTCTTCCAAGCCTCATCTAACCTGGCCTTGGACACTTCCAGGGATGGAGCAGCCACAGCTTCTCTGGGCAACCCTTGCCAGGGCCTCTCCTCCCTCATAGGAAGGAATTTCTTCCCAATATCCCATCTCGACCCACACTCTGTCAGTTTCAAGCCATTCCCCCTCAGCCTGTCCCTCCAGGCCCTTGTTCCATGTTCCTCTCCAGCTCTCCTGGAGCCCCTTTGGGCACTGGAAGGGGGTCTCAGATCTTCCCAAAGCCTTCTCTTATCCCAGCAGAAAATCCCAACTCTCTCATCCTGTCTTCAAAGAAGAGAAGTATTTTCTATACTTTTCTATACTTATATATATAAACACACAGACATATAATTTTTCTATATATATAATTGTTCTATATAGATAAGAACATTTTCTAATATATAAATATATATATATTCTGTATTTGTTTCCCATAAAACCTTTGTACCAGCAGCCATCACCCCCTCATGGGTAGGATTAGATATATATTTGTCCAAGTCCTAATTAACAGAAGTTTCAAAATGCCTCTTGGGAAGCTTGGCAGTGCCTTCCCACTCCCTGAGAGCAAACCCTGAAGAGGCTGCTCCCTTGAAGGCAACAGGGCCATTAGAAGAGCTGGCTACTTGCTTTTGCTATTGCTTTCCAGAGCCAGGCACGAATACTTATTTCAAAAGGAATGCTGAAGGGCAGTCCTTAAGAAAATAAACAGCCACTCCAAACCTGAAAGGAAAGGCTGGGTCATCTGGAACAAACTCAGTACTGGAGAACAGGGTGAAAAAGTAGCATCACCCTCAGGCTCAGCTTTGCTTTTATCAAAGGTTTTTGTTGTAGGGGATTATTTTAGTGTTTCTGGGGTTTCTTTCTTTTTTTTTCCACTACTAAGCTATTACTTTCTTTTCTCATGCCTGCAAATGCTACCTTAGAGAAGCAGTGTTTCTGGGTAGAGGGCAATAAAGAGAGAAACAATGAGGATTATATTCACACTTTCTGTCTTGGCCTTTTACATTTCTGCTCCCTCATCAGGACACACTCCAATTCCCAAAGCTCATTTCCTCTTAAAACAGGCTCTTCCACTCTCAAGGGCATTGCACTGTGCTGGCCCCAAAACCACCAGCTCCTGGTCCGTGGTGGTGTGAGGTGGGCTGGCAATGTGGAGCACAACCAGCCCTTCCAGTGCATTGCTCCACACATGGATGTTCATGGATGTCACTTCAGCCCTTCCTGAAGATGCCCTTTCATCTCTAAGGCTGACAAGGCATCAGTTCTGTTCCTGGCATGGGGTTTGTCACAAATATCACCTTGAAATCTCTCATGCATTTCCCAGCCCCTGGATTAGCAGCATGCTCCTGTGTTTTGCCCTTTTCAGCACTGTGTGCTTTGATAGGCTCAGTCACCTCCTCCTGTACTCCTAAAGTCCTGCTAAACTCTGGGGAAAGGGATGCAACATCTAGCCAATAAAAGCAGGAAATATTGAAAATGTCAAATAACACTATTACAATAAATTACCATAATTCAGAGTGTAAATCAGGCATTAAAATGATGATATGTTGCAAGGGAGAGAGTGACATTGGACCTAAAAATGGCAGAACATTAATGCAGTCTGAGGTCAAAGATCCAACTGGGAAATGGTAAACATTTTATAACTAGACCCTTATCCCTATAATCATGTGATCTTCTGAGACTGTCACATCAGGCATTACTGAATGATGGAGCAGCACATTGAACTATGATTTATTTTCCATACTAAAGACTTCCAAGCCAACAAGTTGGGGTAATTGAAAATAGAGATACCAGCAGCACTGGATAACCTTTAAATGGTTACCTCAAGCCTTCAACAGCTTGCTGATTGGAGAGGGTGTCATTTATGCTGTGTAATGTGGTGGCATCTTTTGAGCCTCTCCTTGTGGCTGGGGCAAGGGACACTTAATGCAATAATAATGGCATTCATAGGCATGGCAGGAAGGTTCTACTGTTCAGGGGACTGGGGCTCTGTGGTGGTGCATCCTTCTCCCTCCCCACTCCTTGGGCCACACTGTGATCTCAGAAATGCTTGTTAGGTTCAAATTTGATGAACTGCCCCTGGGCTGAGCTGCTCTTGAGCTGATCAGAGACACCTCTGCTCCCAGGAACTGCTGCTCTCTGAAGAGCTCCTGGGTTTTAATATTCAGCCTTGGAGACTTATTTTTCTTGCCCGAACAAGAACTCAAGGGGAAAACCATTTTTTTATTGAAATGTCAAAGAAAGTTACCAACCCGAATTGTGGCCAGAATGGAAAGTTCATATGACTAAAGCCCACTCTCTCATTTTAGGTATTTAGATAAGGTGTGGTGGTCCTATTTTGGATAGAGTTTCACATAGACTAAATAATAGTTAAGCAGCATTGAGGGGGGGGAAAAAGGTGCCAAGAACAAAGGAGAAGGGTAAGTTACTGCCTTCCTTGCAATGGGAGAGATATCTCACTTGGCCTGATGGGCTCATTGCCGTGTTACAGACAGTCTGCTGACCTCCTCCAGGCATCTCTTGACTGTCTTTGCTCAGTGAAATACAGACAAGTGCAAAGCAGGGATGAACTCTCAGAGAGTCTCCATCTCCACAAGCAGAACTTGGCACGATGTGCCAAAAAATCTATCCAGAACACCAAGGTACCTGTACAGGTCCAACCTTCTCCAGTGGTTCATGCGTTTCCATAGCTGCCCGAGGTGCTGGCTAGCTCCTAACATGTCCATGAAGACTGATCAGGATCCCCCCCAGGGCTCAGCAGTGAAAGGTCACTCACATTTTGGGTGGCCCTGACTCATCCTGTCTCCAACCCAGAAGATCCCTGCATCAAAGCGTGCTGTGGCCAGGGATGTGTCCATCCCTTCATGTTCTTGGATGATCCATTTGCTCCCCCTGGACTCTGGCAGAGTGCTCTGAGGCACAAGAGGACACCAGTCCAGGCTTGTCCTTTATCAAACCTGACAGAGGAACTTTTGAGACTGAAAGTGTTTTTCCAAATGTAGACGTCTCCTGTCCCAGGAGAGGCAGGTCACAGGGGTATGTGGGGGGTGACACACACATCTCCCCACCACTGAGTGGGCTCATGGGAAGAACTCCACTGTGATTCCTCTGTATTCCCCCGGTATTCATGTCTGCAGCCCTTGCCAAGGCGCTCCCAAGAAGCAGAAAAGCCATCTCCCACGTGGAGACTCTGCAGCCTGGGGGTGCCAAGGGGAAGAGCTGCTCCAAAATGAGCTTTCTCCCTTGTGCCACCCTGCTGATTTCTTTGATAAACCCAAGATATCAGCAGGAAATAGCAGGGATGACTGTTCTGTTCCTCTTGCTGAGGGACAGTAACTGCTGGTGGCAAAAAATCCCCTGCCCCTCTCCTTTCTGGTTAGTAACAATGGGGTGGGAAGAGTTAAAAAATGAAGTGGCTAATTTTCCACAGCAGCAGCCAGCAAGTATTTTAATCTACAAGTCACTCAGATGCAGAAACCTCCTGTTCTGAAACGATTTTCCTTCTTTTAAAATTTTCTGTATCCCAGTAAAGCTCTCTCATTTCACACAGATTAAGAGTTAATTCAGGTCAAATAAGGATTAATTAGTCTGTGTAAACCAGCCCCAGACACTGATGCGCTGGAGATCTTTTTTAAATTAGTTGCTGTTACTGTAAGTCTGTATCTTCTGATGGCAAGACCTCTGGTGTATTATAAATTTGCAATCAGGTACCCCACGGGATGTGAGATGAGGGAAAATGTCAGTCTTAACAGTGTTTAAATCCCTCCTGCCGCTGAACTGCAGCCTCTTTCAAATTAGGTCCTGTTGGCAAAATCAGATAAAGAGATGGAAATAAATGATGTGAACAAAGGTCATCAAAGAGTATAATTTAAATTGTTATTGACTGTGGGCACAAAAAAAAAAGCACAGCATGAAAACATACTTAATAAGAGGAGATAATAGGACCATAGAGACAGGTCTTTTTGATTCAGAGGGAAAACATCAAACAGTTGGGGTGTTTGTGTATGCTTTTTCATCTGGTTTACAGGTAAGGGGGAGAGTAATACAGAATATATTTCACAGACCAGGCCAAATCACTTTGATATGCCATATGCACTGACATCAGAGATTATTTGTTCAGACTGTATTGCAGGAGAAGGGACCAAACTTCTTGCTGTTGAAGGAACTTCCAGGATCTCATAGTAATCTAAAAATATCTAACAGAGTTGCCAAAAAATCCAAGTGAAAAAACCCCTTTTTTTTTTGAAGGTCAAATGTGATAAAACCTTCCAAACAAAGGCTCCTCCACCATTATGTAGTGATCCCCAATTCATGGAGGGCTTAGAGATAAGGAAGGAAATACATATGTCCCAGTCATTGCTCCTAAAGATTTGTCTTGCACCTTTAATGACCAAAGAATCTGCTTGGCCACATCTCTCTGTGAGCTGATTCCACAGGTGGGCTGAAATGAGGGTGGAATTTGGAAACTGTACTAAAGGATTTGGAGATTATTGTTTTTTTTAATCCCCAAATTCTGAGCCCAAACATTGATCTGAACAGGGCAGGAGTTGATCCAGGCCATGACATACCAAACCAGCAAGAAGTTGGACCTTATGGTTCTTGTGGGTCCCTTCCAACTCAGGATATTCTATGATTAAATGAGCAGTGCCTTCTTTCTCTCTTCCCACTTCCCTGCACTATTACTAAATGACATTCTACACTCCTAAACTCTTTGGAGAAAAACTACGCAAACATTGCTTTAGGTTCCTCATTGTGGCCTTCCAGTACCTTAATGGAGCTTATAAAAAGGAGGGAGAGGGACTTCTGGGGACTGTATGGACAGATGGTGATAGGACAAGGGGGATGGTTTTAATCTGCCAGAGGGCAGGGTTAGATTAGCTATTAGGAAGAAATCTTCTCCTATGAGGGTGGGCAGGCCCTGGCACAGGCTGCCCAGAGAAGCTGTGGCTGCCCCAGCCCTGGAAGAGTCCAAAGCCAGGTTGGATTTGGAGCAACCTGGTCTAGTGGTAGGTGTCCCTACCCATGGCAGGGGGTGGAAGGAGATGAGCTTTAAGGTTGCTTTCAACCCAAACCATTCTGTGATTCTGTGGTTCTATGACATTTTGGGAGAGCTTGTGGGACTTCTCCCCTTTATTGAAAATGATGTCCAGTAACCTGGATACGGGTGATAAAAGGGACTGGGGTACCTTAGTAGTTGTGCTAATGGAGCACAGATTATGACTGCACCATTTCTGGGATTCCTCATCCTTGCTCTGAGTCACCAGGCGAGCTCTGCTGTCCTAAGGAGAAGCAAACTGCTTTCCCTCACTGTTAATCTGGGGCAGGTCAGGTGTGCCAATTTTCTTTTCAGTCAACACACACCAGTGAAGGCAGAATGGCCCAAGGTTTCCCACAGTCCATTGTTCACTCAGGAAGATGTCACAAGAAACGGGAAGGTCCTGCTGGGGAGAACAGCTGGCATACTGGTCTGGCTGTTAATGCACCACTGAAATGACAGGGCTGCTGGAGGTACAGCCCCTAGATAAGACAAGAGCAGCCATTCAAACCAGGAATTTGTAATATTTCTCCAGACCTCTTCTCTCTTCCCTGGGGTGGCTAAGGCATTTGTTCCACAGCTTGTCTGTAAATATTTGCCTTTCCTTGGGAAATAGGCCCAACCTAGGAGATGAGCTAGGGGCATGGGAGACCTTCTCATCTGGTCACGACAGGACTCCTGATGCCTTTGTAACATGGATGCACACTCAACCCTGGGTGTTACCAAAGGAGCCGGGGCCCATTTGTCCTGCTAAGAAAGGACTGTGGAAGAAACAGGGTTTGAATAGTGCATTTTTGAATGACACATAAACTGCGAAAAGACCACCATGAGACAGGGCCACTCATCTCCTGGATTGGACTCAGCTTGCTGGAGCTCACCCCTGTTGAGTCCCATCACCGTGTGTGACAGTATTAATCTGAAGCTGCAGAGACCTTGATCAGATGCACAGCTCCTGAACCACCAGGGAGCCAGGCTTGCAAGAAAGCTGTGATCTGAGATGCCACTTGAGCAGCAACTCACAGAGGCTTTTCTTCCAGAGCTTGTAGAAAGATGCCACTTTCTTTTGTTTTACCTACAAAGACAATGGGGAAAGTGTTTGGCTTTTCAAAAGCTAACCTGGATGATGACAAGAGTTTGTGACATGGGAACTTGTTATTCAGAAAGACTAAAGAAAAACCTTTTCATCTTGAAAAATAAAGAGTACTGCTGCTCTGTAGCAGGATGAGACTGGCCTGCCAGGCAGTAGCTGTGCTCCCCCTGAACAGATTGCAGCAAAGATGAATGCACTGGATTGGAAAAGCTGTTTCCTGAGATTTTTGTGGCCAAACAACAGATTTTGCTTCAAGAGTGGCAGTTTCATGTTCTGTCTCTGCGACCAATAGCACAGACAAGCCTTTCCTTTCTGCCCTGGGATGCTATTCCGGAAAACACAGGTGGATTAAACCAGGCATTTTACAGCCAGGTATGTTGCAGTAACCCAGTGCTGGCAGGGAGGTAGATGCAGGCACTGGTCACACATCACCAAGCGATTTGGGAGCCACTTCTCATGCAGAGACTCCTACCAGCAAACAGAGCTCCACAGAGGGGAGCACCAGGGACCACAGCCACGTCCCATCAGAATTTTAACCCCCTGCAACCACTTGCTTTGTAAAATGAGAAAATGCTTCCTTTTCCTGTTGTGTTTACAGAGAATTTAAACCCTTCCCTGTGGGTCTGCCTCCTAAACATGTGCACGGCTCCTGTCACAGCAAGCTGCATTCGAGGACCTCCAGGCTACAGCATAACACAAACAGCAGTAAAGACATTGTGCCTGGAGTATGAAAAAGGTTGAGTTGGAAAGGGAGAGAGAGGTTACAAAGGAGATGTGAAGTTGTTTTCTTGCCCTTCAGGGCCATGTCTACATGACCCAATTTAATACCTATTACTACAAGTATTAGCACAGACAAGGCTTAGGTATCTCCATGGAGCCAAATTACATCCCTGAGCTGGCATTTCTTTTTCCATTCGCCGTCTCTAATGCCTGAATCATGCACTCATTGAGGGGGATACATCCTTTTTCATAATCCCAGCCTCCTGAGGGTTTTAAAGCCCAAAGGCCTGCCAAAATAAACTGTCTGTGGCTGCCATACAGCAAAGTGTCAGGAAATGTTGACTCATCCCTTGCACCAGGGCCATGCTGATAACGCTGTGGGTGGTGGGGCTGGGAAGGGATGGAGGGGTCCAGGTGTGAATTTGAGCATATCACAGGGAAATGAGGGAGCCCCCAGCTGAGCCATTGATGGGTGTCCAGCTCCCAGGTGTCACAGGACCCACACGATAGGGCAGGGGAGTTTTTAAATTCTGTCTGTCAGTTTTACTCCAAGTAATTTTATGGAAAGGGACCAAGCCACTTCCACAGTGGCTCTGCTGGGTCCCCTTGAATGTGCCTTCATCACACCAGTCCACTCAGATGGCCAAATGAGGTGAGGGAGGACAGTCTCCAGCCTTTCCCCAACTACCCTGCCTGCAGGTCCTGCTGCAGACATTTTGAGTACTTTCTCTGCACAGAGGGTGTCAGAGTAGAGAGTTCAGCACTCCTAAAACATGGGGCAAAGAGCTTAAAGTACTGACCAAGGGCTGCTTAAAAGCAATCAGCAGGAAGCTTTTGGCTCAGGGCCTGGACTGAATTTAGTCTGTCTGAGCCATGGCTGTGCCCACAGCTCACTGCCCAGCAGCTCCCGTGGGAGCTCCCAGGAACAGCTCAGAATTAGCCCAGTCCTCTCTGCAGAGGGCAGGACTGCTGTGCCAGGAGCCTGGCAAAGTGTGCTCAGAGGTGGGAGGTACAAACTTGCTCAGGGGTGGAAGGTGCAGAGTGACTGCTTGCTGCTGCACAGGAACCAGTCTTCTGGAGCCCATAGGTCACCTCCAGACTTCTAAAAAATGTTTTTAATGACTCATATCATGTCCTTCAGATGAGGCATTAAACCAGGCTCCCTGGAGGGTATTGAAGTGGAAGTTCAAGGCTGCACAACACTTTTTCAAAAGCAAAAAGGATGCAGCAGCACTGAAGCAGAGTCAGAGGCACCATCTCACTCTCTCCATCAAGCAAACTGAAGCAGCACACTGTGCCAGAACTGCTGCTGACACCATGAGAGGCACAGCTCCCTGCTTGGTCCCTGAGCACAGGCAGCTCATGCAAAAGTACAGCATGGCATATTCATGAGACTTCCTCAGGAGTCATGGTCCTCATCTTATTCCCAGGTTGTTTTTTCTTCTGTAGCATAGGGCAGGCACAGGGACATTTGAGAAATGCAACAAGTCTCCCTCAGCTGAACACAGCTGTGTTTGGATAAAGGCTATCTGAATAAACCAGGAATTTCCACTGCAGGATACGCAATTTCATTTCTGAGGAGATATGCTGGCTCTGTGAGCACTGGGTATTATTCAAGCACTTAAAATAGATGCCCCCAAAGCACATGGAAGACTGTAGGTGCCATTCATCCAGCAGGCAGCATCAGTACTTGCCCCTCCTCCACTCCCCGGCAGCATGGAGCCAGAGCAAATAACAGCAATAATACAAGGCTGTAAACTCTGGAAGAAAGCAGACATCTGTTGCCCATCAGATATTACACCTTGGTGACCATGCAGCTCAGTAAGTATGAAAGTGATTACTTATACTTTGACAGCATGGCTGCAGCACATAAATGGGGAGCTTTGTATCGCAGCCTGGAAAGAAAATGCTACGAACAGCAAGAGAAGTCACCATTTCAGCTGCGAGGATGTGTCCAGGTTGCTCCTATTGTTGCTGTGAGACAGTCCTGACAGAATAGCTGCAGGCTGATGAAGAGCATATGGACCAGCTCAGGTAGCCTTGATTTCACCTGGGTGTCATTAATCAGCATCTGCTGCAGTGCTGGGGCAGCCCAACCTCCCAGGGGCAGCACACAAAGTTCTTGGGGGTGGTTGTATCTGCAGCATCAGATCTCCAGTGCCAAGACAAACATTATGTTGACATGTCCAACTACCTACTAGACTTACGTTCAACAGCATAGACAACCCTTTCTTTCCCCTTGTTCACCTCTCCTAGTGCCCAGAGATGGCAAGCAAGGACTTTTTGATCGTATCTAAGCAGAGTGAAATACCACCCCTTGAAGTCCCCGGTTCATTTTCTGCAGTGGCAGCAGAAGGGGCTCACGGAAAAGTGAGCAAAACCATGTGTGGTGAAGGCTCAAAGGATGGGAAACCTTTTAGAACTGACAGTTCATGGAGAGGAAGAATCTGAGTAAGTGAAAATTGTGGAAGCCAGAAGTTTTTCTGATTTTTGATATAAAAGCAATGAAGTTTGCATTGGAGCTGGGGTGAGTGATATAAACCCCAGTAATTCCTGGTATCAGATGATTCAATTTTTGTGTCTTCTTCTGAAGTAGATGGAGATTGCAAGTCTTCAGGGGGAAAACCTGGACTTGAAATCTGATCCAGCAACATCTCCATTTTTGCGCAAAGAACTCTGGTCTAGTTTAAATAGAGGCCCCAAGGCTGAAAGTCTCATCCCACTGTTCAAACTCTCTAAAATAAGTCTTGAATAATGCACAAATAAGACAAGTTTCACATCTCATTTTTCTTCCCCCAGTCTCCCGTAAGGAGACGGATGTAAACCAACCCCTGTAATTGCAGCCAAGCCCTTGCTCTTTTGGAGAACAGAAACAGGGATTTAACCCCCACTCCATCTCCTGGAAAAGAGACCGTGGGACAGCACTTTCTGGCAGATGGCATCACACTCACAGCTGATTCTGCCTTTGCTGAAGCTGAGCCACAAGGACAGGGCTCGAAGGGAAGGTTCAGGGGACCCTTTTCTGGGTGTCAGATCCAGCAGATGCAATGCAGAGGACACAAGGAAGTACACACATGGAAATTGGGTGGCTGGTCCAGCCAAGTCTGAATTATGGGTTGCTGACATGAGCCCTGGATCATGCAGCACTGATGCTCAAGCACCTATCTTTAAGGAAATGGAAGAATTGTGGTTTTATCCACCCTATTTAATAGCAAAGTTTCTCAATCTGCAGGTTTTTTCTTCCCCTCATCATTCTACTTCAAGCTCTGCAGAGCTACACCTGTGTTTCTCAGGTCCTTCTCCAGCTAATTGTCCATAAACTTTCAAATTGTGACCTGCAACTCAAACCTTTTCACAGGCATTAGGGGAGTATTAAATGGGAAATTCTAAAACTAAATTCTACTTTCTCACTGCAAGGGCTTTTTTTAAAAAATGGATGTCTGCTTTTAATTAGAAAGAAAAATAAAAAGTCCTAGAGTTTACTATAGTCTCCCTCCTTTCTACCCACCACAATGCAGGCTCTGGCCAAATCCTCAGTGGGATTAGAGCGACAGAACTCCACTGAACTGGTGCACTTACATTGATGGGCGCTGGCAGAGGATCTGGCCTGGCTGTTGCCTGGACAAGCTTGAATAATCTCTGCAGAAGATTCCCTGTCTCTCCCTTTCCAGGCAGCTCAGGTTCCTGTTGAGCATCTCACACCTCTCTGCCGGGAACCTGTGATTTATTTGGCAGCTGGGCTTTCCCTCCCGGGGAGCTTCCTAATAGATCCGTGAAAGAAAAGGTTACGTGGAGGCAGCTCCAAGGATGAAGTCATTGGCGTTGTTGTGAGTCCTGAGATTTTAGCCAAGCCTGATGGTTTCAATAAAGAGGCTCGTGAGCTGCTTGCCCAGGCAGGATGAGTGCTGTGCTGCAGTGCCAGGTGAGGCTGTGGAGGGAGGGGAGCAGCCCCTGCACAGCCTGGCAGGGGACAGCCAGCTGCCTGGAGTGACAGGCACTTCCCTAAGCTCCTGCAATTGCGTGTCAGGCTTGATTACTCTGGGGATTTAAGGCACCAAAGCCATCTCTAACCCTTCCTGTGGGCAGGCAGCCCAGTCCCCCCCATGCCATGCCCAGGCCTGGCACATGGCACTGCCCATGCAGGGGTTGCCAGCAGCACTGTCCACCTGAACCAGGTGGGCAGCAGAGTTGTCCCTCCTCTCTCTGCATTTGCCTCACTGGCAGCACCCAGGCCTGAGCACTCCAGTTTTGAGTATGCTGCCTTTGGAAAAAAAAATCCCGAATAATAAGTATCTGTCAGTCTTACTGATCACCTGTAACTATAGTTGTTCATAGAGATGGATCAGAGCTGAGACTTAGCTTAGATGTTAGGAAGAGATTCCAATTGTGAGGGTGGGCAGTCCCTGGCACAGGGTGCCCAGAGAAGCTGTGGCTGCTCCATCCCTGGAAGTGCCCAAGGCCAGGTTGGATGGAGCTCGGAGCAACCTGGTGTAGGGGAAGGTGTCCCTGCCCATGGCAGGGCAGTTGGAACTAAATAATCTTGAAGGTCTCTAACAGCACAGGAGAAGAGTCTTCCTAAAGCATAAATGCATATATAGGTAGCACCTTCTATATGAGATGTGTATGTGCAGATGCACAGCTGAGAACGCAGTGGGCATAAAGCAGTGCGTAACCCCCTGCCTGCTAATCCATCTCTCTTGAGATGTGTTCCCAAATCCAAATTCTTGGAATGATTTCCAGAAGTTCCTATTGGGGATGAAGGGAAAAGAACTAATATAAAATGTGCCTCTGTCTCAGGAAAAGATGCATCCATTGCCAACACACATAGGCTTGAGGGTCTCACAGGCAATTTTCAGGCCATGTATTTTTTCATCTTGATTGAGCATTTGCTTCTAATTTTGGAGGTTCTGGGTTAATGCATTTTGTGATTATTTTTTTTATTTGTATATAATTACATGCTGTTAGAGTAATTTAGGCCAGATCCACATCCCAGTGAAATGAGTGTGAGTATTTCCAGGAACTTCAGTCAGAAAAGATTATTTGAGCCCTCACAGAACTGATTAAATAGCTAAAAATCCAATCTTGTAAATATTTTTGTGAATCAAAGTGGTTGGCTGTGGCTCACAAGCATTTGGAAAACCACAGGGCATTAGGGAAATGTCTGCAATTCACAACAGCTTCATGCAAGTCATCATAAATTAGCATTCACCCCAAATTTCATAGTCTGTTATTCATTGCTCCCTAATTTAAAACACTGTGGAAGCACAAGTGATGCTGTAGGACTTCAGTGACCAGTCACAGATCCTGCAAAACTGAATTGTAAACACTGAGCACTTGCAGAGGACACATCACAAACTGCCCACTGAGAGCAGCTTTCCAGTCAAGGTGCCTGAAAAATGATTACAACTAAAAACCCCGAGTCAGAAATGGTTCCTGAGCAATTCACTGAGAGAAAAACTGCATATGAGTTTATTCCACCAGCAATACCCAAACCCCTGAAGTCCCTAAAGTTGCTGCCCCATCTATAAAGCTCAGTGTCATCCCATGCCAGAGCTGTAAGAATGCCCTTCACCTTCCCATTTCTCTCACAAGGTTTTCAGAGAAGCAGCAAATGCCCCTGATCTTCCTCACTTTGGAGGGCAGGAATAATTTTAACACAGTGTGTATATGCAGGCATAAGTATCTGCATGATCTAAGATTGGCTCTCAGCCAGCCAAAAAAATCAGTATTTACATGAGCCATGATTAAATTTCACCCTGAGACCTGCAGAACAAAGGAATCTTTCAAAGGAAAGACACCAAGACTGTGAAAAATGCCAGGTCAAATTTTTTCCAGCAGAGAAATCTAAATTTTGATCATATTCGGTATGACTGGTCCTTTCGATGACCCCACAACATGGATTATAGGTTTGCATTGTTCTCTCCTCCGAGAAGGTTGCTGTGCCATCTCACCCGTGCTCCAGCACTCGTGGCTGTGAGGTCTGCACAATGCTCCAGCTTTTGACAACAGTCCTTAGAAGACACAGGAATATTATTTCTCCAGCTCCCTCATTCCTGAGAGCACTTCCTGAGCTCCAAGAGGCATTATAAGGAATGGTTAATTAATAACAAACCTGGAGAACAGCGTCCTGTTATTTCTGTAAAGCTCACCCTCTCTGACACCTGGCTGTGAAACACAATAGCTGTGCTGTAACACAAACAAGAAATATTTGCAATAATTACTTTGCCTGGAGTGTTTTTTCACCCATTACACTCAGAGACAGACCACAGCCATCAAATCCAATTTATTCTCCAGGGAAGCAAGTCAGTATTTGATATCCAAACAGAGGCTCCTAAAAACTCCTCAAAGCCTGAGCAGGGCCCTTCTTCCCTGCAAGGGCATGACACATCTTGGAGAGTGGAAGGGACCCCTCTTGGAGAGTGAAGGGGACTTTTCCTGAGGGAGATGACTATTTGAAACACTTTGTAAAATAGTGGAATTACAAACTGAAGGGAATGCTCTTTTCCCTGAATGTGCTATAGCAGCAAGCAAGGTTTGGGGAGCCTCTCAAAAGAGGAACCTTCCCAGGCATCACCTGAGCTTGCTTATTCCTGCTATTTAAGAGAGAGCATGTCTTCTGCAGGGTCCTCTCTTGGCAGCTCCAGGAGTTTCTGTGCCTCCCCTCCCAGCCCCTGTAGCTCTGAGCTCCTGCTGAAGGCTCTGCCCCACACCCAGCTGTGCTGCACGAGGCTCCAGGCACTGCTGGGGCTGCTCCATGGCACCTTCACCCTGACACTCAGCAGATAATCAGAGGGGAAAACAGAGAAATGAGAGACTGGAAGTGAAACCAGGTTAAACAAGTTTAGGGATGAGGTGGATTAATCCCTGCCCAGCCCAGCAGCTGTTCCTACTGGGCTTTATGGGGAAGCTGACTGAGCGGACTTGGCTTGGCTTATACAGGCAGTCAGGACCATTAATAAATGTATTAATAGGGATTTAGTCTTAATTTAATCAAAACAAGCTATTTCAAAGATGAATAAGGGCATGATTTCGTCCGCAAATTGAACTAATTGGTTTAAAACATCACACCCTCAGTTAAACAGGTGCAGCATCATTTAGAAAATGCCACAATGTCCATGAGAAAGGGAAGTTCTTTTTTAAAAGACCTCTTAATAGAGCTGGAGGGAGTAGACAAGCTTTGGGGACAAAAACTCTTCTGTTGTGTCCCAAATCTGGAATGGAAGCAATTTTGATATTCTTCATGCTGGGCCCACACTGACAACACTAACAAGGGCTGCACAAAAATTAGGGGGGGTGATAAATATTTTACATGTCACATCCCTCTACAGTGTGGGTAGGGTTTTGTATGGACTGAAATGATTTTTTAAACAAATGAAATTATCAACACAATACATGACTTCCTTGATTTTTAAAATATTCTCCACTAATTTATGAGGGAAAAAACCTTTAAAACTTTCCTGGCATTTTTAGTAATTTTGAGTTTTTCCAGAAGGGATGAATCTGTTATTCAGAAAACTCAATGACTACATTTTCTTATTTTGCTACACCTGGGCTGGGACTCCAGCCTGCACCTCTCAGGTGAGTGCACCTCATTTTGGCAAGTCCCTGCCCCATAGCAGTTAACAGCCTGGTACTGCCTGCAGTCATCAGAGGAGATCATCATCGTCTTACATCAGGGCCTGAACCTCCCTGTGACACCTTCATGCAGTTAAAATGCCTGTTCCTGATATTCACCCAGATAAAAGTGTATACTGTAAAGCAATGAGGGGGGCTAATCTCATTGCAAGCTCTTCAAAATGCAGTGTGAGAGCCATAAAGAAAAGAGAGACAATAGTTCTGTGGATGCTGATTTCCATGTGGTGAAAGGACACCATGAGAGGAGCACGTTCTAGACAGGACATAGTCCAGCCACTCTCACGTCCTCCCTGCCAGGCTCTGCAAAGGACTCCATTTTCCCCACGACAACAACCCCAGAGGACTCTGTGGGATTTGTTGTGAGACAGGAAGGAGGAGATGGGCAGGAATTTGGAAAGGCAGAATGAGACCTGGGTAGCCAGAAATGGGGCAAAACAGCGGGGTTCAGTGTGGGAGGTCAAGACTAGAGGAGGCACTAAGTGAGGCAGTGAGAGGTTGTGAGAGTCTGCCCTAGATATATGGGAATCATGGAAAACTGGGAAACTCTAAGACTCAATGAAAAAAATATGATGTGGTTATAAAGGTGGCTCAAGACCAACCAGAGGACAGCTGTTTGTCTGCAGAAATGAGTTGAGGAGCATAAAGGAGCTGCAGGACTGGAGGTCCCTCAACACATCTCAGACAGCACATTAGCCAGCCCAGCCCAGGTGCCACATGCTCCATCCATGCTCATGAGGTAAGAAGCAGTTTTTATGTTCCATGAGATCAACCCCCTAAAACTCCTGTGAGGACTGGGAACAAGAGCTGGTGGGTGCCCACCAAATTAAGCCTTTTTATGCTGAAGTGCCTGTGATTCCCTAAGAATTCATGATCTAGTCCGATGATGCGTGATGATAAATTATCTCACCTCTCTGGCATCTACAGCTGTTTCTTAGTGATCTCAGGAGGATTACAGGTTCTTACTATGGGAAACAGGGGCATAGTTTGATCAACATCAACTCGTCACCATCACCAAGTCCAGCGCTCAGAGGGTGGTGGTAAATAGCTCCATAAGAAGTCAGCAGGAAGCTGGGCTGCATCAGTAGGGCCATCAGCATCAGAGACAGAGAAGCCATTATCTCGCTCCACTCAGTGGTTGCCAAGCCACATCTGTAATGCTGTGCTCAGTTTTGGTGTCCCCTATGCAAAAGAGATGTGGACAGGCTGGAGAGGGTCCAGAAAAAAGCCACAAAGATGATCCAAGGAAGAGGGAGCTGCCATATGAGGAAAAGCAAGAGCTTTGAGAAAAAGAAGATGAGGGGACACCTTATCCCCATGTATCAGTATTTAAAGAGTGGCTACAAAGAAGATGAAGACTGTTTGTATAAGGAGTCATATGGAAAAGATGAGGGTAGAATGGGCAATGGCTACAACATACTCCTGGGGAGATTCCAGTTGGATATGTGAGAAAATATTTTCATGATGAGATCAGCCACTGAAATAAACTCCTTAGGGAAGTGGTGGATTCCCCAACATTGGATGCTTCTAAGATTTCGTTGGACAGGATGCAGTGCCATCTCATCTAGACTGTGCTTTTGCCAAGAAAGGTTGGATGACAAGAAACCTGAGGTCCCTTCCAACCTGGGATTCTATGAAAGCAAGGTTTAGCATCTCCCAAAGCAAATGAGCCCTCTAAGAAAAAAAAGAAAAGGAACAAACAAACAAACAAAAAACCAATCAGAAGGACATATTAAAAAACTGCAGAACTGGGCTGAGGGAAAGCAGTTTGCAGGACTGCATTGATTTAAAATGGGGCAATGTGCCCCCTGGTCTAGCTCACAGTTCCAAGGGTGTATTAAAAGTCCTGCCTGTAGGGACAAAAGTGGTGGCATCAGTTTCTTCTGTGAATGTGATGCTGGTGGAGTCTCCCCTGTGGGTTATGAACACAAGGTTTCTCCCCAGCATTTGCAGAAGAGTTACATGTCAGGTTGAAAGTCTTTACACATCAAACATTTCTTATCATTTCTTATCATTTCTTATCACCCTCATTCTGATTTTCACCTTCAACTCATATGGAAACACCAGTGTAATCTGTAGTATCTGAGCTGAGGCTCCATTGCTTTAAATCAGCTTCCCTCTGGGCAGGTGTGGGGTTCTGCCCTGATGTCCAGCAGCCCTTGAGGAGGACGGGAACATTGCTGGACACCCAGATCCTGTTGGAAATCACCTGTGCATCCCACCCTCAGGGTGCACTTCACTGCAGAGCTGTGATGTGTGAGACAGGGCAGGTACAGGCTCTGTATCAAAGTATCTGCAATGGAGGAGCAGAGTGCACTAGCACATTTACTTGTCATTATGAAGTGCAGCAGAGCAGATAGAACCATTAGATATTTAAAAATTAGTTAATGGTAGGATGCAATGATTTGGGCATTTTTAATGCAGCTTTAAATTGGATCAATATTTTCCAGTTCATTTTACTGTAGATTTTTAACCCTGCTCTTACACTTGAGCTCCGTGCTCTGAGCAGCAGGTAAGGCAGCAGACAGAGGAAATATTTCCACTGGGATGTGACCAGTTGTGTTTCAGGAAGTACGTCAGCTCCTGGAGACTCACTAGGCACCATCTCTCTTTCTATCCAGAATGCTTAACTGTCATGCAGGACATCTGGGACCATCTCTCAGGGGCTTGTGTTGACAGAACATTAACTAACACACGAAAGCTCTGGGATCCCATGACATGATCCATCACTGAGTAAAGACAAGTTGCCTGTATCACATAGCATGAATTCATCGAGGAGCCAAATCATTAGCATAGAAAGGTCATCTACTTGTCTGTCATTATCGTGTGAGGCAGATAGTCTATAATGTGTGCAGCAGTTCCCCATGGAGCAGCAATCAGCCCCTTGCTACACTGTTTGATTGTTCTTTTTAAAGCTGGTCAAGAGCTTTCTCATTGAAATCTTCAGCTGTAAACACCTCAAAGAAAATGTATAAGCCTTGCCTGCTTCTGTCATCTGTATATAAGTGTGAACTACCTGGGATAAAAAAGTTCCTTACACAAGTATTACTGCTCTCCACTACACAGTCAGACCAAAAGATATGAAACAGACTCTATTTCTTGCAGCAAAATAAGATTTCAGTTTTTAAATAGCAGAAGTCTGCATCCAAAACAAAAACTCCATCGTATTTTTCTCCCTGATTATATCCAGAGCTGTGCCAGGTGCTTTAACCACGTGGCCACAGACATCCACCAACAAACGTCCACACTGCTGATTCCTCTGGCTGTTATCTCCCAGAAGGTCAGGTGAATCTTGCCAAGTCAGCACTAGATGGACAATTGTCACCTCATCATCCAACCTGCTGAATCTGCAAATAACATCATGAAAATGCCCCCAAAGCAACATATTTTGGAACTTTAAAAAAAAAAAAATCAATCGTTTTGTTCCATCAGCAGTGAGCGTATGGTTTATGTTGTTTCATTACAAACTTGGATATCATCCCATTTGGCACTTGAAAAATACAAACCCATCCCAGCTATGAATATTGTTTTATCAAGACTTGGGCTTTGGAGGTTTGCAGGCTCTCCACGCGTTTCCACAGCGCTTGATTTCCAGTGCTGCTCAAAACACGAGCCACTCGCTGTCACCTCCTGCACCATGCACATCTCCCACGGGTGGCACCTGGTTTCTGGGCTGGAACACCTCTGCCCTCTCCTGCACTGAGTCTGTAGCTGCCTCCCTGCAGCTGAGAGCAGAAAATCAGTGGTAAACTGTGCATGGACAAGTAAGTCTGCAGCGTGTCCTTGGAACCCTTTCTTGCCCTGCATGGCAGCTCTGTGTACAAGGGCTGGTGGGCACTCATGCATTGCTCTCCTAATGACAGAGCCATCACAGGATAATAAAGTTGCATATTTCAGCTGGTCTGAGGGACAGGTTGAAAACTTGACCCTAAACACCAATGATGCATGTCTGGAGTGTCACTATTTCCCAGACCTTGGAAGCTTTGTAATGTAACCTTGCAGAGGCAGACTGTCCCTCCTGCCTTTGTGATAACCTTGCCAGCAAACAGATCTATAACACCTCACAGTATTTCATTTCAGAGGTTCCCATTCAGAAAAGAGGCACTGAAAATCCATAACAATTGAAATATAGTGGAGTTTGAACCAAGGTCATGCGAGCTTGAGAGATGACCTGTCGTGTTCAAAATTAGCCTCACCCAATGCATGTGCTGCTCAGTTTACGTGTGATGCTCTGAACCCTGGTATTCAGAGTGACAAAAAGAAAAATGTTTGCAAGAAAGGGTGGACTGGTGGCTATGAAGGGCAGCAGGAAGCTGTATGATCATTTCACCTATCCTCATGCATAAAACAGGCCACCAAACATGCACCAAACATTACTCTGAAACTCCTCTGGTGAGACTGCATATCCTTCTCTGAGCTTGCTTTACCTCTGAGAAGAGTCAGGATAAAATCCACAAAAAAACCCAACCCCATTGACCTCAATAGTCTGAATTTCCAACATGCCTTGGGGCAGAGCAAAACAAAAAAATCTGTTTTTCTATGTTATAATCATGACTGCATCCCTGTCCCTGCCCAGCAAGCAGGGGCTGGCTGGTTTTGTGAGCTCCATTAATGTGCTATCGGAATTTTATGCATGAAAAAAGTGACCTATTGCTTTGCTTGTTAATAGATCTTCTACCTGGGGATCTTTCTATAAGCCAGATAGAGAGTTAGCCAGATTTCTCTCTTGGGAATCACACCAGTTGACCTCAGAGTGTTGTTTTTCAAAGGATTTTGCAAACCTATTGCAGAGCAGATATGTGATGTACTTCTATCAGTTTTGTCCTAATTGACATCAACTACAAATAGGCTTAGCCTAAGCCAAAGTAAGTACTCAAGCTGGGGGAGGATCCACACAAGGCTGGATCTGTGCAGGAACCTGGTTCCAGTTTCCCTGTGGTCAAGTTCTTGGAGGATTTTGTAAAATGAACAAAATGAACAAAGGCAGCATAGAGGGACATGTGAGGAGTTGGATGGAGATGTCCACATCTAAAGGAAGTCAGGGTGATTGGGTTTCTCAAAGCTGGACACAACCAATGCTGCTTGGAAGTTTTCTAAAAATGCAAGTTCATCAAAATGGAAATTTTCTGCAGGAAAGTGTCCACTTCAATGAGCATTGAGTCTGAAAAGACCCTGAAATATAAAGCCTGGTAGCAGCAAACCCTTCCAGCTTGACACCCAGTGCAGGTGCTCTGCACCCCCCAGGCCCCTGTGCTGGTGCCAATGGCCCCATGGCACAGACAGAAGCACCCAAGAAGTGCCTGAATCCCCTCAAGCTCGGCATGTCTCAGGCCAGGCTGACAAACTGCCACAAATACCCTGGCACGCTGACTTGAATTTGTCCAGTTTCTTTTATATTAACAAAAGGTGGGGAAGAAGCCTAAGTAATGGATTTTTTTCTGCTTCATTTTACTCCCGCCTTCTCTGCCCCTTGTAATCTGATTTTTTACACCTCATTTATGTGTTTTTATTCAGCTCATCTTTGTGTTTTCTTTTTTTCACACCTTTGGATCAGCTCTCTCCCCATGTCTGGCACCTGTGATTATATCCTTCAGCTTCACAATGCAGACTTGCAGAGCAGCATTTAATAACAGGGAGGATTTGACTGACTGGAGCTTTGATAATGGTGGTGGGAAAGGCACAATCACTGCCTTTTCGACAGTATACTTTGCACAGAAAGCATTCGACAGTGTCACAATCTGATATAAAAAGTTCCAGATTCTACCCATAATTATACCTTCTCTCCTTTACCTCTCCACCTTCTTTCCGAAACTAAGCTATTGTGGGTGACACCAGTCTCCAGGAAGGTGGGGGTGGTGGGACTCAAACATGGAGAGAGACTGAGAGGAGAAAAAGAGTTCAGTTCATCACGATTTTGCTCAGCCTCTCTACTTGCCCATGCTCCCACCTGTCTTTTTTCAGCTGACACCTTGCTCTCAGCCATGGGCAGGCCAGCTCCACTGTCATGGGCTGAAGTTTTAGGATGAAAAACTGTCACCTGATTGGTGGTGTTTCTAAAGGAGGAAAGCCTGAAGGGTTTCCAGGAATTTAGAAACCCAGGTGAACTAAGAAGGTTGCACAGTGTTCAATCATCAGCTCCACTCCGAGTCCTTGTTGGGAGGAGGAGGAGGGACTGTGGATGTCCAGCTCTTGCTAAAAATAAGATGCTTGTGTACTCTGGTGCCTTGGGGTTTCTCAGGGTGATGGACCCCACAACAACTCTGAAAATCTGCAAATAAGAACAAGAAAATGCCCCCAAAGCAATATGAGAGGGAGAGCCATGGCTCTAGAGCCATTCATGGTCCTTCTCAGCTTTGGCTGGACTTTGGGTTAGCCCCATACCTCCACCTGGGTTTAAGCTCTCCAAAACAGTTTATGAACACAGGATGGACTGTCCAAAGCTCTCCAAGAGATGTCCATGCCCACATCCGGCAGCCAGAGATCAAAACACATCGAACACCACTGAGACCTCAGGGCATAAAACTGCCTTGGGAAACACCTGTGGGCACAAGGAGGGGACAGGGTTGTGACCTCCCCCTCCCTCCTCAGGTACCCATTCAAATGGTGCAACACCAGAAGGTCTTCCCATTTGAGGCAGCTGGGAGTCTGGAGAGCTGCTGTGGATAAAGGAGGGTTTGAGGCACATTCAGAGCTGCTGTGGATAAAGGAGGGTTTGAGGCACATTCTGAGCTGCTGCAGGCAGTGACAGGCACTCAAGTCTCTGCTCTATCCTTCCTTGTGCTGTGTCCACTCTCTGTCTCACTGAATTTCCAGTAAAGCAGGATGTTTCATCCATCAGTGCTGGCAAGGGACCAGCATCATGCAATGGTTTCTAAGAAGCATCCTCGGGAAGAGAGTCAAGTCGCAGCTGTCCCAGCTCATGTGGACATGGCATACCTGATGTTAAATGGCTGGGGGAGCAAGAAGCTGAGCAAACATCCAGGAAGGATGTAAAGATGGGGTTACCGGCATCAGCTTCTGGCTTAATACAGTAATGTGGAAAAAAAAGCTGCTGTTGTGATGGTGTCAGGGCTGCCCTTTGGCAGAAGGTCCTGCCCTCGGGCTGTGATCGATAGGGTGCTAACAAGCCAGCTCAGATTGATGGTGGTGGCTGTGCTGCAGGAGTTGCTGCAGGCAGGGAAGGCAGTGCCGTCCCCAGTGCCCAGACAGAGCTGGAGTGGGACAAACACCAACACCACAGAAACATAGAATGGTTTGAGTTGGAAGGCACCTTAAAGATCATCTCATTCTCACCCCCTTGAAGGTTCAGGAACATCTTCCACTAGACCAGATTGCTCCAAGTCCTGTCCAACTCAGCCTTGAATTCAAGTGTGAGCTTGGCATCAGGCTGAGAGGAGAATATTCACTAGGGCACTGCAAGGAGAGGAACTGGGGACAGCAGGGAATGGGGAAACCCCCCAAAGCTTGGCTCTTCCTTTGCAGAGAATCCTTGAACCCTAAAACAGAAGGGACCTCGAAGCTCATCTTGTTCCTGCTCTGCCAGGGGCAGGGACACCTTCCACCAGCCCAGGTTGCTCCAAGCCCCATCCAACCTGGCCTTGAACACTTTCCAGGGATGGGGCAGCCACAGCTTCTCTGGGCCTGCCCACCCTCACAGGGAAGAATTTGTGCTAATATCTAATCTAAATCTCTCCTCCTTTAGTTTAAAACCATTCCTCCTTGTCTTATCACTAGCTACGCTACTAAAAAGTCACTCTCTTTGTCTCTGAGTCTCCTGTAAGTACCAAAGTGCTGCATTGAGTTCTCCACAGAACCTTCTCTTCTCCAGGTGAACACCCCCTGCTCTCTCAGCCTGTCTCCACAGCAGAGGAGCTCCAGCCCTTGGAACATCTTCATGACCTCTTCTGTACTTGTTCCAACAAGTCCATGTCCTTCTTGAGCTGAGGACCCCAGACCTGGATGCAGTGCTCCAGTGACAAGTATTCTCCCACACTGCTCAAGGATGGAGCCCTTCCCTCAGCTCAGCTGTAGGGCCATGACAAATACTCACCTGGGCTTGCAAGGGGATGTTACAAAATCTCCCTGGGTTTTATTATTGCAGGTGCAGCTCTGATGGCCAGTGCACTGCTGTAAAATGGGGATTTCTAAGGTGCCAGGACAGCACAACCAACAAGGGGTTTGGCACCACGTCCATTCCCACGTGGAACAGGGATCCTCAAGTCAGAGTGCCCTGAGCACATTTCCCTTGCTTCACAGCCCATTTTACAGCTCTCTGGCAAATAACAGCATCTGTGGCTGGGCTATGGGAACTACCCAGTTAGAACAATACCTTTTTATTTTTTTTCCCTGCTGCTGCACTAGGCTGAATTGGATCTATTTCTTTCTACTCAAGCTCATTTTGAAATAACGTGTCAGAAAAAGAGCCTCTCCCAACTATCCTTGAAAACAGAACTCATCTAGTATACACACATACTTGAGATCTTACTTTTGAAAAGTGACCTTGGTTTTTAAAATTAGATTTTAATACTTGTTATATTATGGCTAAGGCCATGCAAATTCTCTTGGGTAAAGGATCTATTTGCAAGAATAAAACTAAATTGGGTAATGTAGAAATGTAAAAATGTATGGCAACATCAACATGAACATCACTCTTAGACCCATTGCTCAGTTCAAATCTTTTCTAGGTGCAATGTTTTTAGGTTTTCTTTTATATTTACCTGAATTTAACTTAAAAGCATAGCTGTTCTTACTGCTGTTCCCTTCCATTCCCCAACCAAATCACTTAATTTGTCATTGAATGAGGCATTTTTGGTAACTCTAGGTTTTTTCATTCACCCAGAGGAGAAAAAAGATGTTCATCCAAAGCATTATGCTTTGTTTAGTCGGTTAATCCAAAATAAATCTGTATTTCGCATGTTTTAACAGGAGCTCTTTTTTAAAATAATAGAGTGAAGTCTATGAATAGTCTAAGTAGCAGGATACCAGACTAATGAAACCAAAATTCAATTATTTATTTTTTCTCTCTGGGTGGGGATCAGCCCACCTTCCAGGGCGTTTGCTTTGCTTATAGCCCTGAGCTGGCACCACAGCCATACAATGGGACAGGGCTCTCAAGGAGCCAGCCAGACACTCAGTGTGCAAAGACAGGAATATGAAACAACTCCATGATAATCACCACCTTTGTCATATCATTGTGCTATCCATTTTGGAGGAATCGTCATTTACACTTTATTACACAGGGCTCTGTCTTCCTCCATTAAAATCACTGGCAGCCGAGGACACAGCCCCACAGCCCGTTTGGTTCTGGCCTTCCAGGCAGCTCAGGCACTTCTGGGAATCAGCAACACAAGAATAATGCGTTTCAATAAGCAGCTTATCGACCAAGCAGGAGTTAAGTGAACCTGTGGTGTACTTCTCAAGTTTCTCTCCTCTCAGAAGATTATTGCACTTTACTCCTGCTTTGCTTTGACAATTGATCCCTTGGAAGGACTCATCCCAGCCACAGCCCAGCACGAGGGGTACACTGGAGTGATGGGACAGGGGTTTTCTCCGCTCAATCCCACCAACTCCCTCCTCTCTAAATTTGGTGTTTGCCAGCTGCTGCAATAGTGACCAGTTCACTAGATGTGGATTTCCAGCTTTCTGACCAAAGCTGGGCGCACAACCTGCCCTTCAGAGAGGCACAGGGAAGGAGGAGAGGCTGCACAAGCTTCAGAACAAAGATTTCCTTTGAGAAGTACAGGAGCAATTGTCCATGGTTCCTCCTAACCCCTTTAAACAATTACAGTAGAGACATTGCAAAGGAATGCAGAGGGGAATAAAGCAAAGTGTAAAAGTCAGACACTGTTTTGTTTTTTCCCAGGGCTGAAATGGAGAAGCCCAGCAAGAAGCAGTCTGGTAAGTCACAGTAAAGTCAGAACTTGACGGATCTAATGTTTTCTATGTGTGGATGAATTGATCATCTTTCAGCTCTGAGTTGGCTGAGATGCCCCATATCCATTACAAGCTGTTCCAGGTAGACTCCTTCAGGAGACAGACCCAAGAACAGATCTGTGCTCCAGCACATGCAGCCCTGACATCAGTGCCTCTCATCACAGGGCTTCCCACAGACATCCCAAAGCAAAGGAAGGAAATATTAATGCAATTTATGCTCCAGTGTTACAGGAGAGACCCAGCACTGAGGCTGAAAGTCTGCAGGATCTGGGAGCTGTCATCTGTTAAACACCTACCCAGGTAACTGAGGCTATGCCACAGAACCAGCAGCTCCCAACCTCTGTTTGGTACCAGACAAAGCACACAGCCATCCTCAGAGGTTTTATTTCTTTAATGCAATTATCTGATGCATTTTACAACAGTTATGAACAATATATGACACTCAAAGACAGTGAGCATCCACAGATTACAGCCTGTACCCTGCAGCTTCTCCGTGTTGTGCAAAACAGCATTAAAAGCATTATTTAAGCTCAAGCCAGGGAAACCATTTCATTGACCAAGACAACTAGAGGTGAAACGACATTGTGGGTTTCTCCTGTGCACAAAAGCTGCTCCTGTGCCTGTGGTGTGCACAACAGCTGCTGTGCAGGGCACCTGCTGTGGTGCAGGAGCGGGACGTGTGGGAAGATTTTAATTACTCACCATGGCAACCTACATTAATAGCTCTAATCCCCCATAATAAGCGGGGTTGTTCCTTCTCCCACATTCACAGAAATACCTCTAGGAAGGACATTCAAGCTGTTGATCTGCTCTTGGGCACCCAATGCCAAGATGCCAAGCCTCAGCATGAGGCCCCATGCAAACCAGGACACCCCTTCAAGTGCTCAAGGCCAGACTGGATGAGGCTTGGAAGGTGTGGAAGGTGTGTGGCCCATGGCAGAGGGGGGTGCAACTAGATGGTCTTTAAGGTCCCTTCCAACCCAAACTGTTCTATGACTATGAAAACCAGCCTGCTCTATCTGTGAGGGCTCTTTGGTCTGACTTTCCAGGCCAGACCTAGGGGAATCCCACCATGTCCATCCCCAAAATCCACAGAGCCTCCCATACTCTCACACCTCTGGCAGCTGAAACAAGCTCATCTTGTGCAATGAACCAGCTTGTAGCTGTTACAGGATGGTTTATCCTGAACTTATTGATCTTACCCCATTGATCCAAAGCTTGAATTAATTTGAAGCTAAACCTCTCCCATCAGTGTCAGGGAGATGGCCCTCCAGGAATCAATGGAGATGAAATATTGTGTCCCTCTGAGCCACACATCTGCATCCTGCCCTCCTGCTGCATCAGTGGCTCTGCCCAGGAACCCCTGTGAGAGGTCCATGTGCTGTGCTGGCATGACACCAACTCCCCTACCTTCCAAGGAATTATAGCCCCTGGGCANGGGGGTGCAACTAGATGGTCTTTAAGGTCCCTTCCAACCCAAACTGTTCTATGACTATGAAAACCAGCCTGCTCTATCTGTGAGGGCTCTTTGGTCTGACTTTCCAGGCCAGACCTAGGGGAATCCCACCATGTCCATCCCCAAAATCCACAGAGCCTCCCATACTCTCACACCTCTGGCAGCTGAAACAAGCTCATCTTGTGCAATGAACCAGCTTGTAGCTGTTACAGGATGGTTTATCCTGAACTTATTGATCTTACCCCATTGATCCAAAGCTTGAATTAATTTGAAGCTAAACCTCTCCCATCAGTGTCAGGGAGATGGCCCTCCAGGAATCAATGGAGATGAAATATTGTGTCCCTCTGAGCCACACATCTGCATCCTGCCCTCCTGCTGCATCAGTGGCTCTGCCCAGGAACCCCTGTGAGAGGTCCATGTGCTGTGCTGGCATGACACCAACTCCCCTACCTTCCAAGGAATTATAGCCCCTGGGCAACCCCAAGACAAAATGCAAATTCCCAAAATAAAGAAAAAAATGAATTGCCAAACTGTCCAACTGACCCTGCAGAGGTGGATGAGGAAAGTTCTGCCAAATTCAGCATAGGGCTCCTAAAATCTACAAACCAAACTGCAGAGAGGAGACAGGGATGCACCAGGCAATCACAGCTTTGGTTTTTCCACTTCTCCCTCACCTGTCTCTTGGTCCATAAAGGTGACCTGAACTTTGTCCACTGCCAGAACCACCACAGCCATGTCTGGCTCTCAATTTTCACTTCTAAAGACGCTGTAGTTACCCCCAGATCTCATAAGCCTCTTTGGGGCCAGGCTGTGGGGCTGTGAGCTCTGCAGCACCTCCTGCCCCTGGCAGCTCAGCACCACACAGCACTGCCACTGGCCATGGCCAACAGCAGCAGCTCAAGTTTCCCATGTCTCTGGTACCAACATTTCATACCTGTGTCCTGAGCCTTTCCTGGTTTCTTTTACACAGAATCACAGAGGGCTGCAGAGCTGGAGGGACTCTGGAAATGACTGCAGCTACAGTGGATTTATGCAAGATTATCCAAGGCCCTCCTCATCCTTACAGAGATAAACTTTTTCAGCAGTTCTCTCGGAGCAGCATCTGCACTTCATCTCCCACCATGAACTGTCAATTGCCTTGGGTAGACTCCCATGAGAAGACAACAACAGCACCACATGCAGGGGACAACACTGCCCACAGAGCTCAACATCCCCCACAGACCCATGGAAGAGCAACTCACTTGTTTTGTTATTCACTCCCAAGTCCTGAGACTTTCAAATTGCAGCTTCCCCAGCACGTGACCAAGCCCCTTCCTCTGCAGGAGCATGGGCAGAGGGTGACATTAATTATGTCAGAGGAAGATGTCTGATAAATAAACAACCTTGGAAAAACGATGTGGAACTTCAACTGCAGTGTCTTCTGCCTCACCTTGCAGTCTCCTGGGCATGTGTGTGGCTCACGGCATGAGGCTGTGGGCAATGGGAAGGACCAAATTGCTTCTCATGCACACCTTGGACTCAGTATTTTTGTTTCGTTTTGTTGGGGGGGGGGGGGGAGGGGGGGCTTGAGGGACAAATCCACTGACTCTAACAAAGCAAGAGAGCCTTTGGCCAGGTAAGGACCCGGTTCTTACTGTCTTCACAGAAATACTTTGTGCAAGTCTAGTTCTTTTTATGTAAAGATTTTAATCAATCTTCCACAGCACAATCCCATGAGATGGGCTAATATACTTATTTTATGACAGATAGAATAGAAACACAGGGACTCAAGAAAACTGTTTAATAATATGCATTCAGAAACGTGGTGTTTGCTACTGATCAGCTTGAGGACTGGCAATACTGGGGGAAAGCAAAATTCACCTAGCACAAATTCCTGAAAAGATGTGGATATAATTCCTCTCTGGTATTTTTTAACAAGACCTTGAGCTCATTTTGCAGGACCCTGACCATTTGAAACCTGGATGTTAGAACAACCCCCAAGATGTCCCAGCGACATGCAGGAGATAACGACCTCAATAACCACTTTCTAAACAAAAAAGCTCTCTCTGGCAGCAAAGGTGGGAGCCAAAAGCGCTTAGAAAGATTGCCTGGATTTTGAGTATTGTCCATGAGGATCTTTCACAAAGTGAGGTAGGCAGGGATGATGCCAACATTGTGAAGATCACTCCTACCATGAGAAAAGGGTTTTGCCTGTCAGACAGCCTTTGAGGCTTTCCCTTTCCCCACAGAATGCCCCTTTCCCACAATCCTTTCTTGGGGATATGCAAGACTTGAGTCTCAAAGGCATCGATCTCCTGTGGGTGTGCCCAGCTCAGCCTTCCCTCCTCTGTGCTGCATGTCCTGGGAAACTTGGGTTGTCTGAAGCTAGAGGTCACCAAATTATAAACTCAGTAAGAGCAGTCCTGAATGGCTGCCAGGCAATACAGAAGACAGAGGTCAGGCTCAGTGGGCTTTTGCAAGGAGGAGGGGAACGGGGAAAAAAAAGAAAGAAAAAGAAATAAAATATAAAAAGAACAATGTTATATTGTTTATAGATTACACAGTCCTTTTCTAAATTAAAAGTCTAAACAGAGCTCTGAAACCTGATAATTGACACATTAGCAAAGGGTAGCCACATGGAACCAAACCTTAAAAGCCATGAAAGACCTGATTTATAGGAGAGGGCAATAAAACATCAGTGGAAAAACCCCAGTGTGTCTGTAGTAGCAGACTGTCATCTCGCCTTTGACCCTGTTTTATACTGGTGTGTTTCTGCTGGTTTTCATCTGGAGTTACTGGTGTAATTGGAACAAATTGGTCCCAAGACTTTGACTGCGGGGAGGGGATTCTGTTTGGATGCTGCTGAGCACCAGCCCCAGCAGGAAATGTGGGTTTAGTGTGGGCCAAGGACTTTTCGCCCCTTCCAAAGACATTTCAGCCAAATCCCAGCAGGTAATGACCCTGTGATGGCCTCAGCAGGGCCTGAACACTGGGGAGATTTGAAGGTGGGGAAAAACTCTCCAGGATCAGTTTTGCTGATTTTAGATTGAATCACACTGATAATTACATTCTGAGCTTCAGCCTCCTGTGAATTAGAAGACTCAGGTTATAAAATCACTGAAAAGGGGAGTTTTAGGGAAATGGCAACTACCCACTAACACCGAGTAACAGGGCTGCTCTAACTCTTAAAGCAGCTTCTTTACAGCCTGGCAGGTGGGCAGGGGGTGCAGGGGTGTGTGTGTGTGTGTGTGTTCGACTAACAAGGTACAATCTTAATGGTTTCATTTAACTCAGGCTAAGAATTTCACAATTGTACACATATCTGACAGTTGAAATAGATACCCAGGAGAAGAGTTACAGGTATTTAACTAGACCTGTAAGCAAAGCCTGAGAAAGAGCCAGCTCCCATTTCTCATCTCTGACTCCCAGCTGAGATGCCTGGGGTCCATGGCCTGCAAAACTGAGCTTGGTTAGATATGAAGGTAGCAAGAAGTTGGGCTCTTCTGTCATTTCAGGGGACACGAATGTCATTTAAAACGAGACTCAGAAATTCCAGGCACGGAAACTCATGGAAACTGGAAGCACAGCAAAGAGCAACAAGGCACTTGCTCCATTTCAGCAGATAGTTTCTATTTTTGTTTTGTTTTGCAGACAGAGTGATGCAGATGCTGAGTAAGTGCAGAAAAGCCTAAGAGCAGTCTCTTTTTAAGGCAACTGCCCAGTTCAGTGTAAATTGGTTTAATGATAAGACACTGTTTGAACATAATTGTAACTTCAGGGAACAAGAAGGCTGGAAATTCACTGTCAGGAGATGGGGAGTTTAAAAAGACACAGGATCAAATTGTAACATGTCTTCAGGAAATGCTATTACAATATGACTCCTGGAAAATCTGCAGAGTTAGAGTTAAAATTTGTCTACATCATCTTAAACACAGGACAGATCACAGCTCAAGGAATTTGGCCATTTTAAGTTTCAAAATACAGAAAGTGGATGTGTCCTGCTGGACCTGTGCTGAAGCTGAACAGGCTCACCACAATCTAGTCCTGAATCCCTTCCCTGTGTTTCTGCTGAGATGCTTCTGGGCATCTATGAACACCCAGGGCCCTGCAGAGGAGGGGAAAAAGGTTGATAGGCTGGATTGGTTATTTCAGTGTGTATTTTTGATTGTTAATTTTAAAAACTGTAAGAAATTCCTATGGAAAGATATTCTTCCTTGGCTCTTCCTTAAAGTATGCCCCTTTGTGGAGTAATGAGAATCGAGACATTTCATAAATAGAGGCAAAAAAGGTTTCTATCTTTGTAAATATTCCATGTTAAGGAGTGAGAGCTGGAGATCCCAAAGAAGATTCTCCAAAATAAAAGTTAATGGAAAGTATTTTCCATTGAAACACAGAAGGAAGAAAAAGCCAGGCTGCCTCTGACAGGAGGGGGGAACCAGAGCACAGTGCAAATCAGGGTTTCTTCACTGGTTTCACAGGAGACAGCACACCCAGGCTGTGGCATTTGGGAGGAATCCAGTGGTTTGGTCCTGCTTCTCTTTGGGGTTTGGGTCCTTGCTGGGAAGGGCTGCACTGAGTGTCTGGCTGCCCCACATGCCTCCCACAGCTCTTGGCATTGCAGCCCCCGAGGAACTTCTAGGGATGTCCAATCCTGCCCAACAGTTGCATACAGGCTCATTCCTTGGGACTTAGGGAAAAGTCCCTAACAGGAAAAGAGAAAATTTGGAAGGCTTGTCATGCCTCCTCCCACTCCAAGATGAGTGTTTGAAGCACGAAGTTGACAGGTACCTGAGCAACCTCCGAACTGGGATGGCAAGAGCAGCATCTCTCAAACACCAGGTCACTGCAGCAGGGCAGGGGGTTGTCCCACAGCCACACGGTCCCCAACACAGATGGGGCCTGGACAGGGTCTCCCCTGGGCTCCTGGGGACACCCACCAGGGAACAATCCCCTAAAAACTGGAAGGACTCATAAACATTAACAGGATCAGGCCCTCAAAGCCATTAACAAAACAACAGCCTATAAATCAAACGTTTAGGTTTCTTTTGAAGTGTTTCTAATAGCAGTAAATGTTTTCCTTGTGCTACTCTGCATCCCCTAAATAAGGCTGTCTAGACCCAGGGAACTTGGTGGCCCCAGCCAGTATAGCCACTGCTCGCCACAGGATGCTCTGAATTATAACAATATTCCAAGCAATAAATCACAGTATTTCTCCACTGAGAAGTGGAAGGTATGAGGTGGAAGAGAGAAGGAGGGAAAGGAAAAAAATAAAAAAAAAAAAACCAAAAAGACAAAAAAGAGAAGCTTATCTAAATTTATTTACATCGAATGATTATTCAATTAATTTTTTCATTACACTTGCCAAAAAGAATTGCCCGTGTCTTTAATGCTGAGTGTGAGATTTCATTAATAATTAATAGCAGCAGCTCTTTCTCCTCTGTTCAGCAAGTGGGAACATTCGTCTTTGGAGGTCACATCCCACATGCACATAAACACAGCCTGAAGGTGTGGGGACAAACTCGTGCCCTCAGCTACTCAGTGGGGTTTCAGCTCCAGTGGGGTGGTGTTTGCCACTACAAATGCTGTGTGAGTTGAACAGACACTGGGTTGCAGGAAGGAAAAAGTCCTGACCCCCCCAGTCCCATCTCCCTGCTTGGTGTTTGTCCCTCTGCTCTTCATGCCCAGCTTGAGGAGCCCGGTCCTGTCCCCCTCCAGGTTCTTTGTCCCCCAAGTCTCTCCCACCAGCCCTGCATCCCCTTTGCTCCTTTCTGCTGAGCCTGCCTGTTCTCACTGCATTGCCCACTCCTGGTGCCACCATCTCCACCTCCTCTGCTCCCCACAACTCCATGCTCGGGGTCCTGCCTGTCTGCAGAACTGGGATGAAGGATCTGCTTATACTGGCAGGAAGCAAAGAGCTCAAAGTTCTCTCACACCACAGCTTTAGCAGAACACAAAAGAGGAGAGTGGCTTGGGTGGGGCAAAGGCACTTTTCCAACCTCCAGCCACTCGAGCACTCCACTAGAACCTGCTGTTAGAGCAGTAGGAAACAGCCAAGGCTCCTGGTGAAACGCAGCATAACCCTCCTCAGCCTGCCACAGGCACAGCAGAGGGACCTCAGAATCCCAGACTGGTTTGGCTTGGGAGGGATCACAAAGATCATCCAGTTCTAACCTCCTTGCCATGGGCAGGGACATCTTCCACTAGACCAGGTTGCTCCAAGCTCCATCCAACCTGGCCTTGGACACTACCAGGGATGGGGCAGCCACAGCTTCTCTGGGCAACCCATGCCAGGGCCTCACCACCCTCACAATGAGGAATTTCTTCCCAATATCCAATCTAAACCCATCCTCTGTCAGTTTGAAGCCTTTCTCCCTTGTCCTGTGCCTCCGTCCCTTGTCCAAAGTCCCTCTCCAGCTCTCTTGCAGCCCCTTTGGGCACCAGAAGGGGCTCTCAGGTCTCCTTGGTGCCTTCTCTCCTCCAGGTGAACCCCCCCAGCTCTCCCAGCCTGGCTCCAGAGCAGAGAGGCTCCAGCCCTCAGAGCATCTGCTGGGGGAGCTGAGGGGCTCAGAGATGCTCACACAGTGGCACCTCCAGGGCAACACCGTGTGCTGTGCACCGTTTGTGTGACTTTAAGTTACACTTGGATTGTGGGACAACCAGGTTAACTCAGACCGTGAAGTGATGGAAGCAGAGTGAGCAGCATGAACAGCAGCTATAAATCACTCTATCTCCTACCCAAACACAGCATTTTTCAGAGACCCCTGGGTTCTTATAAATATTTAAGTCAAATTTCAGCTGTTTATATCTTACATCTGTCTTTATCAGCCTGTAATCATTTCTCCACTCATATCCTACCCCTCTGCCTGCTAATCCTCACTGGCTGCTCTCTCTTCAAATGTGTTTTCTCACCTAAGTTTGGACAATGATCACCTGAATATTTCTGGCTGGAAATTCTCTCCAAAGAGGCCTCCACTGGAGTGGCTTCTCATAGAGCAGGTGAAAGCAAACAAAGGTAAAGTCTCTGAAGACTTAACCATAACTCAACCAGATCAATTAAAATATACATAAGAATCACAGAAAGGTCTGGATTGGAAGGGACATTGAAAATCATCTTGTTTCAACCTGCTGCCATAGGCAGGGTCAGCTTCCATAAGACCATGCTGCTCCAAGTCCTGCCCAACCTGGCTTTGGATCCTTCCTTCTCTTGGAATTAGGATCAGAGTATGCCTGCACATTTTACTGCTTCTCCTCTCCTTTTAGTGCCACACAAGCTGTGCCATAATGACCTGATTTCTTCCAAGAGGTGAGTGGTGCTGTGTTCAACACAGGAGAAAAGTGAAAGGACCAAGTTTATCCACAAAGTATCAGCTGGTGTGGATTATAGCCAGAGACTGCTAATTTTCCAGCTTTCTAGTAGAAAGGAAAACAAAGGGGAGATTGTTTTTCAGAACCTCTTAAAAAAACCCCAAACAAAACTAATAGAAATCCATGCTTTCCAAGGAGCCACAGGGCTAGTGAAAACCTCAAGAATTTGGCAACTCTGAATACTCTGTTTCACAGAGGGTAGACAAATGAAGGGCAGGGATATTGAGGAGCCAGGAAATAGCCCACTGAACCAAGGTTTACCAGAGCCAAATCCCTCCTTCTCCTCTTACTGGCCCTATACTAAAAATCCTCCAGACTGACTGAGAGAAGTCCCAGTGTCCCTTTCAGACTGATGGAGATACGATGGAGGTACTGCTGGGTTGTTTGCTGCAAGTAAAGTGCAGGGAGACACTGATGCTCAATAGGGGAAAAAAGAAACCTCATTCATAGCTATTCCCCTCCTGCCAAGACTCTCCTGATTGCCTGTGATCTCCCAGGGCCCTGGGAGGAGGAAAGAAATGATGAAAGCATGAGCTTTCCCTGTGAGCCTGAAAATCCACCAGATCCTGGCTTGCAGCAACATCTCAGGAGCGCTGCCCGTGCCAGAGCACTCCCTGAGCCCCTGCCAGCCCCCGTCACAGCCGGACCACCAGAGGCACAGCAGGGTCAGGGGCACCCACGGTGGCAAAGCTCAGTCTGGGGAACTCCTACTCTGCCTTCCAGTGGTGTGGTGAGATTGGCTCCTGCTCCTGTGGGGGGCAACTTGGTGCACAAACTATAGCAGATACCTCCAAACCATCTTCCAGCCTTGCCTGTCTCCCTGTTATGGATGGCTGCCCCTCCCATGTTACCATTAGCCCTCCCAAATTATCTCCTGTGCCAGCTGCTGCAGGCAGGGAGGCTGTGGAGGAGCCAGGACTTGCAGTTCCAAGAAGGACGGATGGAGATGCCACCTCCTTGCTGGCACAGGGAAGATGCCAGAGAACAGCACCAGCTCTGACATGTCTCATGAGCTGCTCAGAGCAGCTACTGACACATTGGCAGGGCTGGCCCTTCCTCCTGAGCCATCCCAGCCCAGCAGCCACAGGGACCGGCAGGATTGGTGCCAGCAAAGGATCAGCTTGGTATCCTCAACTGTCCTGGCACTTCAGCACTTGCTGGGACTGGAATTTAGAAAATCAGGGTTCAGTTCTCAGCTCAGCTACCTTTTTTTTTTTTTTTCTGGTCCCTGTGGGCAATGACTGAGCTGTGCTGTGCTCTAGTTTGCCTTCTTTCTACAAGCTGGAGTAAGGTTTCAGCCTTTTTTCTCACCACTATTTTGACTTGTCTGCTTGGATTACAATCTTTTGGGAGAGGAGGCTGTACACGCAAATCTACCAAATCTAATATAAGTGATCAAACCCTGGCAGATTTCTCTAGGCATTACTGTCACACAAATTCTGAGGGCTGTGTCTATATAGACAGCTTAACCCACTCTCAGGAGCCAGTAAGTGACTTATCTCAGCACTGTGCCCCTGCACCAAGGTCTCTGATTGTTTTAAATCTGCACTTCAGAACCTGAGCTCCAGTTCTCTGGGATTACCAAGACCAGAGACCTGATCCAGGCAGCCCAGCCCACTCCTCTGGGTGCTGGACATTGCCAACATTTGACTCCAGGGCAAGACCTTCCCGTACCATTCCTCATCTGTGAGTAAAATCAATCTCAGCAAATTAATTTATATAAACAAGTCAATCACCACCAATTTTATTCACTCTAGTAATGAGCCAAAGAGGGTTAGTTCTTTCCTGGGCTTTGCTGGTTATTTTTTAATCTCTGGGACCTGATTTCCTCACTTTTGTATTTAGAGCAGGACTCAAATGTCTAAAGTTATCTACCTCCTCTCCAAAGTCACTGTCCCATGTGCACATTCATCCCTGGGGCAAAGAGGGACCTGGGATTTTGGCACCTGAGACAATTCCTTGGGTAAACAGGGTGTTCTGGTATGTTTTATAGACATTTCCCTCCCTTCACATTTCTCAGCAGAGACTGTCAGGGCATGCCATCACTGCTCAGGGCTCTGTGGTCCTTTCTTTCAGACCTAGTCCAGAACACCTTGCCCAGGGCAAACCTCACGAGGCTCTAGAATGCAGGAGCTGCTGCTGCTCCAAGTCTGTTCGAGGCTGGGCTCTCGTTCAGGAAGGACGGGCACCCAAAGGGCCTCACAACAGCGTCACAGCTCAGAGCAGCCACACATCACTCTCAACAAAGCTCAGTTGTCCACCCTCTCCGTTCAGGTCTCTCTTTTGAGAGCCTATTCTCACTCCTAACCCAGGTAGTGGAAAAGGAAAAAGAAGGAGCAGCCACCTGGGCAATAACTGGGTCCATCGCTGCTTCCTGCGTGGCTTCAGTGCGATGCCACGTTTGTTCGAAAGTAAAGAGGAAGCACTGGGAATTATGGACACAGCTTTGATTTTATTTTAAAGGCTTTAATATTTGGAGCAGTATTGATTTATCTCAGCATGTCAGTGTACTGCTGGTAACTAAGCAACACCAATCCTCTCTGTATTCTGGGAGGCTCACGGGATTTTTGCCTATGAACAATATTACTTCGTGTATATGAAACTAAATGGACCATAGGCACCATTTGTAAGTGGAGCATATTTGAGTTTGTATTTTTTTATTTCTTCTTGTTGAGGGATAGACACACTCCCTGGCACAGCACTGAACTCACAGCCCAGGCTGTGGAGTGGCAGGACCCCACTGCACATCCCTTCAGGAGATGCCAAGAGCAATTCAATCCAAAGTCATGCAGATGCACCAAAAAAAAGCCGCTGGTGTAGTGGGGCCATTCCCTCCTTTGGGCCTATTGGCAGGCAACACCCCCCTAAAACTAAGCCCTTTTGCCACCTTTTGTGGGACTCAGAGTGACACAGAGGAAAGCTCAGCAAGCAGAATGAATAGAATGGAAATTTTCAGTTGAAAGTGACCTACAATGACAATGTACTGTAACTACCTGGCCACTTCAGGGCTCACCAAAAGTTAGAGCATGTTGTTAAGGGCATTGTCCCAATGACTCATAAACACTGACAGGCTTGGTACATCAACTGCCTGTGGAGAAAGCCTGTTCCAGTGCTTGACCACTCTCTTAGTAAAGAAATGCTTCCCAATATCCAGTCTAAACCTGTCTTGACACAGTTTTGAACCATTCCCACATGTCCAATCTCTGGATGTCAGGAACTAGAGCTCAGCTCCTCCCTCTCCACATCCCCTTTCAAGGAAGATGCAAGAGAGCAAGAAGGTTGCCTCTTTAGCCTCTTCTCCCCAGACCAGAACTACACTGGCTGTAGCTTCACAATTGAAACCAAACCACTTCAGGTGAGTCCCCTACCCCTCAGCCTGCATCCTGCAGAGCAGGGACATCTGCCCCATCCCTCCCAGCAGCCCCAGCTGGCACGGGCAGCCCCAGCTGTTCCTTTAAGATGCTGTGCCTGTGTGGCCAAAGTCAGCAGGCGAAGAGGCGCTGTCAGCTCGCACTATATGGTTCAGTGGTTTGGCACTAACGATGTTTGTTTTGGAGCCCGCCTGCTGGGCTGACCCATTTAGGATCCTCACTGCTCTGTAAGCTCACCTTTTAGTTAAAAGGGTAGGCAGAAAGGGTCTTTAAAAGACCAAGCCTGAAAGTGCCAAGTGCCAGCACAGGCAGTCAGGCTGCCATCAACCTGGGCCTGCAGAATCCGTGATTCCACAAAGGGGAAGGAAGAAAGGAACAGGCTCTGCAGATGGATGGTGTCTCTGGCTTGGGACAGTGCTCCCGTCACCACTGCAAGAATCAGGACTGCTCTGCAGCACAGAAAGATCACCTTTTGTCTTCAAAAGTCTTTTTCTGGAGGGAGGAGGGAAGGATTTGGGCTAGGAGGGACACAGAAGCCCTTGATCCTCAATCTGTATCAACAGAAATTAAAGCCCTGTGCTATCTGGGGAAGGGCATCCCCAGAGGCAGAAGGACCAATGGATAGGAGATGCGTGCAGGGAGTTGGGATTGGGGATCCCCCAAACTCCTGGGGAGTTTGCTCATCCTCCACAGGAATGGGAATCTCACAGCTGCTGGAGCAGGAGCATTATGCTCTACCCACCCAGCAGGCACTGAGCACATCACAGGCTGAGCTGGTTTAAAGGTAAACTGGCAGGAGAAATGAACCGAACTCAAAAAGAGATTATAAACCAGAGTTACAATTTACTAAAAAGATTACAATAAATACAAAGATACAGAGAAAAAATTGGTTTTGACCCAGAAAAGACAGATGTATAACCCAGCCCCCCTGGGGCACGAACAGAATGGTGTTCATCAGCCCCTGAGCTGAGCCCCATGTGGGCCCCCTGAGTGCAAAGTAAAAGGAAAACCTGTTGGTGACCGTGATGGTCACAGGCTGGTCAAGAGTGGCAGTCACAGTCCTGTTGAGGTTCTGCTCCTCCTCTGGATCCCACAAGTGGTACCAGAAGTCCCAAACCCCAAAGATTAAATATGCTCAGGTTCAGGTGGGAATGCCCAGCACCTCCCCCAGGGTGGGATTTTCACAATGGGTGATTTACCCTGTGAGTCATTTTGGAATCCTTGATGGCCCATCAACAGACATGACCCCTCAGGTGGGTGTGAAGGTGCTGATGCCTCCCCAGAGGGAAGTGATCACAGCTGGGTCATTGGTGTGAAGACACAGAAACACTCCCCTGCCTCACAGGGTTCTTTAACACCCAGCTTGTAGCCTGAGGGGCCAGGTGTGCCCTGGGCAGGTGCTGCAAATGGTCCATTATTGACAGTTCATCAGAAATGACACAGAGGGTGTAGAATGCAGAGTTTTGGTTACACCCACACAGTGATAAACTGGTCCTGGCCACTGTAACTAGGGCACAGACCTGCTCAGGGGAGTGGCAAGAGATGAACTGCTAAATCGCCTTCTCAGAACTTCTTTGCAAGCCTGTGGGGATACTGGTTGTCCTGACCTTGCTCTGGGCTTCTGCTGCAGAGGAGCTCACTCTGAACATTACCACAGACCTCTGCAGAATCCACCTTCACCAAGAAGGTGACAGCAATTGCAGAGTGCACTGGAGCCCTCTTTGGCCTCATGCTTCACCATAAATATTTTACTGTTACTGTAAAACAAACCCTCCTATGGGAAAAAGGAACCACGTGGATGTCACTTTTTATCCTTTTGTGGGTAAAAACGTTATTGCTTGTTATCCTTCTGTGGCCTGGAATGGATCTGCCAGAACCACACACAGGTCTGAGATGAGTTGCAAGTTGAGCATGCTCCCATTGTGACCTCATGCACTCACAAATATTTCCAGTTAAGAAGCACAATTATCACAGAATCAGAATATTCCAAGTTGGAAGGGAACCACAAGGATCATGGAGTCCAACTCTTAGCTGTGCACATCCCCAAGATATCCCCAGAACATCCCACCACGTGCCTGAGAGCACTGTCCAAGTGCTTCTTGAGCTCTGGCAGCCTTGGGGCTGTGCCCACTGCCCTGGGGAGCCTGGGCAGTGCCCACCACCCTCTGGGGGAAGAAGAACCTTCTGCTGAGATCCAACCTCAGCCTGCCCTGCCCCAACTCCAGCCCTTCCCTGGGTGCTGTCCCTGGTCCCCCCAGAGCAGAGATCAGTGCCTGCCCCTCTTCTGCCCCTCCCCAGGCAGTTGTCCCTGCAATGAGGTCTCCCCTCAGTCTCCTCTTCTCCAGCTGAACACCCCAAGTACCCTCAGTGTCCTCACATGCTTCCCTTCAAGGCTCTTCACCATCTTTTTTTGCCCTCCTTTGGGCTCTAAGAGCTTAATATCTTTCTTATATTGTGGTCAAATATATGTTTGTTGAACAGGAAAATAGTGCTAATGAAAGTGGTCCTGTGATTCTGCCTTGTACAAATTGGTCATTATTTTAACTCAGCTGAAACAAGAACCATGTAGGTGAGGGGGCTGGGTATTTTTTCATTTATCTGAAACCAGGCAAAAGGCACACCAGCTTTGCCAAAATGCTTCCCTGAGGGTTGCAGATTTCTCAACAAGTCTGGACCGAGTTAAAGAAAGTCAAAGTGACAGGGAAAACAGAGCCTCATAGAGGGACCCAGAGAAAGATCTTTCTCCAGCTTTACATGCACCCCCCTTGCCATGGCCTTCTCAGCTCAGCTCTTCCTTGGGAAGCTGAAAATGGTGCCTTTCTCTCCATCAGGCAAGAACTGGAGAACTGGGCTGCAAATACCTGCCAGTAGCAGCAATGTGGATGCACAACCTACAAGGAGAAGGCTCAAGCCCAACCCCTGGGCTTTATCTGCACCTCAGCAGAGGTGCTTTGGAGGAGCTGCTTGGGGCTCTCTCTGACTGGGCACAATCATCAGCCTTCTCTTCATTCCCCTTGCAAAGGGACCCTCAGCTTCACCAGGAACATGAACAGGCAGCTGGGGAGTTGTGTCTGGCCCCCTCAGACAGGAATTCATGGTCTCAGAGTATTCCATATATAAGCACACATCCAACACATAAGCCGTATGTATACACAGTGTCACCACAGCAAATAGAAAACTCCAGAACAGCCTTCATCCCTTGTGCTTTCCCACCTTGGTTTAAGGTGCCCCAAAAATCAAGTCCAAAATCCAACTAATTACAGAATAACAGAAAGAAAGGTAAATACTTTGGGAACAGTGCTGTCTGCCAAGTCTGATGCTCAGAGCCCTTTAGAATTAAGCAGAGACCTAAATTTTAAATTCTCAAAAAACCCTCACACCAGAAAAATACTTTCATTCCTCATTTTAAAAAAAATAAACATAAATTATTGGCACTCATCTGGCAGCATAACAGAGGAGATCTCCTCATGGAGGTGCTGAGGTGCAGGGGCAGATAAGCCAGCCCGATGCATCAGGGACTGCAGGTTCCCAATCTCAGCCCTGGGCAGCAACAGCACAGACTGAGCCCCTGCAGCTTGGGGTAAATCCCATTGCCCTTGCTCCTGCAGCTGCCCCAGTCACACATCCAACAGGCAGGTCTAGGTGAGGCAGCTGCCTACCTGCTGCTGGTACCAGAATGAGCTTCACATCAGCAGCAGAGCAGTGATTAACCGATAATACTCTTCAGCAGCATGAGCTGGATTTGCACCAGCCATCTACCAGCAAAAGCCTTCAACTCCCAGTGCGACTCAATATTAAAAGGCATCAGGAAGGAGTCTAGGCTGAGAGAGGAATGACCCTAGACTAGGGAAAAGAGAGCTCAAACCCATCAAGCATTTCAAAGGGAAACAAAATCTTCAGATGTCATTTGGCTGCTTTTATCTGCAAATTGAGTTTTATCTGTGGGGGGGGAAAAGTAAACCCTACAGAAACACTTAGCACAGTGGAAAAAAATAATGTTAAATTAAGCTTACAAAAATGTTTCTCTTTCTGAAAATCTTAGCTGGCAATAAATAGCTTGTGCTGAGTTATAAATCAAGTGTTGGGTTTCTTTAACACTCAGCATCCCCTGATTTATGATGCCATCACAACCTCTCGATTGATTTCTGACTCGGTGATCCATCTTCCTCCATAGGTACCTGCCCATTATAACGCCTTTTCCTGAGCAGGCGGCACATTTCACTTCCCAGAAGGGCTTTGTAAGAGAGAGGTTGAGCGGAAACCCATTGGCAGAGCACAGCCCCAAGGTGGGCACGGAGGGAGGGGAGATGGATGGTGTTTGCACGAAGGAGTAGTGCTACTCACTTGAGTATACACATGGAGGATCCAGGTTTGCTGGCCATTCAACCAGCACGGCCTTTGCCAGTGCAGGTGTGCTGGTGGAATCCCTAGGGAAGAGCTCCCTTACTTGTTTGGGATGACTAGAGCCTCCCTACTCCCCCAGGATTTAGTTCCCAACAGCAGCCACCCCTCACAGATGAAAACAAACCTTATAGGCTGAAAGAGTCAAGCTCACCCAAACACCAACAGGAAAGCCTGTTCCCAGCAGCTCCATAATACAAGGACACCAGGGGACGCAGCCCAGCTGGTACTTAGAGGGCCAATGCTGTGGCAAACTCCCTTGCAATACATGGGGCCACCTCCCCAGCAGGTACCAGGTGGGTGGGAGCTGTACAAGGACTTGCTCAGCTGCAGAGGTCACCACCCTTATCTGCTCTTGAGCACCAAACGCCCTGGATATCCCATCACACAGAGCACTCCCTAAACAACTCTTGCCAAAACAAGCCAGCTACCAAAGCACAGCTGCTTACACTGAGCATCTTCTGACCAAAACAGGTGAGGGTGGTTTTCTGTGAGTGCAGGGAGGGCAGTGGGGAGCAGCTCAACCCCAAATACAGCACAGCTGGAGGCTGTTAAGGAAACCCAAACACCTTGGAAATGAGAGACTTTGGGGGATGCCAAGGGGAAAGGTAATAAATATTGACCACTCAACGCCCTTGGAGGTTTTCAGATGGATTAGAGCTGTGTCCCAGGCAATGCATCAGCCCTTGGGGTGAGCACAGGGATCACTAATATGGGCTGGAAATCCCTGGAGTGCTGCAGTTCACTGACTAGCAGAGTTTTGCCCGTATCAGCCAGGTTATATATCTTTATCTAATGCAATGTCTACTATATAAACATTTTCTTGGGGAGTCCAGAAGCTGGCTGTCCTCTCAGATGGTGCCTTTTTGACTTCTGAGATAAATAGGGCTTTTTTGTGTCACTATATGGCATTATTTATAGCGGAAAGGGCACAGGCTGTCAGTTCAGTATGTAAATGATGCCAGCCCCATTTGCTACATCCCATCAATTATTTTCATATACTTTCCTTTGCCTTCATCTGTCAGAGGAAAAGTCACCTTGAGGCCTTGAAGTGGTTTTTTCTCCATTTCCTTTGGGGTGTGAATCTACTTTGAGGCTTGATGGGGAGGAGAACTTCGGATTTTCAGAAGAAAGTGAGTTGGGAGGACAAGCCCCGATGGCCTTTGGAGCTTCACCAGAAAGACAGAGGGAAGAGCCTCTCAACTGAAAACTGCTACAGTCCATAGCATGTGTCCTTCTTCATAGGAGCTTCAAGGCTGGGATGGCCTGAAGAGCCAGCTCGGCTCTCAAAGGAAGGGTAGAATGTGATGCTCACATCAGCAAGGTGGGCAGGATTAGGCCCTCAGCATCACCCATGTGGAGTTTTTCAAAGAGCCTTTGCTCATCCCATTCTTGAAAACTGAGCGCTGCTGGCTTCCACCCTCTTGTGCCTTTTTCTTTTTTTCATGCAGGCTCAACTCTTTCTCTGCTTTCATTACTACTCTTTGGATTAGATGACTCACTTTGGGTGTTTGTCTCCCATTCCCACACAGCACCACTGGATCACCCCCAGGCAGATCCTTAGCTGGTACAAACCAGCTTTCTTGGATTGGCTGATTTACAGGGGTTCAACAGCACACTTGCAGAACTTTTGGAAGCAGAGATGTTCCCTGTTCCTTCTTATGAACAGGCACATTTCCCTGGATGCCCCAGTTCCCTCTGCCCCATCCCCCTGAGCCATAGGCAGGCAGCAGCGCTTGAGCTCAAGGTGCTCACTCTCTCTTCTGATGCAGAGAGAGGGAAAAAAGAAAATAAAACAAACCCATAAATCACCGAGCTAGCAAATGAAAATAAATACACTTAACAATATTTCCATGCCGCTTTTTATTATTATTATTTATAATGGTATTACAGAATTTTGTAAAATTAAAGTAAATGTCAAGCAGAATGTAATAATTTTCCTTGGGGTTTGGCACATTTGTGTGCCTGACAGTTTCACATTTTTCTTTATATCCGTGAAGACAGGAGCCTGACAGGGCTATATTTTGTTACCCACTTTGTTCAATTTTGTCATAAATTGGAGCAAACAAAACAGGGAAAATACAGACACCAAATTAATCAAAGAAATTACATTTTAAAGCACCTCATACAAACATGTATGAAATAATCATGCTGTGACAGGAAAGCACAAGAAAACACACACATTTCCCCTCCCAAACACACACTCTGCCCCGGGAAGGGCAGAGACCTCACCCCAGGGCTGTTAGTGTTACACACCCAATGGTGCTCGTCAGCTCTCTCGCCTGGCAGAGCCCTCAAGGACTCCCATGAATTTCACTCCCTACACCTGAAGTTTATAAAAATCTCAGCTATTCCATCCCCTGGCAATGAGCTTGTAACATGATGGTGGGTGCTTGACGTGCAGCAGCTATTTTGGGGTGCCAGTGCACACAGCCACATCATGACCTTTGAGAAGGTTGTGTTCAAGTTCACACCTTCATCCTCCCACTTCGGCTGCCACCAGCACCCCTGCAATGCCTGACATTGCCTGTCAGTGCTGGGCCACTCCACATCCTCCACGAGAAGCATGGTGGCTGTCCCTGTTGTTTGAAAGAAGACATTTACAGCAGGAAGAAGCACCATGCATAAAGAATTGCAATTTCCATGAGAATGAAAAGGAGAAATGTGAAGTGAGTAGCAGGGCTATCCTCAGGCCAACCCTTTCTGCCTGAGTAAATTCGATTTGAATTCCTCTTGAAAGACCTGCTCTGCAGCACTTGGACTGTATTGAAAAGGTCACTGGAGGCAGTGTCAGACATACTCTCCAGCTGCACTACAAGTGCACTGATAGAGATTCATAGCAATGTATTACTGCAACTGGAGATCCAAAGTGACTCTCTGAGGAATCCTCTCCACTTATCTGGCAGTAGCAGCCTATTCCATTACTCTTTTTTCAATGCCTGGACAGAGGCGTTAGTGCCTTCTCTCCTGTCCCCCAAACACTGAATTGGAAGCTCTTCTTGGAGCTTGTTAGAGTTGGTAAGAATGACTGATGGAGCCTTGCACACCCTAAGTCCATTCCAGCCATTGAAATGGCCACACTGATATTTCACTTGATTCCTTCCTTCCTGTCTGGACTTCACAGGATTGTTGGGATGTAAATGAGACCAGGAGCACTGCAAAGCCGTAGTGGCAGAATGTGTGTAACACCAACAGCATCCAAAACCTACTTCTGGGATGGGTAGAAGTCTCTTTATGTGCTGCTGGAATTAGGCTTAAAATCTGAATTAGAAGATGTTGTCCCTGCCTGTGGCAGAGAGTTGGATGCAGATGATCTTTAAGGTCCATGTAAACCCAAACTATTCCAAAGTCTATTATGAGTCTAAATTTCAGACTCCTTTTGGGTGAAATTTAGTATTTTGCCCCATAGCCCTGTGCTTTGAAAACATGAATTTTCCCTTTATCCAGCTAACAAACATCCCTTTGCTGCTGGGCACATCCAGCAGACTCATTGCAATGGGTCCGTGTGCTCATCCATCCCAAAGAGCTGGAGATGGGCAAATCCTGCAGAGCAAGTGCAAAGAGCAGAGAGCACAGCTGAACAGCAGGGCCCTGGAAAGCTGCCACATTCCCCTGCAAATGTGGAAGTGGTTCAGTGGTAGATTAAGGGATTTTTTTCTCCCCAGACTACATATACACCCACCCATGTATGGCAAATATGCATTTTAAGCTTATTTGTATATTCACTGCTAAACACCATAATGGTCTCCAGCTGTATAGCAGGAGGGCCCATTCATGGACATTTTAGTGTTGAGTTCATTTTTTTAATTTTTCTTTTTGTTTCCTTATTGTATTATAAATGTATTTCCTCTCATTTTGCTCTGTGCTTGTCGAATGCCTGACATTTCTATCACACCTGTTTACTATTATTTGTCCTCCATTATTTTAATTCCCCATCTATTGTGCAGGTTCTGAAAATCGTCTGATAAATCTCATTCTCTCTTTTTAAAAAAGCCCATGAGAAGATTTCAGTAAGTGAAATCTGCATTTTTTCCACATCGTGCTCAATGAAAGTGTCCAGTGAATAACCCCTGATTGTCAGGTGTTCCCATTCCCATCATCTAAGCAGGGGGATAATTAGCAGACAAATGAAGGTTTACAATTCTACAAATATCTCAGAAAGACCATTTGGCTGCTTGATTGGTAGAAGGATATTTTTAAAACTGCCATTTGAGACTCAGCTGTATTGCTAATTAAATGAGAATTTCATAGAAATAATCTGAAAAAAAGTCTCTGTTAATTGGAGAACGATAACGAACAGATTTGCTAAACAGAGGCATAAACGTCAAACAATCGAAGAGGAATAATAAAATGCCCTGTTATCGTGCAATGCCAGGCAGCTTTTATTTGAAGTTTTACCTTTTAGCAATATATTTTTTGGGGGGTTTTTTGTGAATGGCATCCAAAAATGTGCTTTGCAATCATAATTTCCAGCACTTTGATTGGGTGTGAGCAATGCAGGGGTAGCAGAGACCATGGCACTAACAGCATCCTTTCTTTAAGTCTTACTGCATTCTGTGAACAGCTTTTGTGTTCCGCAACGAATACGAGGGGGGAAATGCATTAATATTGTATGGGTGTTATTCCTGCAGGATAGCGGAGTTATTGAATTAGTGATTCTTTGTAGTAATAATGACTTCCAGTACTGTACTGTACAGTAAAATACATGGAGTCAGGAAGGAACTCATGAGCCTGATGGAAGACTCCACTACAGTTCTGTTGGTGCTGCTCAGCGTTTGGTTCCCACACGCTGTACCCGTGCAGGGACCAGCACCTCCAGTGCCCACACACATCAGATGGAGACTGGTCATGTATTTCCAGGGCAGACTGTGCCTGTGCCCGTGCACTGGAGCAGGGAGTGCTGCTGGGATGGCGATCCTCAGAAACCCTTTGCTGGGATGCAGGTGCCATCCTAACTCCACAGCTGGCACACGGTCATGGAAATTGGGATTGCTCAGACCGGAGAAGAGAAAGGTCCAAAGAGACCTTATTGTGCCTTTCAGTACTTAAAGGTGTCCATGAGAAAGATTGGGAAAAACTTTTTAGCAGGGCCTGTTGTGACAGGACAAGGGGGTTTGAGACTAACAGAGCATTGATTTAGATTAGATATTAGGAAGATGTTTTTATGATGAGTGTGATGAGGTCCTGGCACGGGTTGCCCAGAAAAGCTGTGGTTACCCCATCTCTGGAAGTGGTCAAGGACAGGTTGGATGGGGCTTGGAGCAACCTGGGCTAGTGGAAGGTGTCCCTGCCCACGGGAGGGGAAGAAATGGGATGAGCTCTACTTAAGGTTCCCTCCAACTGAAAATGATCTAGTATTCTGTGACCTTGCATTAACAAAAGGCTGGTGCCTTGCAACTTCCACTCTGCCATGCTCCTTCCTCAGCCCTGGGCACTGTCTCACAGGCTCACAGCAATGACACAGAGCTGCATGGAAAAAATTGCAGAAAACTCTTCATTCGCTTTACACCAGCAGAGAGTTCTGAAACTGTGGCTGCCTCCCACAACGTGAAATCTGCCGTGCTGCCTTCACACTCTCACAGCCCAAAGCGAGCAAGTGTGAAGCAGAGACCTCATCCAGAGCACAAAGTGTCTCTTGGATATTCCACTTCTGTGAAAAAACCCAAACAAACCAGCTTTGTGAAAGGCCAGTGTAATGAGAATTGACTGCCCTCCATGAGAAGTATTGATTAATTACTCTGAGGTGGAAAAAACTGCAACGATGATGATACACATTTTCCAACTACAGCACAAAGAAATACTTCTGAGGCATGGAGAGCCTGAACTGAGAAATCTCGTGGAATGAAGACATTCCAGGATGGAGACAGCAGTCAGGTTTACTGGAGTGCAGGAAAATAGCTAGGTTTTGGCCAAAGAGACTTTCTTCTAACAGTGTTTGAAGCAAGATCAAATATTTGAGTAATTTCCTCTAGTAGCAGATGTCCCTGCCCACAGCAGGGGTGGGTGAAACTAGATGGTCTTTAAGGTTCTTTAGAGCTCAAATCAATCTGGGATTCTATGACCATCTCCTGCACTTTTGGTTCAAGCTCAGTTTCATATTTTCTAGATGAGTTTCTTATGGGAACATGTACTTAAGTACCAGCCTTTGTTCACAGACCCTGAGGTTCCCTCTGGGGAACACTCTCACAGTGTCTGTTGTTGCTGTGCCAGTGGTAGTGCTCTGGCTGTGCCACTCTGCTGAAGTCCTGTGTCACCTCCCTCATTCACTGAGAGACCACAGCAGACACTGATCAAGGCAATCTGATCCACTCTAGAAATGGAAAAATCATTGCAAAATATCTGGGAGTATGTCTGGGAGTAGTAAAAAGAAAAATCCATTTGGTAGGGCTGGACAGATGTATCAACATGGGAGTTGGAACCAAAAAGGCAAATGAAGGAATCAGCTGCACATCTGGTCCAGCTGTGGGCATGCCAGGCCTTTCCCAGTAAGCAGTGTACATGCCCTGGGAAGGGAAAACATTAGAATATGTCTTCTGCTGACCTGCTGGTCTCACTAGCTTCAGAGGTAGGTGAGGACTTACAGAGGGTTCCTTTTCTGCTGTGAAATCTTTTTCCTTCAGTTGCACCCACTTACATCCAGAGCCTACAGTGTACTCAGTCCCTGTAGGGAGCACCCCAGATCCAGCCCCTTTCTACAACACAGCCTTTGGGTGACCTTATTCATGTCACTTCATCTGTCTCCACAGCAATTCTCTTCTGGGCAATTGGGTGTAGTGCCTTTTCTAGGCATGCTGGGAAGAAAAACACATTACAGGTGGTAAAAAGCCAGATAATTGGATAAAAGCAGGAGACAGATAGAAGGGAGATTCCCCCTTGCATTCAGGCACCCAGTTCACTCCCTCCAGGGATGGATTGTGTAGGATTGTGTAGATGAATTATTAGACTGGCTGATTCTCAGCTGCATTTTGGGTCTGCAGTGTCACAGGTCGTGGCTGCTCTCTGGGAAGTAGATATTGGAAGGAAGAGGCTAAATTTAGTGTTTGGATTTATGTGCTATACACATGCAAGGCAGGGAAGACAACTGCATTACCAATAGCTTGCAAAATTTGTGAGTTAATGTTATTAAGGTGCAGGTTCCAGCACATTGGCACACTGGGTGTCCCCTGTGAGTGAGGGGAGTGGGTCCCTCACAGCTCCCCGTGGCTGCTGTGCTGGGCACCAACTGGGCAGCAGGACAGCCAGCAAGGCCTGCCATGTGTGCCCACCCAGTCCAGGTGAGTCCAGACTGACGGCAGTACAGAAATGGAGAGTTTCCCTCCCACAGTTTCTCCACTGCCAGATTTGGAGCTGGATTTTAAAACACATGGAGACATGTGAGGATCATGGGCCTCGGCCATCATCTCCTACAAGTAACTTATGGGACAGACTGTGGTCAGGTCACAGCAAAGTGACTTAAGATATGAATTTTTATGGCATTTCTATAGAAATGAAGGCTTTACTATAGACAGAATTATTTGTGAAGTGCTGGCAGAAACACAAAATCAGTGTCAGTTCCTCTATGAGTGATGGGACTTCTGAAGCCTGGTTCTAGAAACTGCCACTTGTTGGTTTCTCTGGTGCTTCAGGGAGACCTTATAGATGACAGTGGTCAAGTCCAGCCCAGTTCTGTGCTGTTCAATTCTGGATTTCAGGGTTACCCCCATGTATGAACAATGTGATGCTGACAAAAGCATCTTCATGCTGGTATTGCTGTGTCTGTGTCACAGTCACAGTCACAGTCTGTTCTCTGGAGTTCCATACTGGGATATGGAACCCTATAGAACTCTATTGGTCCTTCCCTCCTCCCCTACGGAGATTTGTAGTTGTAAATTCATTATAAAACTGCTCAGTTCTGAAACATCTTCTGTTTATGCTTAGAAAATGTTTGATCTGCTCACACTCACGCAATTTCAAAGGTCATAAAAGGTCTGCTTTGTAAGTGGACAAAATGTAAGGTTCAGCCCTCAGACAACCAGTCCAAGAAGCATTGTGTCATGAAGACACTTTGTTGAATCCTAGTGGCACCTTGATTAGGTCACGACAACCCTCGACTGGCTTCCATCGTCCCACACATGCTCATGATGGCCAGTGTGGGGTTGGAGCAGGGGGAATAGAGAATGGAGGGCACGTGCCATTGCCTCTCCAGCACCTGCTGTAAGAAGAGTGACCCACTGAGCAGCCACTGAGTCCTGCATGCCTGAGCCCAAGGAGCTGTGATCCTGGGAAGCAGGTGGGCTCTTTTTCCCACTTAGCCTCTGGCACATCAACCAAGTAAATCCAGTAAAAATAAGATCCTAACTGGTCTGTTTGGAAGGGAAGAGGTGGTCAAACCAGATCATGAGAGCAAAGGGGCTAAACTAGTTATCAAAGATTTTCCTAGCCCAGGGCAAGAACAACAGGCAGGGATGGATGGGAGGCTTAATTACAACACTGGATGCCCGATATTTTCCTTTTTCTACTCTGCTGCACTCAGGCATTTCTGTGAGCGGTGCCTGGTGATTCTGGGCACAAACCACATCAGCAATTAATTGGATTTGTGGGCCTCAATTCCAGCACCCCTTTGAAAAGTTCCCTCAGGAGATCATAAAAGATGGGGACTCAGCAAAGTAGTAAGAGTCAGGTATAATGTGGAGAGGACCCTTTTGTTAATCCTGTTCTGCCTATCTTTCATTAGCACACCTCATTATGAAATCCTATAGATTTTTGCTTCAGCTCCACTGGTGAGAAGCAAATGATGTCTTAATGAATGATGGTGACTGGAGCTGATAAGGGACTGCCCCTTGCTCCCACTGAACAGAGACTGTGTTCAGCACTGTATGTCCATCTGCACTTAATGTAATTGGATGAAACTTGTAATGGTTTGTTCACTTCAGGTGGGTACAAAAGTCAGAGCAAAAAATCCCAATGATAAAATATGAATTGCTGTCCCTTGCCCAGGGATGTAATTGTGGTTAGTGGTACTTGTGTAGCTGAACATCCAGGCTAGAAGATAATGGGAGGAAGGATTCACCCTGGCATGTTCAGCACAAGGCTGCAGAGGCCAGGCCTGGTGCAGGCAGCTCTCAACACTGACACTGCTTTTGGAAACTGTGCTAAGCAGTATTTACTCATCCTGTGCTCAGAGAATACTTGTGTAGCCTCCTGTGGCCCAGTCCCAGTGCACTCATCTTCCTATGACTGTGATGGTGGGGAGGCCCTGGCACAGGTTGGGCAGAGAAGCTGTGGCTGCCCCAGCCCTGGGAGTGTCCAAGGCCAGGTTGGATGGGGCTTGGAGGAACCTGGGCTGGTGGAAGGTGTCCCTGCCTGTGGCAGGGGGGGAATGAGATGGTCTTTAGGGGCCTTTTCAATCCAGACTATTCCAGGATTCCTGCTGCTCCAGCACACCACCAAGATGAGAGTGATGGTCGTGCCAGTGCCCACTCCAGCTCAGTGCCACTTCAGCCCCACGTGCCTCAGCCACTGTGTCTTATAACATTTTCCCAAAGCCATTACTTTTATGGCCTGAATGATTACTTCATTTAGCGCATACATCAGAACTAAAATACCCAATATTAGCTCATTTAACTTCATGCTCAGTGATGGATTAATCGTTTCTCTTTTCTGGAGCAAAGCCCAGTCCATTTCATCTGAGGATCGAGGAGAAATGTTCCTTGTCTCTTGGAGTCTGAGACATCTGCTGTGCTTTGCAGATCTGCTTGCCCACAAAAAAAAAAAAAAAAAAAACACACCAAAAAACCCCCCCCAAAATTACCTTAAGAAACTTAAACATATATTAAAAAATTGCTAAAGCTATAGCTCACACCCATTTCTTTCCTGCTTTTAGAGCAGGTGTAAAGGAAACATATCAATGGTACAGTCAACATAAGCCTGTGTCTCCTCTGAGGTTTTAGATGTCACATCATGTTACAGTGGATATTGCTGCCACAGACTATGGTGCATCATGGGCCACACAGGGAAATGCAGAGATTGAAACAGTTCCTTAATGGACAAATGAAATGAGAGCAAACATCTGTGTTAGCCAGGCTGAGATGAGAGAATCCTCAGTGCTGAATATTATGGCCAAAATAAAAACAATGGGTGAGTGAGCAAACTGAAATGCTTGAGCTCTCCTCTTCCCCAGAATGAACAGAGATGTTGATCAGTCTGTGCAATGAGTAAATGATGTGAGGAAATATCCCTCTCTGTGACCCTTGTGGGCATCAGACTTGTAGCAGAAACCAAGGCTGGTCTTATGGAAAGTGCCAGGGGCCAACCTGGAAGGCATCACTCTCGCAAATCCACCTTGGATCCAGTCACAGTTTCTCAGCTCCAGAATCTTTCTTCTATAGAAGCTGTGCCTGATGAAGCCCATTTTCTTTCAAAGCATGGGTAGTCAACTTAGTTTTTGGAATGTTTTTTCTCCTTTCTCCATAAAACATCCACAGGTTGTGAATAGCTGCCAAGGAAGGCAGGCAAAGAGAATTGGTTATGAGAGCAGAGGTGTTCCCAAACTTAAAGAATCACTTTGTCATTGAGATCTCTGCATCTCCCCATCTTTTGTTTGGCCACAGACCAAGAATGCTACTGTCTTTTTGCATTGAGAAAAAAAGCATGGAACAAGAAAACAGAGCTGAAATATTTCAGCCAGTCTCCCTTATCCTGCACTCAGCAATTACTCTTTTTGTCAGCAGGAGGAAAGAGGCATATACCATTTAGAAGTATTTACAACTGACCGTGTTGTTTCAAAACACAGGATCTTTCAAGGGATTCCTCTCTTCTCATTCAGTGTCACAGGTAATTAAGGTCTTAAGAGGTTCTCTGTAGCATTAGCAGACCATATGATACTCTTGAAGGTGTCTTTATATATGCCCCCTCATTCAGCTCTAGCTAAGAGTAAGGTAAAAAACAGAGTAAAAAGAAGAAAGAAAAGAGGCCATCCTTGGGACTGGCCCTCAGCTGCTCCAGAAGTATATTTCTATTAGACACTGCCATCCTTTCAGGCTATAATGTATTTCCTCATTATGGTAAACACCCACATGGCATTTATTTCTGGAATGACATCGCACAAAGCTGGGTAATAAAAATGCCTCTGATCTCACAAAGCACAAGGCTCCAGACAAATAAAGTCTGTAAACAGTTCTGCGCTCCAGAATGTTTTATGAGCTGGACCAGTGTTTACTCAGGGCTAAGCTGAAGAAGTTCATTTCATCTCCTGGAAAAGGCAACATTCCTGTAGGAGGCTTCATTCCTCGGGGGGCGTTGGTATGGTCACTACGATCTGACTCTCAACTACCTTTTTCTCTTTGCTGCCTGCAAGTCTGTGCCATTCATTCCAGAGTTCCCTCTCCCTACAACACTTTTCTGGTATTTAGAAATATATATAAATGTCAGGAAGCTGGCAGAAGCCTGCAGGACTCTGCAGGCAGCAGGTGGGCGTGGAGTTCATCAGGATTGTGTTACACTGAACCCCAAGGGTCAGGAAAGAGAGAAGCACTTCCCTCTCAGGGCTCCTTGGCTGCAGCGAGGGCTGGTGTCAGGGGCTCCTCAGGGATGTCTGACACTGGGCAGTGGCAGAAGGTGGACAGTGAGCGATGGAATCTCTCGCATTGTCTCCAGCAGTGCCAATCTGATGTGTGCAGGTGGTGCTTGAAGCCAAAGCTGTGCAGGAGAGAGAGAGACCTTGGTTTGAAGCCTCTGTGTCTCAGTGAAAACTGGAGCAGAGCCATACATGTGAAGTGATGAGAACAGTACATGGCTCATAGAATCATCATGGAATCATAGAATGGTTTGGGCAGGAAAGGATCTTAAAGATCAATGAGTTCAAACTCGCTGCCATGGGCAGGGACATTTTCCACCAGACCACGTTTCTCAATGCCTCATCCAACCTGGCCTTGAACACCTCCAGGGATGGGGCAGCCACAACTAATGGCTCTGTTGAGCCTCTGAAATGTTACAGACCAGGCTGTACTCAGCTGAAGCCCAAAAGCCTTTTGCTCACTGCATGAAGGCCCATGGGTTTTTGAATTTTAGAATAGAGCTGCCATTTGGGGCACCTTCCAGATACGCAAGGGTAAGCTCAGTATGGTGCTACAGTGACCCATCCAGCCTGACTGCCTGACACCCGTTCCCAGGGCCTGCCCTGTCCCGTGCCCCAAGGAACACTGGTGAATCACCCCATGCAGATGAGGGAGACTCAACTTCTCACCACGTTCTCACAGTGAAATCCAGAGACATCACTAACCTGTTCCCCGGGTGGAGCTGCCCCTGGGAAGAGGGTGGCTCCAAACCAGTCAGGGTTGGATTGCCCAACTGGCTTGCCTTGTCTAGTTGAGTTTTGAGCATCTCCAAGACTGGAGATCCTACAGCCTCTCTGGGCCCCTCATCTGACACTTGACCATCATCAGGGCAGACACTTTTGACATAATTTGTCATCAGAACTTCCTATGCTGCAATTTGTGCCTGTTTCCCCTTGTCCTGTCATTGTGTGTCTCCAAGGACAGTCTGGCTCTGACTTTTGCACACACTCCTATAAAGTGTCATCAACAGCAATATGTCCTCTTTCCCTCCTTCAAACTCCAGTTTTTCTCTGTCTCTTCCCAGTACATTGATGTCTCTTTGCAAGGGAAGCCCAAAACTGGCCACCAGATCTTCAGTGCTCAAGTACAAGTAAGGAACAGCTCTGGGATTCACATCTGCAGCCTGTGAGCAGCTCCAGCTGTACTGCACTAATTCATCCCCTGCCAGCGGGTGTCAGAAGCTCCTGGAAAAAAGCAGAAGTCAGAGAACTTTCTCGGCTGGTTCCCTTTGAGGGATTTCAAGCAGTCACTCTCCTCTCATCTGGCTATTTGTAAGGGGTTCACATGTCTAGAGCCGCTCTGTTAGAGCTTGTCTGTGCTGCTGGAAAGCTTCATTAGTTCAGGACAGTGAGTGCATATCTACTGTTCAGAGGGAAATTCAGAGTGGAAGACGAGCCATGTTAGTTACAGCATTAGGGAAACTCATTAGAGCCAAGCTCAGCTGCGAACTTAGGCTGACTGTATCTTCCTGGTGTCTTTACCTCACAATAGTACAAGCCTTTGTTACACAGGGAAAGAAAAAAAAAATGGTGATTTTTTCCTAAAAGAATGTTCTTACAGATTGTATTGGGACAGACCAAAAGATCCAAGGTTTTTGGAGGATACCTGAAGGAAGAGGGAAGGGGAAATTGCCCCCAGGCAACATCAACAGGATGAGATCCTATTAATGCACCAACTTCTGACCAAAAACCCTTTCTTTAGGAAATTCCAGAAGGGCCCAAATATGACATATGAGAGGAAAAAACTATTTTCCATAAGTCTAGTCCAGGTCTTCCTCAGGTTCAGTTCCTTCTTGCAATTTGTGCCTAATGGGGTTTTGTATATTGCATGATCACACCATGTGCTGTGGTCCTACACCTTTAGCAATTTCCTTCACTTTTTTGAGTATCAAACCAGAGACCAGGGAAAGACAGAAGTCTAGCTGAAAATGGGGGAAAAAACGGGGGAAAAAAAGGCCTTTTGCAGGCCTGACTGAAAAATAGAAATTTCCCATGTCAACCATCCTTTTGGAAACTCTGGCCCCAAAATACACTTTGCCAGTGATCTGTTTAAATTCCAGGAACAACACACTGAGCTGAGGCTTATAGCTTGGGCAAATTCGCCTTTTGGCTCAAACAGCAAAGATCTTGAGCTGAAAATGCCTGCTGCTGACAGTCTGCACCATGGCTGCATCCCAAGCACTGCTGGCATAGTTGTGGTGGAAAAAATAAAATACATTTCATTCCCCAATGGTCCTGCTGTAATGGCATGAAATTAGAAACTCTAATCAATAGCGCTTTACACAGCATGACTCTCATGTCAAAAGAGCCCGTGGTTTACAAAAGAAGAGTCACAAATAAATATGAAAATCAAGGCTGTGAAGCATCAGTAATGAAGTATAATTCTGTCAAGCAATCCCAGTCCGTGATTCTGTTCACAAAACCTTTGCTCACATAATCCTTCCCTTTCCACACCTCCCTGGTCTTCCACCTCCACATCATTTTCTTGTATTCATTTGCCCTTTGCACATGAAATGTCACTGATTTGAGCATGAGTGACCAAACTGGGGAGAGAAGGGCTGAGCTGCAGCCCTTGCTCTGCCTCTCCTTAGTTCTCAATACTTTTACCTCTTTGTTCCTTTGGAAAAGGCACCAACCTGCATCTGCTCACCTTGCTGAGACTGATGGCACACCTTTCTTCTCAGGAGTACCTCTTCTATTCCTACAAAATATAAATAATAATGCATATTATTGTCTTTACGACAACAACAGAAGTTAGAGCTATCCTGTTTGTATCAAGAATTATAGGCAGCTGGGATAAGACCCTTGTTTTTTGCTTGTACAGGCAACACTGCCAGAAAAAGCACCGAAGAGGTAAAGCATTCAAAAATAACAAGCAGACCCCCAAAGGCACGAAGAGCTGACAGCTACAGGGTGCTCTGTCTGTCATACAGGTCTTCCAGGAGCTGGTGGCATTTTGTCCAGGGACAGGGTTTGGGTTTTTTCCAGCACTGGTTTCAAAACTCCTCTTGCCATGCACTGCTAACATTAGCACAGCTTGGCAGGTGGAGAAGTGCCCTGAATATAGGAAATTCTTGGAGTGGAGATTTTGTTAATTAGACCTTCTTCCTGCACACAGCCCTGGCTCTCCTGCAGCTCCTGTGGCAGAGATGCCGTGATCGACCAAGGGTAGGATGTTTTCAGGAGGAGAACAGGTAACAGCTGCCTGACTTCCAGACATAAATGAAAGTCCTCCAGAAAGACCTGCTGAATCCAAGGGCGTAAGAGTCAGTGGGAAAAAAGCTTGTATGGCCTCAAGTGAAGGTCTCAGTCTTTGTGAGGGGTGTCTATGGCAGAATCTGGGTCCTCTTCCTAACTGGCTCTGAACCACATTACCTTGGTTAACTGAGTTACCTGCAGCCTTGTCTTTAGCACAGACATGGATATTTTCCCCTTGAGCCAGAACTATTGGAAATCTCAGTGAGGACAGAGCAACAGAGCCCAACACATAAAGCCCATGGCCTGAAGCCCAGATAGAACCACTGAAAACAACCCCCAAGGAACAACTCTCCACTCCAGACATGATGAACGGGGACCCTGCCTGAGCAGGGAGGGTGGCCAAGGTGATCTCCAGTGCTCCTTTCCAACCGTACCCATTCCGTGATTCTGTGAATATCCAAAGAAAGGGAGGTGTTTTTGAAAGGGCACATCTGCTTTGTGCTGCTGAGCTGAGCCCCCAAAATGCCTCCTGAAGGAGGTGCCCATGGCCCCTGTCCGAGGCAGGGTACCGTGGGCTCGGCCCTGCAGAGCAGTTCCCACAGCACTGCTTTAGCTCTCTCTGTCTGAAGAACAGTTGCTTTCACTTCAGTGCAGTCACTTACATCATGCCACGTCTGAAAAGTGGGATGAAAGCCAAAAAATATGTCTCTCCCAAGCCCTCAATAAAACCAGTGACTTGTGCAAACCTTTAACTTGGGGAACTTCAAGTCACCAAGCATCTGTTAATCAGCAACGCGACGGTCCCTGGGGATTGTGGGGATGTTAAAGGTTATCCTGCTCTCCCGCACATTACACTGCTGAGCTCCATTACACAACCAAAGGATGATTTCATGTGTGGCAAAGAATTTTTGATTCTCTGGATATTATTTTAGATGTGGAAACCCAGCTGCTGAATGCTGCTTTTCAGGTTAAACAAAACTTAAAGCCAACACTCATTCTCACACTATTAATGAAGATAATCTTGCCCTGCAATTGACTTTTTTCCCAGAAATAGCAGGAGAGGGATTTTCAAATCCTTTCAGGTTTGCAAAACGTTATCCCTCTCTATTCCTTTAATCTCCTGATGCTGAAAGATGGATCTTTTTCTCTTATGGCTGGATGTACTTCTACACTTCAGCAGCAAACCATGAAAGGCAATCAGGCTTATGGAAAAAAAAATAAAGAATTTGCAGTGTTAACATTTACTTGGGCTTGTCTGGACTTCCTCAGCTTTGAATTCCAACATGATTGACCAGACTGAACATTGCACAGAAGAGACAAACAAAATGACAAGCTTTGTGTACAAAGGACCGCTAGGCAGGGGAAGAGACTGTGCTCTGCTCCAGGGCCGTGGTGGACAGGACAAGAAGTTGAAGAGCTCAAGCACAGATGGGAGAGAGGTAAGTTGGACTGGGGAAAAGATTGTTGCAATACTTCAGCACTAGTACCGAGCACTGGGATTCACTGCGGGGTCTCAAGTGTAAAGCTCTAAGAATATATTGAGCAAATAAGACAGGGCTGAAGTTTATCCAACCCTGGAAGTGTCCAAGGCCAGATTGGATGGGGCAACCTGGTCAAGTGGAAGGTGTCCCTGACCTTGGTAGGGGGATTGAATTAGATGAGCTTTAAAGTCCTTCCCAACCCAAACCATTCTGCGGTTCTGTGATTCTGTGATGACACTTCCCTGGAGGAAGAAGGTGACCTGAAAAATTTCCTGAGGTCCCATTCACTTTTTGGTTTCTAGAAAAACTCAGAAATAAACTGCACAGTAATGCTACAGTAAAAGGCAGAGCAGAGCATTCCCTGAGCAATTCCTCCTCCTGAATTGCAGTGAAGGCACAATTCATAGCCTGCTTTTTCATTTCCATGAATCTTAATTGTTCACATAATAATTGCAGAAGTATTTAATAATACAAAGCATATGGGCCAGATGTTCAACTAGTGTAAATCAATAGCACTCTAGAAGCTTCAGTGGTGCTGTGCTGACATAATCATCTGAAGATCTGGTGCTGCATTTTTAAGGTGGTTCTCAGGATTTTAGTATCTTCTTATTTTTTCCACTAAAACCAAGTCATGGAGTTTATTGCCCACCTACGAATGGCCACCCCCCACCAAATGCCCAAGATCAAAAATCCAGAGCTCAAAACAGATTGACTTAAGGTCACTTAAAATTCACTGGTCCAGCCTCTGCTGGTCACCATCACAAAGATTTATCATGGCCACATACTTCTCCAACTGACCTTCCTGTGTTTCAGGTGGGGATACACAGCAGTCACTCGATCAGATATCTGTGCAATGCCTTGTCTCAGTTCCATCAGCTGGTGTGGGAGCTCTGCTTTATTTGCTTCCCACTATAAGAAAAAAAAAAAATAAAAGAAGAAGAAAAAGCTTTTAATTCACTTCCTCCTGGGAGTTGCTGTGATGCTCATTGATCCACTCTACAAGTACTTTGCAAACACTAATGGATCCAGTGAAACTCTCCACTAATCTCCTCCTGAAACTTGGCACCAAACTGCTCATTTCTGACTGCGTGTCCTTTCACAGTTGTTTTGCTTTGCTACCTCTTTCAGAGTCACTCCAGGGCTCATTAATTGTTCATCCTTTGTCCCTTGAAAATTTTCCTTTTAATCTTTCCAGTCATATATTGGATACTGGTGTGAAACAGACTTCAGAAACAGACTTCTTTCACACCTGCAATGATAATATTTGAACTGATTGTGGTGTTACCACTTGCACATGGGTCTATGTAATTGAACTGAAAAGCTTTGCAAGATGTATTCATTGGACTTCTGATCTCATTTGTTAGAGAGCCTTAGGGAACAGGCAATTTCCACCCCTCAATTTATGACAACTGGTCATAGTTACTTAGATGGAATAAAATAAATCCTGTGGCATGTGTCCCTTCTGGAAACCAGGTTGACAATTGTGCCCAGAAGAGAATTAAATTGCCCAGTGACAGTATTGTATTGAGTGAAAAATATATATATAGCAGAAAGTCATGGTAAAGTTTTTTGTGGAGGTTCCCAGGTTAATATTCTTTCTGCTAATGTGACTCCCTAGTTGAGATTCTTGCAGATCTCAATAAATTGTATGGAGACTATGCAAATAAGCTGGTCTGCTGTAGTTGAAAATAACCTATCCTTGTGCTAATTATATTTGGAGCTAAGGTGTGACCTACTCCACTTCCATAACTAGGCCTGGATTTTCAGCTGTCAGTGACAGCTGGATTTTCAGAAGAGCTGCAGACCAGCATGGCTGGGCCCTTTGGGCAGCACAGTGCACACAGAAAGAGTTTCACTGACTGCCTGACCATCAGCCCTCAAAATGCAATTTCCCAATCAGTAAATCTCCTTTCTTTTATTCCACATAACAAACAATGTAGGATTTTTCTTGTTCTTTTTTCTTTTTCCCTTGGATAGAAATTGCCATATCTGAAAATCAAAGCAGCTGCTTCTAGACTCAGCCAGTTTTAAAGCTGAGGTTTGTGCTGTGGCCCACACATCTCTCTGAGGACCACAAGCCAAACCTGGCATCTTGCCATAACACCCAATGTGGAAAAGGCTGAGGAATTTGAGAATTTGTACCCATGGGGGATACTGCAGCAAGGACTTCAGCTGAGGAGCTGTGCCTTTGTCCTCTCCAGGTGCTGAACTGGCCTTCAGTTTTGTCGTGAGAGGAGTATGAGCTCCAAAAGACAAGGCTGTTTAGCTACATCTGCAGAGCTTGGACTGAAAGGAGGCCAGGTCCTTCTGTCTTCTAGCCCTGCCCTCTTTTCCACTGGGTTGTTTCTCTCATGCAAGCAGTCCATTCCCATCTGAAGTGTGCCAAGTGACCTTCTAGAGGGTAAGGAACTGGTCCTGAGTGTCAGACAGCAGTTGCCACAGCTATTAATGTTCTGCTGTGTGAGAACAGGAGTGTGGATTTATGAGATTATCTTAAATTCAAGCTTCACATTTCTTAATTATCAGTATTCTTTTCCTGTACAAGAAAAATTTGCATAATTTTCCAGCAGTAGAGAAGAGCAACATCAAAACAGTAAAAGAAAAAAATGCACCAATTCATCATAGAACTGTATATTCAGTTGTTGGAATTGTTCCTTTTCCTTGAGGAGTTAATGCAGACACCAAGAAAGAGCAGACCTTCAGTGCAGCTTCCAGAGAACCACGCTTGCTCATGCTGGCTGAAGACTTGGCCCTGCACTAACATGTTTTTCCATGAGTTCTTCATGAAGCCCAGATATTTTTGTCAAGGAATGCCAATTCAAACAGTGATCTTTCAAATATTTCAGCACTGAGCACTGTTGCCATTCCAGGCAGCATTCTTGGCACTGTTGAGACGTCTGACAGCAGTGGTGGGGTCAGAGGACACAGGATTTTTGAGGCTAAGATCTCACAGAGCAAAGACAGTCACCATTAGGGTTTTAATAATACGGGAATGTGCAGCACAGGCAGCACATTCTCCAGGTATAATGAGCTAGTTCCTGAGTTTTACAGCAGGAAAATAGGCCATGGAATCACAGTACACTGCCTTCATGGTAGCTTTGATCCTCCAGGACCCTGGGTGTGTGACCCACCCTGCTCTGCCAGGAGCTCCCAGGCCAGGCTCTGTCTGCAGGGGGAGGTGGGAGCCTGTGCCCTCCTCATCCCCTCTGTATCAGCTGATGGCTTGTGCAAGTGAGAATTCGGAACCCAAACCACTGAAGTGCTTTAATCCAACATCACTTCATTGCTGCCCACTAAATGACAATGACATTAACGGGATTTTTTATCACCTCAGACAGTCCAGCTGCCCACACGAAAGCTAAAGATATATTTTGACCCTGTCTTGTCTACATTTGTGAATGGTTCAAACACTTGCCATCCTGGCACCATATAACTCAAAATGCCGCTGCCCCAGTGATGTATTTTGAAGAGAGACCATTCTCACGCTGTACTATATCAGGAGAATGACAGGCCCTTGTGGTGTACATCAGCAGGAAGATGACACTCTGCTTTTGTGTTTTAAGGGCTCCAAGATATATCATGGAAAGTGCTGTCTGATTCCTGGAACCTGGAGGCAGGAACAAGGTGTTATTGTCAAAATAAATGAGAAAAACTGGGGCAGATTTTGAATCTAACTATCCCATGATGATAGCAACAGGCAGGGGGTCATGGAGGCATTTTCTTCTGGCAGATTGGGATGTTTCCTCATCACTTTGTCAGTTCAGCCCAAAAGTGTGTTCCTAAAGCTCTATTTTCAGAATTTACCTTTTGCTTAAATTTTACAATATGCTTCACTCCATTGGGCTTTCAGTGGATTTGCACATGTTTAATTTTCAGCACATATTTTGCTGCCAGGATACCTAAGGGTCGTAATTGGGATTTTACAAGGCTGAGCCCAGTTCTGTATAGTCAGAAGAAGAAAAGAATAGGAAAATAATTCAGCAAAGAACAGCAAAATATGTGAAGAAAAGACACAATTGCCCACTGACTGGTATTTTATACATCCCCCTGGCATCAGAGGCACTGATTGCAGCATATGTTGAGCAAGAGTCATGAAGCTGTAGGGGCTCCCCCAGTCCTTGGCAGCAGGGAAAGCAGAGCCAGGGACAGTCAAAAGTGGGAGCTGCAAAAAGTCACATACCTATGCAAGATCTAAAAGTGCTTTGTGAAACAGATGACCCCAATGCAAAGTGGTGGGTTTAAACTAGGGAAAAGATGAAAAAGAGAAAAAATTATCCAAGGTTTCTTAGAGGGCCCAGTTATAGCATTCCCAAATCCTCAAAGTCAGATTTCCCATTTTAGAGCATCATGCCCAGTGCAAAAAGACAGCAGGTTTATAACCCACCTAAGTGAAACAAGAGTCCTGCCCAGAGCTGAAAGTCCCCGTTCCTAATTCCATCATTTATCTACTGGCTCAGGTTCCCTCTCTACAGATTTAAAGCCTCACACTGGCTCCTAAGGCTATGCTATATAAAATTTGATTGTTACATTCAACGGGCTGTAATAAATTAAATGAACTATCAGTAATAAGTTCACAGGCAACACTATCTTTTTTCAGTAGCGTATGCTTCCTTAAAATATACCAGCAGCATCAAATGTAACTAGATTTAATTTCATGCTGAAGAGTCTGTGAATATTCATTTTAAAATAGTCACCAAGAGCCTAATTTTAATTTGTGTGATGTTTCTGCTAATACCAATGCCTACTTAAAATATCCATTAAAAAGCCTTAAGAATATTAACAGGGAATTCTTACAAAAATGCAATAGAGTTTTATGTTTTGAATTACCATTACAGGCTTTTTGGTTTAACTCCTGTTAAACAGATTTCATTATTAACAAGAATACGTGCAAATTAAAACAAGCCTATTAAAATCTAAAATTCCACGCTAAAAAGATTAGGGATGTTCGAGTTATTTTTCTTGTGAAGGAATAAATGTAATAAAATGTGATAGGGAGTAAAACCCAATACTTAGAAATACTCACAAGATAACAGTGGCTACACAGTGGTGAGAATTTCCTAATGTGCTTCAGAATAACTGGTTTCGTTTCCCTTATGTTTTTCTGCTCCCCATCACAAAGACATCACATTTATAATGCCTTTGTCACAGATCTTGTTGGAATGAGATGAGCTTTAAGGTCCCTTCCAATGCACACCATTCTATGATCTTCACCTGGCTCCAAGGTGCAGGCAGGGATGTGATGGGTCAGGGAAAACCCTTATGGTCCTGGCACAGTTTAACCCCAGGCAGCAACAGAGGACCCTGCACTGCTCTCTTGCTGCCTCCCCTGTGGGATGGGGAGGAGCATCATGGGGCAAAAGGCAAAACTTGTGGGTTGAGATAAGAATAGTTTAACAATTAAAGTAAAATAAAATAGTAGCAATAATACTAATGATTATAATAATAATAATTATTATTGTAATTAAAAGGAGAGAGGGAGAGAAATGAAACCCAAGAGTAACAAGGGATGCACAGTACAATTGCTCAGTACCCCCTGCCCAATGCTCAGCCCATCCCCAGGCAGTGGCCAGTGTCTCCCACCCAACCCTCCCTTTTTTCTATACTGGGTGTGATGCTCCATGGTATGGAATATACCTCTGGCCAATTTGGGTCAGCTGTTGTGGCCATGCTCCCTCCTGGTTTCTGGCTTATCTTCTCATTGACAGAACATGAGACACTGAAAAGTCCTGGATTTAGGGTAAGTACTGCTCAGCAACAACCAAAACATCGGTGTGTAATTGGCATTATTCTCATACTGAACCCAAAATACAGCTCCATACCAGCTACTAAGAAGGAAAATGATTTCTATTCCAGCCAAATCAGGACACCAGCTGGGTTAAGCAGACCTGGAGACCTTGGGCTTGCTCTCCAAAGGCTGCTGTTCCTCTCACTTCAGCCAGTCCTCTGCTCCCTACCTGCCTAAAACTTGGCTGCTGAGGATGGGAGTGAAGGTGCAGATTTGAGTCTTAATTCATTCCAGCACAGGGCTGGATCTCTGACAGGACATCTAGAGGGCCTGGTTTGGTGCTCTGCATGGGACTGGACTTCCCCTTCCATCAAGGAAATTCCACCACCCAGCAGCTTTTCCAGAGTCGGGCTCATTCCGTAGCCCTGGAGTGAGCTGGGGTCTCTGGAAGGATGTCCACTGCTCCAGCACTGTATACATATATATGTATCTATATGATGAAGCTCACTCTGAGGTCTAAGGGGGCCGTAAATGGACTTGACGCAGAAGTGAGGCACTGCAAAAAACACTTTTCCCTCAGTTGCTTTGGCTCCCAGCTGCTGTATTGATCCCCTCAGCTTCTAAATAACCCTCCATTCAATAAAGTCATCAATGAAAAGTCTGGTACTCTCATACATCACATGAATATTTACACTGCCTTGTGTAAAATACATCTTGTCACCTATCAGGTGCTTTATGCCCCTGTTCACTGTCTGGTTACTTCTGTCCCTCTCTTTACCTGTTGCTGGGGGGGCTGGGGCAGCCCCTGACCCTTTCCTGGGCTCCAGGCAGCAGCAGAGAATTATCTGTGCTAAAACTCTCCTCTGTCAAGCTGCCAAATCTTTTGCATTAATCCTGAAAATTACAATTAATGAGTGCTAAGAGGATCTTTCCACCTCTGTGTATGGCTCTGTTCAGTTGTAATGATCCCTGCTGCTGTGCCAGCCTCCGAAGCCTCTTATGGTCATGGCTTTTGGCTCTGGGGCAGGGCAGTGCACTCAGGGAGGGCAGGGAGGTGGTGGCAGAGGGGCTTCTGCTTCTTCTTGCTAGATATCCTGTGACAAGGGTGCTCTACACTGCAGATGCGAGAGACCTGAGTTAGTAAGAGCCCATGGCCACCAGAGCATGGATGTGCCTTCCATGCAAAAGGTCAATGTCCTAGTTCAGCAGGAGGGATCAGTTATCACTGTGTGGGGGTGATTAAAGCTGTGTATTCTACACCCTCTATTCATTCCCCCAAGAACAATGGACCATTTGCAGCTGCTGCCCAGGGAGTCGTCAGCACCTTCACACCCGGCCTGAGGGGGCATGGCTGCTAATGGGCCATCAACGGTTCAACAATACCCCATGATTAACTCACAGAGTTAATTACCCATTGTGTGAGTCCCTGCCCTGGGGGAGGGACTGGGTGCCCCCTGAGGGTACATAAATGGGGCTCAGAAGACTTTGAGCACCTCTTTGTCGGATCCAGAGGAGCAGCAGGACCTCGACAAGAGGAAACCACCACTCTCGACTGGACTATGACCATCATCTGCACCAACAGATTCTTCACTTCTTTTTGCTTTGGACTCGGGAGAACCACGTGGGTCTCAGCACCAGGGCTAACAAACCCCTTTGGGCTTGTGCCCCGGGACACTGGGTTATACTGCTGGGTTTTGGTGAGTTGAAAGCAGTTTTTCTCTTTGTGTCAGTGTATTTATGGTAATATCTTTCATTAAATTGTAACTCTGACTTATAATCTCTCTTGTGGTGGGTCCGTTTCTCCTGCTGGTTTACCTCTAAACCAGCACAGTCATGTCAACATTTCAGGAATTTTAAGTCATTAGTTTTTCTGGGATCTACCACGAGGTGAAGGATGGGGCTGGTGATCAGACTGCCTGGGGTCGATGGCCCCACCTTGGCCAGCTAATGGGACAACTTGAAACAACTTTTCTGAGGTTTCAGGATTCAATTTCCTGAGTTACTAATGCGGCTACGGAGACTCAGCTCTCTGAGGACTACAAATAAATTTAAATTATGGTAGTTTTAGTGATTAAGAATCAGAATTGAGAATCTCATGCAAATATGTTATGTCTAGATGTGAATTAGGGATCTCAATCACATCTGGATCAATTAAACAATTGACTGGGCATGGTGAAATACCTGCAGTAATCTTCAGGATTTGAAAAGAGATCTGTTCATATTTTTTAGCACAGCAATCCCACCTCCACCTGAGCTGTTGAACAGTTTCAAAAAAGGTTCCTGTTCTTGATTTTGTCTCCTTACTGTGGCCAGTAAACACTTGAAAGTGTTTAACCTTCAATGAGCAGTGAGTGACTGACCCAGCCAGGCAGGCACTGGCTCTGGTCGATTCAGCACTCACAGAAACTGAAGGATCCCCTACAATTCAATGGGTTGGTAACTCTTGTGCTCCTGTTTTCACAAACCTCTTCATTGACATTTCCTCTTCAGGACTATTTATCTTTTTTCCTCCTCTGTGTGTTCATTTGTCTCTAGTCTGAGTTTATATAAACCACTTCACCATGAATTGAGCATTTGTGCATTTCCAGTGTTTCAATCCCAGAAATAACCCTGAAGAAATTACTAGAATTACACTGGGGGAAAAGCAATGGATGTCACAGGAGAAACAAGGTTTATTTCTTTATTACTTAGAGGGGAAATGTTAGATAATTAACTGCTTCCCTGAATTAGCAATTTCCACTCTCTTCAGTCGAATTATTTTCCATTTGAACTGATAATGAATTTAACTTGTAATTACTAGGTTTAATCTATAAATAATACATAATCAATACATATTATCCTCTATCCTTGTATATATTAACCTCTATGAGGTTAAGCACTTTTCTTTCCCCCTCACTTTTAGGTGCTCTTTAAAATTAGAGGATGCAAACACGAACCAAAAATTAGAGTAGCCCAAGTACCTCCTACTCTGAGCAGATCCCCTTCTAGAGAGGTCTCTGCCTGTGCAGGTGGGTACCTGTAGGTGGGCAGATACCTGAGTGGGACAGAGTTACAGGATTAGCTGGGCAATCAGCACCCAGAGCTGCTCAGGAGTGCACATCCTCATGCTTTGCGTCCACACCATTTCAAGCACTTAATGGACTTCTAATCTCTGCTGGGGGCCAAAGCTGCTGTCACATAAAACTATAATGATTTCAAGGCAAAGGGAAGACTTTCACAGCAGTTATGGCTGACACTAAAAATGTCAGCTCTGTCCATACACCAAATCCAGTATTGCACACAAACCCAGAACTGCCACAGCAGTGTTGGGCCAGGGTGAGAGCTCTCAACTGTGTCTGCACCAGTTCATTCCACCTTAACTGGGCAATGTCCACACTGCCAGGTGTTGTGTGATTCTCACACAACTACCTAGGGGTTTTTTATTTAATTAAATAGTTGTATATATAGATATATACGAAGCAATTAAAAATATTAATACAAGATTGAATCTCAAATCTTGTACAGGTAATGGAGGCTTTGGTAGGAAGAGAAAATATCTAAAATGTTCAGTGTCAGTGAACTGTGTTGGTCTGAAACTTATGAGTAACCTGCTCAGGGCTCCCAGCTTGTCTGAGGCAGAGCTTGTTGGTGGCGTTTGGCACCGATGGCATTTGGCTCTCAGTAGTGGAGTTATGTTGGGGGTCACAAATGCTTGGTAGGAGAGCTGAGTGATTATAGATAAAAGGCCATGTGGAAACAGCAGTATTCTAAGAGGTTTGTTTTGCAGGTTCTTAAATACTAGATCTCAGTGGTGTACAATCAAAAGATGTTGGGTTTAGGAAGGAGCAGGAAGGATAGCAGCAGTGTCTTACATACAAAAAACAAGTAGGGTTCGTCTCAGAAGAAACCCTGCCATTATAATATTAATTTTGTGCAACTTCCTCTGAAACAGTGATTTGGCCCTTCTCGGGTGGAGATCCCAGATGTGCAGTGGCTTTCTAAGCATTGAAGACCAGGTGACAGCAGAAGGAAAACAGTGTCCATCTGGAACTGCTGGGTCCTGGGGAAGGGTGACAGATTTGGCCAAGTACCACCCTGGCAGTGGGACCCAGAGTGACCACAAGATGTGGGATGGATTTAACACATCCTTTGATGCCAGAAATCCTCTCAACACAGAGCATCACTGCTTCCAAAGGGAACAGTGCTGTACCTGAGGTCACCAGCCTTCTTTGGCTTCTGGCACTACTTGTTTGGGTTGTGGGCAATTCTTCCCCTGAGAGGGCAAAATTGACTCCTTCCTGTGAGCACATTAAAAAGGTATTTGTGGATGAAGATGGTGCTGGGATAGTGGTGGTAATAAAACTAGCAGAAAAACAGCATTTAGCAGCTGGGAGGGGAGGGAAGCATTTTTTTCAGGAACACACAAGCTCCTGCTTTGATGTTGCATTCAAGCCAAAGCAAGGGCATGTTTTAAATTCCTAATAATTCAAGTTTCTTTTTAAGTTACCAAGCCTGGTTGAGCTCTTAAAGACAACAGAACTTGCTCCTGGGGTTGGATTTCCTAGGCAATTGCAGCTCTACTCAGAATACTATTTAAATACCAATTATTGTAATTCTCAGCAGAAATATTACAGGCATTCAGATTTTTTTTCTTAACAGCCAAAGGGAGACATTCCAGCATCTATCAAACCTCTTTTATTTTAATCCATATTAAAATCTCTCTCCAGAAGGACTGGGCAATGAAGCATAATTTGTCATTATAGTTTAAAGATTTGTCAGTGCTGCCCTGTGCCAAGACAACCTGTCTAGAGAAACCTTTGAGGAGCAGGAGGGATGGTTGGAGAGAGCAAAGGGTGCTGCAGCTAATGAGGAATGAGGGTGGATAAGCAGGAAGCAGTGGAAACAATATCCCATGCTTTCCCACAAGGGGCAAATTCCCCATCTCCCACATTGTGGGAAAAACACACAAGTCTTCCTCGGATTTTATGGTGGAAGTGAGTAAGCAGGGCACACCTTGAGACTCAACCAGCTGGCATCACATCCGTGGAGGGCTCCTGCTGAGAGGATGGAGCCAGTCCCCTATGGTGACCCTTCCCCAGGCCCTGGCCACCCCACTTACCCCCATGGTGGGGGAAAAGAGAAACACTTGGTACCCTGTCTGCTGAGACCCTGGGTCTGGCCAGCCTTCAGGAGAGCAAATGGTCCTCCTGCTGCCAAGAGTGATCATGCTGTGTGACAAGACTGCTCCAAAGCTGTCTTTTTTATTTCCTTCAAGAGTTGCCATTGTATCAGGGCACCTGCAATGACTGTCCTGGCACAAACATTGAGTCAGTGGTTCTGTGATGAAAGTTCTACTTGTTAATAACAGCCAGCACTACGAACCAATAAACAGATGTTAGAGAAGTATTGCTGTGTTACACAAAAAAAGATATGCTCATGGATCACTCCTTAACCCAGGTGACTTGATGGATGCTCCCCATGAAGGGCAGCAAAGGAGCTTGCCCTGCTCCCTCCACCTGTAGAGCTGCTGCTTCCCAACCCCGGCATGACCTTGGTTCCCGGAGAACACAGGGTGTGTGGGTCTGAGCTTTCCACTTCCTCTTCCCCCAAACCATTTTAGCCAGATGGATAATCTCAACCAAAGTTGGCAGAGGTTAAATAGGAAGCTTGTGCAGTTTTGGGGAGAATCAGGGTAATGGGGAGCTCCCCAGAGGATCCCTGCAGAGTGAAAGGAGTGCTGTGATCAAGCTGGAGCGTGGGTGCTGTGCCTGGGGGATGGGTGCTGTGCCGGGGGGGCCAGGGAACACACCCACCCTGCCTGCCCCTGGTGGGGCTGGCACCTCTCAGAGACCCTCAGGGACGTGCTGCTGGGGAGGAGTGGGATGTTCGCCAGCACGGGGAGCTTCAAGCTTTGCAGGGAAAAGGCCTTCCAGACACAGGGGCAATTGCAAAGTGTGAGGGAGGGCAAGGAACACAAATCTCAGCTCATGCAACAACTTGGTATTTTAACATGCCAAAGCAGCCAGAACTGGTGAATGCTAGTCCTGCTCCTGCCAGAAACCCCGTCAGCAACTCCCTCCCTGCTCCCAGCACAGAGAGACCGGTGCTTGTGCCCCCAGCCACTTCCCAAGATAAGCAGATTCTATAGCTCAAGTCAGGCTAAAAGCTGTCTCTCTTCCTTCCTCTTCGTTCTTCAGCTGCACCCACTGTAAACAGAGCACAGCTGTGGTTCTGGCCCTCAGACTGTATAGGAGCTATAGCAAAGTGCTTAATATATTCTTGGCTTTTAAAATACTATTCATCAGCTGCAATCAGAGAGCCAGCGTCATGTTGCCAGCCAAATTAATCTCAGCTCCCCCACTCCCCTCTCCACACACACACACTGCACATCAGTGGTGGTCCTGAGACCATGGTTTAGCAGACACTGGAAAAGGCCAAGGTGGTAAATGTAAATCCTGGCTGCTCTTAATCATGTTCATAATGGCTATGTCATCAATCATTATGCATTCTCAAGTGCTCAGCAACCACAGCCCAAGGGTGTATTTTTCAAAGAATTCAATTCAGTGAGGTCTCTCAAAAGCTGGGTCACCATTATTTCCACTCAAGAGGGAGGAGAGTTTCTTCTGACTTTCTGGCACTGACAGTGCACAGTCTCAGCATCTCCCTCACCAGCCTGACTGCAATGAGTAACATCAATAAAATTTATGCAACTGAAAAATCTGAAAATTTCACTGACCTTTAGAAGAAAACAAGCTAAGGAAAAACAAAGCACATCAATAGAACAGACTGGGAAAAACATACTATTTCTGCCATTTTCCTAGTCTTGGTAATTTTTAACTGGGGACATGGTCAAAACATTTCAAAAATTCAGGTTTTCAAACTTCCTAAAAATGCTGGAACATTGAGAACTAGCGGGAATTTTAGTAGTTACAGATTCTTCCTCCAAAGGACTGGAGACCTTCTGGCTATAGGCACATAACACAGATATTCTTGTGTCAAACAACCCACAAGCATTAAATACCCCAAATTCCCAGAAATTGTACAGAACGAGCCACATGCAAGTCACCAAACCAAATCACCTCCTGTGACCGGGCTCTGTCACCACCTGATGCGCTGGGCACAGTGTTTGCAAAGCTGACTGTGAAGCCCATCCAGGAAAATCCTGGAGCTGTTTGGTGGTTCTCCTGCGTGCCAGTGGTGCAGAGCTGTAGCAATGATTGCATTTCACACCCCAGCCAGAACTGAATGGGACCTGTTTGATGCCACTGGAGGAGCTGATGGAAGCTTTAACACTTCGAGGAGAGTTCAAGATGATTTTATGGAAGCATGCCTTGGGGAAATTGAAATGTCAAGCATAATTTGGCACTTGAAACATGAAGGAGAGAGGCTTTGCATTTGTTTTCATCTGCATCTTCCCCTCCTCTGAACTGTACATGCTCCATTTCCAGCTCTTCCCTAAGCTTTCATTAGGCAGTGCTGTTGGATTTGAGGGATCTCTAAGGATAAACAAGTATCTGGCATTAACCTGCTCTGTAAAAGTCAATTTGACATGTCTCACTATTCTGCCATTCTTGTTAGGGAAACTAGTCCAAAACAAGCTTTTCCCCTGTTACCTTTCTTTTTCTATCCATTCACTTGATCTTCCATGTAACACTTGAGGATTACGGCTCAATAGTCCAGTTCTTAATAATGGGGGTTCACTTGAAAAAAATGAATAGGCCTTTGATCTGTGTTTCAGTCTCAGACCTGGTCTGTGGGGTGCAGACACTCCACTGGGGTCTGAACAGGCAGCAGGCAGGAATGGGGTGGTTGGGAAGGCTGGGAAATGGGAGAGCTTGCTCTCCCCCTGAAATAGAAGTGCTCTCATAGCTGTCAGCATGAGAAAGAACAAGAGGAGCTGGCAAACAGGCCTCTCCTAGGTGCAGCTCCTGGGAATGCTGATAGTGTGTTCTCAGGAGATAAATTTTTAATTCTCCTCATCATCTGAGTAATTTCTGGTGAGACAGAACACAGAGCCTCACAACATTCCAACTCCTTCCCACATGGATTTTCCATGAGGCCATGGTTGCTTGATGTATGGAAAATTTCTTCCACAAATTTTGTAAGGTTAACTGAAGTTCATTTTTAGAGAAAAGTCAAAAGAGCTTTTGGTATTTTAAAAACAAGTTCTACTGGAGTAACTTCCTTAAACACATTCTCATTGCACAGCCATTACGAGATAAAACTTAGCCAGAGAAACAGAATTACACCAATAGAAGACATTTCAACTTTGTATATAAAAGTTTCAAACCACTTGAAATATGGGTTTAGTTTAGAGGGGTTGGAATTGTAATTTTTCAGGAAATTTTCCTTCATAATTTTTTTTACATGAGGATAAAAGGGTATTCTAAGAATTCCCTATACAGTAAAAAAAATCCATTCACTACAAGCCTTGAAAGTGACCTTAAGCGACCAACACCATTTCCATCTTTGACAAGGAGCTGCAAGATGCCTCACAGTCAGTGTGAAATCCTGCCTGAGCTTTGCCTAAAAAAAGAGGAAACACAAGCAGCAAAATTTCCTTTTAGCTCAACAGGATTTAAGGAAGAGTAACCGAAACACCTCCTTGAAGATCCCTTCAGACGCACCTGAGCAGCTCTTCTCACCTGGAGTGCTGGTTCCATCCAATGAGCTGTGGTTTTGCATGGCTCCAGCTGCTGGAGTGATTTATTTTGGGGCTACCCCGTGTCACTGGCTGCAGAGACTTTATACCAATGACCAGTTTATGTCAGGGAAAGCAGACTGGATTTAAAACAAACCCCATTGATTTTCCTTCACCACTTCACTGTAGCCCTGCCACCAGAATGAATGCGCAGCAAATGAACCAGCCACTCCTCAGTCCTCTCTGGGCAGGGGAACGAGGCAGAGCCATCGCTGCCTGTATGTCAGGACTCTCCTCCAGCCCTGCTGGCAGCTGCCAGAGAAATAACAGCTTTAGGGTGGTGCACACCAGACTGAAACCCCAAACCTGGGCTTCACACACCATCCTGCTGTAGATGGCAATGCCCTTGGCAGCAGCTCAGAGCAGCACCAAGGTTTTGTCTAAGTCATAGAATTCCAGAATCTCAGACTGGTTTGGGTTGGAAGGGATCTCAGAGCCCATCCAGTCCCACCCTCTGCCATGGGCAGGGACACCTTCCATATCCCCAGGGTGCTCCAAGCCCTGTCCAACCTGGCCTTGGACACTTCCAGGGATGGGACAGCCACAGCTTCTCTGCCCAACCCATGCCAGGGCCTGCCCACCCTCACAGGGAAGAATTCTCTCCTAACATCTAATCTAAATGTTCCTTCTGGCAGTGGGAAGCCATTCTCCCTGGTCCTGTCCCTCCATCCCTTGTCCCCAGTCCCTCTCCAGCTCTCCTGGAGCCCCTTTAGGCACTGGAAGGGGCTCTCAGGTGTCCCTGGACCCTTCTCCAGGTGAACGTTCCCAGCTCTCCCAGCCTGGCTCCAGAGCAGAGGGGCTCCAGCCTTCAGAGCAGATTTGTGGCCTCCTCTGGACCCTCTCCAGCAGGTCCATGTCTCTCTTGTGCTGAGGACCCCTGACCTGGATGCAGTGCTCCACGTGAGGGTCCAAGAGGGCAGAGTAGAGTTCTGACAAAAACAATGTTTCAGGCTGTTTCTGGAATTTAGAAGGATGCAAACCCAGCAGCAATGACCCAGCACAGACCCCTGCATATATGAGAAATGTCCTGAGTGCCCATCTCAGAGACAAATAGAGGTAAATAGCAGGATCTGAAATCCCTGCACTGCATCCCCCTGACAGCACCACCACCCTGCCATGCTGTCTTAGGTGGCAGGGGAAAGTGCTTCTCCCCACAAGGCAGAGCATTATTTTACACAAGTAATAGGAAAAGTCTTCTGGGTATCACTGTCAGGAACAGCCCTGGATGAAGTACTGCAAGGTTATATTGTGAAAGGGAAAAAACATAACCCACTTCACTGGTTAAGGAGTGTGTTCCTCCTTGTGGGTGGATAAGATCTCTCTCATGTGAATGACTGGTATTTATTATGTCAGATTATGGCACTTCAGTTACTGGTTCAGATTATAACAAAACTGGAAAAACAACCACTTACTAGATATTAATTTTATCTTAGAGATTCTACTGTAAATGGGATACAGACCCCTATGTATATACTACAATCCTTAAAATAGCTCCATCTAAATGCAAATGCGGGCCTCTGCCTAACACAGAGCTGAAAGCCTCCCATTAACACACCAAGAGATAGGGGAATTAATTTAATGCTTCAAAATTCCCAGGAATAAGAGGAACTTCTTTTTCTTCACATCTAGCATCATTTTTTCTTCATGCCTAAAGCACCCATAATATGATAATTTTTACCTTTCTCAAACTTACAGAGGGAAAAGGCAGTACAATCTCTCTCTGGAAAATACTTTACAGGCTGCACCCTGCTGACCAAAGTGCAGGGAAGGGAGGCCAGGGAAAGACAAAAGGTGAGGATATTGTCTTCATCTTTTGAAGGAAGGTTGTTGGGATTCAATTACTCATATGTACAAACCAATCAAACGCAGAGACAGTGCTTGACAGTGTTCATCTCTCACCAGCATCTTCTCTACCTGATCCTCTAAGCCCATCACACACAGGAGGTTTACTCTGTGTCTACCATACACACAAACATATGATATGGGAGACTGGTTTCTCTTTAGCGGTCACTCAGTGGCATGTGGAAGGTGCCTCCACTACAAAAGATCATAGAATACACAGAATCACAGAACAGCAGGTGCCTACCGTGCTCCCAATGCAATTCCCAGCCCCAGGATATGAGGAGGAGGATGCTGCTCTGGCTGTTCTCTGCATCAGAACTGTGCCATGGGGAACTACTCTCTGCAAATGCATCTCCATTTTGATTCCCAGGTGCCAGGCAGCAGCAGTCAGCTCTGCTCCCTTTCCCATTCTGGGAATTCTGTTTTTGGAAGTAGCTGTATCCATCTGTAGGAGAAAAGCACATAGCACAAGGCAAATGGTTCTCATTTTTTCAATATTTATGAAACTTCACTAGCAGCTTTTGTTAAACTTGGTGTCTTTTCACCAGAATATATGTAGCCCAAATTTGCTCCACAAGAGTATTTTCAGGGAAAAATAAAAAAAGGAAGAGTCATACATGTACATGTGTGGTGGTTTGACCCTGGATAAATGCCTGGTGTCCAGCAAAACTCTTTCAAGGCCTTTACCCCCCGCTTTTACCTTACACAGGGAAGGGAAAAAAAAAACCAGCTAGGAATTTACGGCTAGAGAAAACAACTGAAAGAGGAGCTTTCATTAATACCGGGGGCAAAACAGAACTTAGAATAATGCTTAAATTTATTACTAACAAACTAAAAATAAGAAATAAAAACAGGTGAGAAACACTTTTCCATCACCACCCCTCAGCCTGTCCATGCCCCTTCCTTCCCCTGATGGTGCAGGGGACAGGGGAATGGAAGATTTACAGTCAGTTGTTGTTGGGTCAGCCATTCACAGATGTAAGTCCAGAACTTAGGCAGCAGTTCTGTCTCAGGGCATTTTCCTGTGGGCTGCAAAGGGCACAGCTCGCTCCACCCGAGTCGTCACCACAGTCACAGGGGAATCCCGACTCTGAGTCCTTCCCCTGCATTCCGTGGGGTCATCCCCAGGAGAGAGATCCTCTGCTCTCTCGTGGGTCATTCCATGGGGTGCAGTCTCTCATGAAAAGCTGGCTGTACCTGCTAAGCGTGGGCTTCTCCCTCTGTGGGTCTCAGCTGCAAATTTCTGCAAGATTCTGATCCACTTTGGGGGCCTCCCACGAGGTAACAGCTTCTTTCATGCCTTCCCCTCTTCTGACAGGGGGGTCTTTGCACCCCGGTGGATCCCATGGGCTTCAAGGGGACAACTCGTAATCACCATGGTCATCACCACATATTCAGGGAATAATAGTTTTAAGTCCTCTCCCTGATCCGTGGGGTCCCTCCCTCTCCTTCTCCTCCTGCACTGACCTTGATATCTGCATTGTGATATTGTTAATCTATGGCTGCCGAATTCCAACTGTGCCACAACTTCTTAAATATGTTTTCATGCAGGGGCGTAACTTAATGGTCCAAAAGCAGGAAGTTTTCCTCGGGGCTGGCCCTCACTGGCTCTGCTCTATAGGATGGAGGGAAACTTCCAGAGACTTCCAACAGAAGTCAATCTTCCTCTTATATAAAAAAAAGCCTAATCAGAGAAACCCATGACAACATGCACGTGCACCTCAGCAGGAAGAAGCATTCACCTTAACACACAGACCATGGGGGCCTGGAACAGACATCCTGGAAGCCACAGAACTGGAAACCACCACATCCAGATGCAGGAACATCATCATTATCATGCAAAAGCTGGGCAAGTGAGAGAAATCTTCAGGCCGCTTCCAACAGACTTGCACTCTGAATTGTGTCTCTTTTACTATATGAGTTCAGAAACCAAACACATCAATGAACACGAGGCTGTGCTGATGTGAATGATAAGCCATTGTTATACGAACACAGCAGCAGCAGTGAGTTACACAAAGAGATTTGCTTTGGATTGTCTCGTGTGTGACAGGTTGAACTTACCCCAAGGCCCCTGCAGTGGGGCACTTGCAAGGAACTGATGAATTCCTGCTCTCTCAGGTGTTTTATATCACACAGCACTTCCCATTCATTGCTTGGGGGTTTTCTTATTTTGTGGCATTTTTGTGCCCGTGCTGAACACAACTAGCTGCTGAATTGCTCCCAAGGTTACAGCTTTCACTTGTAGGAGCTCTGCAGATGTACGAGAGCCAGTTCCTCTGATCAACACAAATGTATTTTCAGAGTCAAGAAGAAATTCCTTAAGCTGATTTCTCTCTGGACCTTGTCTTGTCTGTGTTGAGTATTTTCTCTGCAAGAGCTCAGTGGCTGGGTCTTTGGTGACTGATCATCTGCAAGTTAACGACCTAAATGGCGTAAGAAAACTAAAAAAAAAAACTTCTCATGGCAAACAGATGTGTCTCAATTTAGGGGACTCTGCAGCTCTTTCAGTACTGAGTCAGGGTTGCTTAGAGTAGAGTTTCCTTTGGCAAAGCCGAAAGGTCTGGCTTGGCTTTTGATGATCAGCAACATAAAATAGTGATTTAAAGAGGCTTGAGAAATTTGGGAAGCAAAAGACTCATTGCAGCTGTAAATTGACAGAGAGACAACTACAGACTGAAAAATGGTGTAAAACTCCACACATAAGTTACTGCCATAAAAACATCATTTTCCCCAAACAGCTTTTGTTACTTCACTAAACACAACACTTGCCAATAGAGTCCTGGAATCTAGCAAGGCTTTATGAAATATTGACATTATTGGCATTACTGATATTCCCATAGTAATTATCTTGCATAATTATTAAACAACGCGGCATGAAATCTGGTGAGGCTTGTTCCTGTTAACTAAACTTTTAGAATTAATTTACTTTCTACTCTTACAGAGAGAAACATCTTTCAGAGCCTAAAAATTGCTATTCTCCACAGTTTTCACTGGACTTTATATTGACAAGGACATTATATGAAAGCAGAATTCTACTTTCTCTGGGGCTTATGTTTTTTCCTTTTAACCATTTTTTAGCTCAAATTACGAACTGCAAATGAAGATTTTACATGATTTGGTACTTATTGAGGATCTGGTTTTCTAAATGGGAAGTTATGGCAGAAATCTTCCCTTACCCCAGCATTACAAATCCTTGCCTTGCAACACACAGAAATCTGGCCTTTCCCCATTCTCCTCAGTTTTGGGCCTCATGGATTCCAGATTTGACTTCACTGTAGAGTAAAAAAAATATAACATAAAGCCTTTCAAACAGTTGTTGCAAAACTCTCCAGCTTTGCTAACAAGAACTCTTATTTATACCCAGGATCTAAGTTTGAAGGGATCTTGAAACATCAGAAGTAGTTGGTAAGAGCTGAGACATTTTCAGTGAAATGTGGGAGATAAAAAGAAGATTCAGGAAAACCACAGGATAAAAGCTAAAAAAGAAACATAATCCTAAAATAGCTCTGTTGGGACTGCTCTTCTTGAAGAGTTATTGTACTGTTCAGTATGGCAAAACATCAAAGAGGGAATATTTCAACCAAATTACTTGTGTACTGAATTTCTCATCTCCTTCCAGATCATCACAACTTGCTGGTTTCCTCAACCTGACCCTGTGGCCAAACACGGCAGGGGGAGGCTCAGCAGGAGGGGGCTTTTCTGTGCACCCAACAGGGCAGCACGGGGACAGCAGCAGAACTGTCCTTCCCCACAATGCTGCCCTTCCACTCCTATCCACATATCCCTGTTTCCTGCAGCATCTTGAACATGGGCATTTTACTCTCCAAGGGGCTTCCCTCTCTCCCCTTTTGCACATACAAAAGGGCCCCAGTCAAGTAGTGAGTTTGTATAAGAATCCACCTCCAGTCCCCTTCAATCTCACACCTGTCCGACTGTCACTGGCCTGTTCTCATGGACCTTGGCTGGCTCCAGGACTTGATGAGGAACTGGCCAAACTGCCATAAATAGGATTTTCCTCTATTGCTAAATACCAGTGGTGTTTTATTTATTTCAAGAAGTTCTAGTTGTGACTTTAAGTATGTGATAGTAAGGGCCAAGCTAAGGAAGCCATTTCAGATTCCAACCCAGGACGTTTTCAGAAGTGGACTTAACCAGGTGTTCCCTGGTACAAATCCCTCTTCTTTGCATTCCTGTTTCCTCCTCGTGCCCCCCACTGCCTCTGCCTCTCTCATACCCCTGCACTCATAGAGCAAGTTCTTGAGATTAACCACAATATGATTACATTTTAATTGAGGCCAGCTTAGTGTGGGGACATCTCTAACTCAGGAGGCCTCAATTCCACAGAACCATAATGAACTAATAATGAATGTGCTAAAGTCATTAAATCAAAATTCATAAAAGGGTGAATATTGCTTTCTTTTATAATAAAGCAATTAAAATCCCATATACTATAATAGATCCTACTATGGTGCACTAAGTGTTCTTTAAGGAGGTTAGTGTTTAATGCCACCACACACGAATTTGGAGATCTTTTCAAAGTAAGACTGCCACACTACTAATAGATGATCAGAACTCTTTTCATGTCTTCTCTGGTTCAGCATTGTTGCCTGCTTTAAGAAATACTGGCATGATTTCATCAGTAGCATTTAGACAATAGTTATAATAAATCGTGACTTGCAGTATCAGTACTAACTTTGAAGACATGGAGCACAGTACCTTTGCAGGTATGATACTTGTCCATTTGGGTTCCGTCCCTGTTCCTTTTGTCATGACATCCCATTCCCATCTCTAATGCTCTGTTTCTCGGAGGTTAACAGCCCCAATTTATGGTAGCTGAGAGAAAGCATGAGATTGCTGTGTGTGACTTTGCAAACCACGCCTAGCTAGGGAAAGAGTGCTCCAGAAAAATGCATGATATATGACCATCAGTCTACATGTGGTCTTTGCTCCAAGGAAAACTCAAGTGAGAAGCCCTGGATTATTTTAAACTTGGATCTGTTTGCCACAGGTACTGGATAGCTAATGGACTCAAAGGGGGAGAAGGTCAGTGAACAGAAGGGTCTGTGGCTGCATGTTAACCATGATGGTCTGGAGACATCTTGTCATAGAATTGTAGAATATGCTGAGTTAGAAGGGACCCACAATGACATCAAAATCCAACTCCCAGCCCTGCACTGGACAGACCCAAGAATCCCTCTACATTACCTGAGAGCATTGTCCAAACCCTCCTGGAGCTCTGGCAGCCTTGGGGCTGTGCCCACTGCCCTGGGGAGCCTGGGCAGTGCCCACCACCCTCTAGAGGAAGAACCTTTTGCTGAGATCCAACCTGAGCCTGCCCTGACACAGCTCCAGCCAGTTTTCTTGGGTTCTGTCAGTGGTCACCAGAGCTGGGGCAGAACTCAGAGCAGTTGATGTCCATGAGGCCTTTGTCCCCCTCCCCTTGACCCTGACACAAAACACTCCCCAGCTCTACTTAATTCTTCTCAGCCAGGGCAAAGAAGCCATGTCAAAGACAGACCCAGAGGAGAGCTGAACTCCTCAATATCTGCACACCCGGATGCCCAAAGCTCACATTCCCACCTAGGAAAGTCTCCCTTCACTGAAGGGCTCTAATTCACCCATGCAATGGCTGAGAGAAAGAAGAGCTTCAAAGTGACTGGGATTGGATAAAACAACCAACAGCAAACAGAAACACAACCAACCCCATACCACAGCCTGCTGTGCCAGACCTTGTTCTCTCCCAAAGGCCTTTGGCCCCTATTCAGGAAAAAAAATATAAATTAATCATTACTGTGTGCCAAATGGCTGCAATCTAAACACAGGACAGTTTACTGTTACTCAAAAATCCACACAAACAACAAATGCTCCTCCTCTTACGACATGGAAACCCAAGCCTTTGAAGACTGCTCAGAAGACAGATTGATGCAAGCATGTCCTGGGGCAGGTGGGCACGTGTGTTTGGATGAAAGAGAAGAACAGATTGGCAGAAGAATTATTAAATAGTACATGGTGGAGTAGGGGATTATCTGGAGAACATGATATAAGAACAGACAGATTAAAGGAACACAAAATATTTATTACAAAGTCCTTCATATCATATGCAATAATACATGCCATAGCTACTGCTGAATAATACAGGCAACAGCCAGTTGCTGAGATTGCTCTCTGAGTTGGATAAAATAGAATTAGAGGCTTTTATCCACTGGAGACCATGAGCTGTTACACATAATAATCAAAATCACTCAGAAAAGAGAGGGAAATAGCCCAGTGATCATTGTAACTACATCAGACAAACCATATTATGTCCAGGTTTCCACAGGCCTTTGCTGTTCACGAGGCATGGGAAGGCACCAGACAATCACAGTCCTTCTTGTCCCTGAATTTTGGAATGGATGAGCCCAAAAGGATACAAGGACTTCAAACCATAAAGGACCAAAACTGGGGGCTCCTGATGAGTCCATGGGCTTTTCCCTGGGCCGTGGACCAGTTTGCAGTGCTCTGGGCTTAGTGGAGGTACAGTGTGCTTTGGGAACAGCCAACATTTCTCTGTTTCTGTGATCGTGACAAAAGTGCGTCATCACACTCTTCAGGCAGTCTGACCCTAGAGATAGCAAGGAACAAAACATGGTATTTCAACCAAACAGTTTGTCGCATGAGCTGGTTCCTTCTCTTTCACAAACACATACAGGTAGAGGGGATGTGTTCCTGGGTTCCCTGAGTAGGCTAAAAATGATTTTGCCTAAATCGAAAATCTACTTGCTGTGGCAAATCAGCCCTGGATATCAACTCAGGTCTAACACCTTATACACAGGCAGCAAAAGAGAGGATTATCAAATAGAAGCACCTCCTTTCCAGAGCCAAGTCCCTCGTGCAGCTTACACAGTCTGGCCAGGAACTCCCACCAAAAGAAGGTTTCCATTTGGCTGTGTAATGGTCACCAAAACTAAAGAGATCCTTTCCAGTTGTGGAAAGAGGACAAAAGGGAATAGGAAGCAATCTGGTTCAGGACTAAGACTTTTTAATAAGACACAGTGATTTTTCAGAACTACTGCACAGGAGTGGGCACTGTCAAGGAGGTAACTGGGATGGCAGTAAGATGGAAACACCACAAGCCGTGTGTAGCAGTCCCTCAATGGCAGAAAACACAGAAATCACAGAATAGTTTGGGTTGTAAAGACCAGCTAGTTCCCACTCTCTTTGCCATGGGCAGTGCCACCTTTCACTAGTCCAGGGTGCTCCAAGCCCTGTCCAACCTGGCCTTGGACACTTCCAGGGATGGGCAGCCACAGCTTCTCTGTGCACCCTGTGCACCCCACCCTCACAGTTAAAAGCTTCTTCCTAATACATCATGTAAACCCACAGTTTCAGTGTGAGCCCATTCCCCCTTGTCCTGTTACCACATGCTCTGTTACCACAAGGTTCTTCTTCATTTCTTGCAGGATTCAGCAGACTTAGCAAAGTAAACTCTCCCCCCTCAGAATGCTATTCCCATACTTTTTTGGAGGTTTTGCACAGGCAGTTCCCACTGGCACCAGCAGGGATTGAGCAATGAGCAATTCCCATGAGCTGGGAGCACATGGATCCCAAGGTGTGTTGTATTTCTTCATCTCTCCTATGTAGTGAGGAGAGCAGGCCTGATTCACCTCAGGGAACCCAGGTGCTGAATTCATCTAACAAGCTGCTTAAAACTCTAAACAGATGTTTCTCTGTCTTTCCTGCTCCTTCAGCAGGCTGTGTGGAAGCACCAGCAGATTTACAATAGAGCAGATGCATGAACCATACATGCCTTAATATCAAGGCCCAGGTCATTGGGAAATGGTTTATGACTCCAGTGTGTGCACACAATTTGAGCAATATGCCATAGGAATATAAGATCAACCTTGTCCATAATGGAAATGCATATTGACTGGGCTGGAGTCAGACTGGAGGCAGCAAAATTCCCACTGAAACTGGCAATTATACCTGTTGTGGCATGTTCCCTGCTCCTGCAATGACTCATGAAAATGGAGATTGGGTATTTAGGCTGGATCTCATCCAGCGCCTGGGGAGGTGTACAAAACACTCTGATTTTAATGGATATTTTATCAGGGTCCTTAACTTTGCAAAGATGATGGAAGGATCACAGATTGACCAGTAAACACACAGATACCTATTAGAGCCTGGAAAAGCTAATTGACACACAACATCATTTTTTCTATACCACAGAGCAGTGAAAATTTATCTCAGTATCCAAAACTTCTGGCTGCAGCATCACCAAGCACCAGAATCCCCAATAGCCGTGAAATTGAAGAGCAGACATGATTTTAAAACACATTCTCAGAATTATAGCATGCCCCCAGTGTTTCCTGACCAATTAGGATTTAGTACTTGCAACTTTTTATGCAAACTAATACTTTTGCAGGAGAAAGTGTAATCTGATATTCTGATGTGCTCAGGTAACATCAGGAACTGAGTTTTAATGAGAAATATTAGTAACAGACTTGTAGGTTAGAGAAGTTGAGTCCCACCTGAGATGACAACAGTCACAATAGTTGCACCATGGTGGAGGGAGAGGATACACACACGGGGTCCCAGGTGGTCCAGTGCCCTTCCTGGCTTCCTTATTCACAAAGATGGAGCTCCTGGACTGCTATAATGATTCAAATGCTGTAAAAGTGGTTCTTAAGGTAACTGGGACACAATCACAGGAAGACAAATGGGCCAGCCATAGCCCACATCTCTAGGGTGGGTCAGGGAAAGCATACAATTAAAATTGAATTTTCCTAATCTCTCTATGGATCAAGGCAGAGGATGAATCTTCACAATATCATCCTGATATTGTAAAAAAACTGGTTTCAAGGAGATTGGAGGTGGAGGTTGAAGTCCAGAAGACTCAAAGTTTCTGAAGGTGTGGAACACCTGAACATGTGGTCGTCTAGGTGGGTCTGTCCCAAATTACTGCCTCTGATGGGAAAACCCATATTGACCACAAGTACCAGAGAATCCTCAGGGAGAATTTCACAAGCATCAAGCACACTGATGCCAAGGAATCACTTGTTTATTACACACAAGACAGGCTTGTTTTCTCAGGTAATGCATGATAATAACCAGTTATTAATCCCTTCAACTGTGAATTGGATTTTCTAGGTACTGTAGGCATCACTGAGAGGGAAGTCACTGAAGCCTGACACTAGAGAGGGCAGGAGAAATCTTGTTCTCATGGCAGTGCAGGGAAACTCTGTCCCTGCCTCTCACAGGAACATGATTACACCACTCCATGTGAACTGCAGAGATTTCTGCCAACTGGACATCTCAGGGTTACTATTTCAGAGACTTTCTTACATCAAACATCACAGGCCATTTATAAAGTCAGGAAAGGGTTCACAGCAAGCAATGGAGATCTCTGCTTCAGTTACACTCACTGCATTTCATGTTGCATTTCCTCATGAAAATGAGTTCCGTTATTTCTGAAACACTAAACATGAAAAGCAGAGCTGTAATGTATGAGTTATACAGTGCTGCTAAAGCTATCATCATGTCCAGTTTCTTTGGCATTTGAATGTATAAATATTGTACCGAGGAGCTTTTATACTAATGATAATTGCCTGCAGTGCACACTTAACTTTTGTCCCTTTCAGTTGACTTGGTAGTGCTACCTACATACATCAAACATCAATTCATCCAAATTGGCACCACAGGAAAGGCACGTGGCCAAATTTCTCCTCTCCTGCAAAGCTCAGTTCTACACAATTTGAATAATGATGCAAAGGAGAATCCATGCTACTTACACTAATTGGGCTAGATCCTCCAATAGCCCATTCTACTTATGCCAGGGGAGGGATCCTGAATTTGGGTTAACAGTTAATCAGGCACCATAAAAAGTTAGTTATTGGACCCATGCAGATTCCAATTAACTGCCACTAAACAATCTGACCTGATGTAATGCATTATTACTCTATCAAACATGATGCTTCTTGGGGGAAAACCCCCCCGAACTACATTTTATAAAGGCAGTACACATCCTCTATGTGTAGAGAAGTCACGCTGATCTCCTCACTCCAGGGAAATAAAATATGTCTCATAAACTTTCAGAGAAGGGGAAGATGGAAGGCTGCTAGAAATAGACTTTTGCTCCACTCCAGCACTTCCACCTGTGCTCCCTGAGAAGCCATCCCTGCTAACTCTCTGTAGGCAGGAGCAAGACACCTTTGCTCTGTATTCTCTGACTTTCACCATGTCATATTGTTCCCAGCTTCTTACTGGAAATTTGATTTCAGTGATTATCAATCACCTGAATTCCTTTGTTCACACTTTTATTCCTGATCTGGAGGCTACTCACCTCCTCACCTGCACAACAGACATGATACTGCCCCTCAGCTTTGCTGCAGCATCACACAAGGGGCTTCATCAGAGACAAGTGTTCAAGAACTCAAGTATCACAATAACAGGACCAAACACTAAACAGAAACAGTGATACATCTCAGACAGGGAGAGAGGTAGGTCATATGTAACTCTTAGAAAATGGCCTGGGAGCAGGTCCTTCAAGGACTAGGAGATTGTTCCCATAGGAGTTGGGAGGGCAGCTTCACTGTCTGCTTTGCTGATGCAGAGATAGTCCAAGTGCACCCAAGAACTCCATTGTATAACTTGGCATGCATAACTAGAGATCCCCCCAAAGGGCCAAGCAGACACAGTGGAGAAAACAGGGGCTGAGAGAAAACAAATCCAACTGTGTGGTATCGACACAGCAGCCTTTCTGCAGAAAGAGGCTTTCAGGAATGAGAAGCAGCTGTAGATGAATGGCAATCAGAAGAGCTCTCCTGCTGCCTGAGTGCTGCTTCAGGATGAAGTTGGAACCCACAACAAAGCAAAACCCTTGTGCTTGGCCTCTCTCCTCAAAGATCTCACAGCCTCCTACTGTCCTCAGGTCAGCTCAGGCTGACTTACCTGAGAGGCTGCTGAAGGTGATGGATAGGCCCAGGACTGGCCCCTGTGAGGGCTGTAGGAGGTGCACCAGTCAGTACACTTGCTATAAAGCTTGGAGATGTTCTGCCTGCTGCTGTCTGTCTGGACCTTTCCTGTAGAATCACTCATGCTATCCTGGAGCTGAGGTTGGATCTCAGCCAAAGGTTCTTCTTCCCCCAGAGGGTGGTGGGCACTGCCCAGGCTCCCCAGGGCAGTGGGCACAGCCCCAAGGCTGCCAGAGCTGCAGGAGGGTTTGGATGATGCTCTGGGGCACAGGGGGTGACTCTTGGGGCTGGTCCTGGGCAGGGCTGAGAGTTGGACTGATGAACCTGTGGGTCCTTTCCAACTCAGCACATTCTCTGATTTTGTGTGTCTTCCCTGCTTTTTTATTCAGCAGAGAGCTGTTTTCTTCATTCAAAAGGCTGCTGCTCAAGTGCATTAGTACTTGATGTAGCAGAGCTCACCTTTCTCCTGTGCCATCTCCTGCAGCAGGAGCAGTGTCTGCCCCAGAGGGTTCAGCAGGGCTGTGCTTGAGTGCTCGGCTCCTCCTCGCCAGCATCTCCATGTGGTCCCAGGAGGGCACTTCAGAGACAAGGAGACACACAGTGTGCACTTTCAGCTCCACACAGCCTTGGTCAAGATCTACATTCTCTGTGTTATCTTTGCACTCTCATGAAGTGCAATTACCTCCTCATTTTGCAGCTCTTTGTGGTCATTTAATCTCTCCCATTCTGTTTTTGACATTTCCAATAATCCAGCCCTGGCATTCCTTACAGATACTGCAATTACAATACAGAGCAGCTCTTGACAGGGTGAGTTGTATTTTGCTTCCTTTCTGTAACACTCAAGCCACCAGGCATGGCTACATGTAATGGCAAAAGAAACCATCACTGACGATTTATATGGGTCCCTAGCTGATAGTGACACTGCTATATATCTGTCTTAGCCAATTAAATGTCTGGAAGCTCCCTAGAACAGGCCAGCTGAGGTACAGTTTACATGTGATTCTGTACTTGATAATAACTCAGATGTGATTTCCCCTTTTTTTCCTTATATTTAGGTGAGAGACTTTGCTGTAGCCATCCTGTCTTCCCACCCTCTGTCACACACTCAGGTTTTGACATGCCCACGACAGTGGGGATTATGGCGCAGGACATGGAAGGAAAACAGTTCCCAAAATAGCCTTGACAAATGGGCTTTTTGCTTCAGCCATCACAGAAATGGGCCAAGGAATCCACAACATCTTCTATCTGGTCATAGAATCCCAGAATGGTTTGGGTTGGAAGGGACCTCAAAGATTATCTCTCTCCACCCTCCTGCCATGACCAGGAACACCTTGCACTAGACCAGGTTGCTCCAAGCTCCATCCAACCTGACCTTGAACACTTCCAGGGATGGGGCAGCCACAGCTTCTCTGGGCAACCCATGCCAGGGCCTGCCCACCCTTGCAATGAAGAATATCCCATCTAATCCTGCCCTCTGTCAGTGGGAAGCCATTCCCCCCTGTTCTGTCACTCCAGGCCCTTGTCAAAATATCTCTCCAGATCTTTTGTAGAGAAAGATCCTGAGGACAACTAAGTAGCTTGCAGAAAACACCACACATTGCAAGACAACATCAGATATTCCTCATTACTTTCCCAGCTCCCAATATATGTTGAGATGTGTCATATTCCTCTTTTTTCTTGGCCAAGAAAATATCATCTCCAGCTGCTCCATCAAAATCCAAACAGACCATTGGCTGACTATAAAACTGGATGGGCTTCATGGTAACCCTGCAGCTCATGCCCCTTCCTTAAACCATTTGCAGCAAAAACTAAGCCCAGAAAGTATATACACAGATCCCAGTATAATGAGTTTCCTGATCTCTGGTGTCAGTTAATCCCCAGCTAAGGTGAGATCTCAGAAATAATTGAATCCTTCCAGAACAGGTTTGATTTGTAAGAGGCCTGAAGGATTTAGGCATCCTCCTGTCACTGAGTTTGTTTACACCTTATTTATATAACATTAATCCCATGCTTTGTGACTTCTAGCTACCTGCAGGAATCAGGAGGGATTATTTTCCCCTGCTGATGCACAATTCACCTTTTCAGCTTCCTTCTTGTTTTCTGGCTCTCCTCCAAAGTGGTCAGTTTTAAACCCATCCTCAAACCTCGAATAAAGAAAGACTCATTCCTACCTAATGTGTAGGATTTGTGGCAAGACAATTCTTAGCCTTCAGCACTATCATTCCCTGCAGAGCCTCACCCTGGAGTCAGCTCTGGCCTTGGTGCTCACTGAGAACCAAGGGACTTTAAGAGAAGCCATCACACCCTGCCTTACTTGTAAAGAAGTCACAATCCCCTCTGCACCAGATAGCTGCAGGCAGGGGTTAAAGATGTCTTTTGGAGGGGCTCAAGGAGGAATTTTTTCCTGCAGCTCAGAGGTGTGGGGAATGTGTGCTCATGAGGGGCTGGGAGAAGAGGCAGAGCCCAACATCTGTTTCTCAGCCAAGAAGTCCCAGCCTCTTCATGTGACCTTGAACATGTGCCATCAGCAGCACACTTGGAAAATCCACTCTGCATGAGGATAATTAAACCAACCCACCTCGCAGGTGTTGGGGAGGCTTCTCCTCCGCAGTGATTTGTGACTGTCACAGCGCAGTGCAATGAGGGAGTAGGTTTTGTGCAAGAGGAGCTCAGCTGAATTCAGCACCACTTGGGCTCCCTCCAAGTGAAGAATAAGGGACCGTGCCAGGCTTTGGGAATATCTAATTCAACACAACAGGGCTCCTAATGAACAGAAAAAATAAAAATGGTTACCCTACCTATACCTTAACAGGAAGTACCTTAAGAGGTGCTGCGACATCAGCACCTTTTTTCTTTTGTAGTGGTAAATGTAGCAGTGTGCTTGTATATCTACCTTAAAATCAGGCTAAGTATTATTTTTAAGAAGCTAATGAGTACTTATGGTGTATTCTGAAGATGCAAAGAACAAATAGAGTTATTGCATATTAAGGAAACCTCACACACTATCTCAGCCTACAGAAGAATGTATGTATAATAGATGGATTTGTTGCCAATATTATGACTGGACTAGTTATACCAGTATGAAGTTTGCTTTCTTCTCACCCTCATTATAGTTCAACAAACTAATTCCTTTATTGATGATATAATGTGCATCCCCGTGCTAACAAATTATTTGCTGTGTGCAATTGATTTCTGCTGCTGTAATCACTACACACAAATATCTTCTGTATCATTGCTCTGTAGAAAAATATGCCTATGAGCAAGATTATATGGAGTAATAGTGTGATTACTCAGCTTCTATGAAGTTATCTACCTGCTTGACCTCTGTGCAGCCTTTACAGCAGGTTTATACAGATATGCTTCAGGAATTTATCCACCTACACTTTGTAAAACACCTTGTTAAACCACCTTCCATCTCAGCCTGAGGATGAACTTCCAACTACTTCACGGAGAGGGTTGTGTCTAAGAGTAATTGCTTAATTTAGGAGAGCCAGCCACCTTCCCTTTTTAGTGATACTACTCTTCCAAAGTGAATTTCACACTGGTAAAAGTCTCAAATCAGCAGTTCTGTGGACTGGACTCCTCACCTGAGTACAAGCCTGGTAAAAGGAGCGGCACAGATTTCCTCTGTGACTGAAATCTGAGCCCTGGGAAAGGTAATTTGCTCCCTACACCAACTCAGATCTCAAGTTTTATACTGAGAGGGTGGACAAGGGGTGCAAGCTACTGAGTCACTGCATCTACAGTCTCCTGTCCACCAGGACCATGCCTGAGTGCACTCCACAGCTGTTTCAGATGCTTTTGTCCCGCTGCACCAAAATAGGTACTCGCTTCCTGCTGGTCAATATTTGCTCCAAGAGGAGAATTAAAGGAAATGAGCAGCACATGGATTTGAGGTAACAGCAAACTACCACTGACACAGCAACCCTGGCACAGTGGCCAAGCTCACCTGCTATGGCTGCTTCACACAGATTCCAGATAAAGGTTTGCTGGAAGGAAGGAAGCCTTTCTCACCAGCTCCCAAGCAGAGGGGTGGATGCTCCCAGCTCCCCAGCCACGCTGGAAGCCCAGCTCTCAGGCTCAACACAGTCTCAGAGCAAAGAGGCAGCTGCTGCTTGACATTTCTCTATATCTGATCTTTGGCACCACCCCGGCAGCAGCAGCAGCAGACAGGATGCGTTACTGCAGCTGAGCATCCAGCCTCTCTTGTTTATCCTGCTCCATAAAACTGTCTTGTATAGGTCGTTACTGGCCCTGCCTGCATTTGTCATGAGGCCATTTTGCTCTGGTGTTTCAGATGTGACTGATAAGCACTCGTGCCTGAAATGTTTCAGATTCACAGCCCCTAGATATCCCCAGGTACAACAGTTACACACCAATCAAAAGCAAATGCCTTTCAATCACGAGAAGAGAAATGTTTCTGCAGCATTATGCACAATTACGTGCTCAGCTGTTATGAATAACTCTGAAGCTCCTGCTCCAAGACTATTTCAACCATATGTACCACTTGCTCAGCCACTTTCTGCTCTCTTCTCAGAGAGGGAAGGGTGGGAGATGCCATTACCAGTGCAGAAACAGCCATTATTTAAATCACCTGCAGCCAGAAGGATGATTTGGACTCTATATAGCTGTAAAATATACAGCTATAATATAAACCATCAAGTCACCTCTGAGGTATTAAACTGAATCCGAGTGAAGATTGGACAGACCCAGCAAGTTCCACCATTCAAAACAGACTTAGAAATCTATAGATGTGATGCATCCTCATCACAAAGCTCTCTCAAAAAATCTCCCCTTTTCCTGAGCCAAAGTTGTCTGCCACAGGAACCCATACAGGTAACAGTACCTGGGATGTTCTCCTGCAAAACCCACAGCCAGCCTTTCAGGAGAGAGCTCAGAGCTGATCAGCAGCTCCTCTGGGTGAGGCTGCCCAGTTGATACTGATCTCACTTGTTTCAGGTTTGCCAGGGCTGGGTGCTGAGCTGCGAGTGATGTCCCCACACACCGGCAGGGTGTCCTGAGCCCTCTCCTGTGTGCCAGTGTGACCTCATGTGCAACTGGTCCAGAGTCAGCAAGCAAGGCAAAATTGGCAAAAAAAAGTCACTGAATCCCAGAATGTGCTGAGTTGGAAAGGACCCCCAAGGATCCTGGAGTCCACCCCCCAGCCCTGCCCAGGACCAGCCCCAAGAGTCCCCCCCTGTGCCCCAGAGCATCATCCAAACCCCCCTGCAGCTCTGGCAGCCTTGGGGCTGTGCCCACTGCCCTGGGGAGCCTGGGCAGTGCCCACCACCCTCTGGGGGAAGAAGAACCTTTGGCTGAGCTCCAACCTCAGCCTGCCCTGCCCCAACTCCAGCCCTTCCCTAGGTCCCACAGAGCAGAGATCAGTGCCTGCCCCTCCCCAGGGGGTTGTCCCTGCAATGGGGTCTCCCCTCAGTCTCCTCTTCTCCAGCTGAACAGGTTGGAAGGGACCACAGTGGGTCAATAAATGGCACAATTATCTGCAGGTTTTTAGGATCACTTGGCTCAATGTGAATGGCTTAGCAGTGGAAGGAGGGTATGAGCATCCATCCTTCATGACCAGATCAGAGCAGGTGGTGACAGCCACCAAGGGATCAATGACTGGGAGGAAATGTTGTCTAGGAGCCTTTTCAGACCTCATCTTCTGTCTCCAGCATCACCAGGTGAATGCAGCCACAAGGGTCAGATGGAGCAAAGCCCTCAGCTCGTGTTTCAACTTGTCCTGCATCTGCACAGGCACTCCAGACACGCACATCTCTGTGAGCCCAGCACTAAGCCCTCAGGACCACTACACAACAAGAACAGAACGTGTGTCCTACCTAAACTGCCCTCTCAACAGGAGCAAGAGCAAGTCATGCAAGGACAAAAAAAATAGGCCATTTCTCTTTTGTATACACGCGAATGAGTAGTTGGTGCAATTAACTCTGTAAAAAGGGGGTTTTCAGTGAGGAATGTTGTTTATGCTTCTAATTTTAAGGTGTTCAGTGATGCATTTAGGACAGTGGTACGTACCTTGTGAGTGGTACACACATGCTCACATACCCTGGTTGTCTGACAAAGGAAGCCATCAATAATTGCTGAGCCTATGAGTGTGAATTGTATCTTGAAAGGAACTAAGAGACCTTGAGAGCACTAAGGAAAATAAAACTCAACTGGGAAAGACAGTAACCTGACAGTTTTCCCATCCAAAGATGTCTCTCAGTTTCTTAATTGCACAGGTTGCTTCTGATTACATCAGGTAGCACCAGAAGTAGGTTACTCTGCAGAAAGAGGTGACAAAATAAGCAGAATTTCAACTACAGTATCTTTGATCTAGACTGTGGCTCACCAGGGCTCTCATTTCTGACAAAAATAGAAAAATTTGAATCATCACATGGCAACACCACCATCAATGTGACTACTTCATCCACTGATCCATGCTCCAGGCTCTGGCTGCTCCTCTTGGTCACTACAGTGACGACCAAACTGGAAAGAGGTTTCAAAGATGAGGAAGTGAGTGCACAAAATAGAGCAAAAATATTGGTTAAAACCTGGTTAAAATATACAGTAAATCCTCTGAGGGACAGGTGAAGAACACAAGAATATGAGATTAAAAACTCATCTGTATATATAAAACTCACTATATGCTATATCCTGTGAAAGAACCTGGCCTTCACACAATGTAACATTCAAAAATCAGCAGGCAAGACTGGTGTATATTTAGAAAAATGGTAGGTGCTTATCTGGGACAGGCATAGCCAGTCAGCTTACTCTGCCAGCAGTACAGTCAAGTACAAGGGTGTGATGGGGTTTGGGCACTCCTCTTTTTGCTGTTTGTTCTAGCAAAGATACTATTCGTCATGAGAATACTCCCCTCACTAAATATTCCTGGAAAAAAAATCACAAAGAAATACAGAGAAGACATCTGGTTTTCCTTTTGCCACAAGAGAAATTATACCCAGTGAAGCCCAAAAAGGCCGGATAAAACTGTTTAGAGACAGAGTTTTTAGCCTTTAAACAGCAAGGTATTTATTGGTGCAATGTTGGGGACCCCCCAGCTCGTGCTGGACAAAGAGTTCCCAAGTTTTCAGTGAAAAGCAAGACTATTTATACAATTTTGCGTAGAATTACAACATCTTTTCATGCATATTCATAATATTACAACATCTGATTATAATATGCATAATAGGTGGAGAGTAGGTGGAGCCTGGGCGTGGTCATCTCTTTTGGGGAATTTTGCAGGGGTACATCCTGTTGCCTTCATCTCTAGGGGGCTGCATCTTTACTCCTCTCCATCGTGAACTTTTCAACTTTCTCTGTTTTTGCTGATTCTTGGAAGGAATCTTGGACTTGGGCCTCTGTTCCCTGCTCTGTTTCTTAATGTTCCTGTTCTGCTCTTTGGTGTATCTTCCTTAGTTCCCTTATCTCTATGTACTTGTCTTTCAGGGCATAATGACCCAGAATTTGTCTTTTAACTAAGCATTTTCTCATAGAGAGTTCTCAGCGTTGATATTCTAACCTAACTTTTAACTCTTAGAGCCTCTGTTCGGCTTCACCAGGATAGAAAATAGTGCCATGAACTCACAGAAAAGAGCACCTCGACTTGCATCATGGACATAAGAGGGGTGTCAGGTGCCAGGGTGTACCTGTTTCTGCAGGACAGGAGTCATGAACATCTCCAAGATGGAAAAAGCCTGAACAGCCAGAGGCACCAGCAGCAGGCACAGCCTGCCTGGCATTTCCACAGGCAATGATCCATTTGACTATTTTTTTGAACACAAATCATAAGTTCAAGGGCCTCAGTAAGTGGGTGCCCTCCATAGGGCACACTGGAGGATGTTGATTTTCACACAGCACCTTGGGAAATGGAGAGAACTCAGTTAATGCTTTTCTTTTTTCCCCTTTCTCTCTGCCCTACCCCCTCCTGCCACCATCTCCACCACCACTAAGTTGCTGCAATTTCTCAGAACAGTGACAGTGAAAGGCATCAAACCCTCACCCTTCCAGGTCCAAGAATATCTCCCCAGCACTCCAGTGCAGCAGCCTGGGGTTGGCTTTTAGAGACGCTCAGCTGACTTACCTTACATGATTAACACTTAAGGTAGGTCTGTTTTCTAGTTCAAATAAAAGCCCAAAGATGTTGTCAACTCCTTTTTTGTTTTACTTCCACACTAGTCCTCCACATGTCAGCCCCACATGCTGACCCCTGGCACAGAGTCCTCGTTCCCCACACCTTCCAATGCCCAAATATCACACAAAAAAGAGATTTATTCCCCTTCAAAGACAAGGTAAGGCACACCCAGATGAGCACCTCAAAGATAGAGAGAAAAAGCACCAAGTGGTCAAGAAGACTGAGTAAATATCAGCATTTTTTATTTTTGATGCTGCCAGATTTTAACCCCTTTTGGTGTTCAGATTTGAATAGTAGTTTCTGAGGAAGCACCACAGGAAGTGGCTTATAAACAGCAGAAAGTCACAGGGTCAGATAAAACCCACTCCCACAGCCACATGCAGGAGAAGGGGTGATGCCTGGGATAATGGGGGAAATTAAAACTGTGGAATATGAAATTATATCCAGAGTCCTTCATGATTCCAGGGTTGCTAAGTTCAAGGCAATGAATAAATAAGAGAAATTCAAACCCAAGCAAATCTCTAGGATGAAGCAAAATTCGTTGCAGGGTGCTAGAGCAGATTTGAGGAAGGAAATGTGTGTGCCAACAGCAATTACTATGGAGAACTCACTGAGCACAAGTCTAGAAGACTGGAAAATTGGAAAATAACAAACCAAATGTGGTATCAATATGCAAAAAATGAGAGCAAGCCTGGCACAGGAAATTACAGGGCTATCAGCTTAATATTCATTACATATAGGAAAACACAAGGTCCCCATTGTATACAAGAGTGTAATTAAATCAAGGGGGTTCAGCTGAAATCAACTGCTTGTGATGTTTATGAATCAGCAGCAGATTCAAAATGCAGCCACAGCCTCAGCATCCAGCCCAGAGCCTGGGGTTATTTGGTACAAGCTACAAACCAGCCCTGGGGGGAGTTTTCTCCCAGACACTGTAAGTTTAAAATCTCTCACTGAGACGTTTGTGGTTTTTTTTCACATTGCATGTGATTCAGTGCTGAGGAGGATTAGCACAAACAGGCCATCTGAGGACAGTGTCTGGGGGAAAATGTTATGGGCTGATTTACTGATTAGTGCTTATTTATTTGCTGCTTGGAGCAATGGCAGTGAAGCATATCTCTAATTCCTCCTGCTTCTTCCCCCCTTTCTCCACAGCAGTAACATCTGCAGTTACCCACCTGTTTCCTGGGAAATATGGAAAGCAATGCCAGACATTCACAGAATCACAGAACAGGTCAGGTTGGAAGGGACCACAGTGGGTCATCTAGTCCAACCTCCCTGCACAAGCACATGGCACAGAAATGCATCCAGATAATTCTGGAATATCCCCAGTGAGGGAGACTCCACACCCTCCCTGGGCAGCCTGTTCAGTGCTTGGTCACTGCACAGGGAAGAAGTTTCTTCCTCATTTTCAGGTTGAACTTTGTGGGCATCAGTTCCTGCCTGTGGCCTCTTGTCCTGTTGCTGGGCACCACCAAGGAGACCCTGACTTCATCCTCTTGACACCCATCACCATTCAAAGGGTCATCACTTGATGCCTGTGGAAAGACACTCTTGTATTTTTCCTGCTCATCTTGTAAAGTCACACAGGTTTTTACTTTCAGAGGCACTGCCAGGCTTTGCAAGGGGAGTGATGGTAACATTCACCTTCCCAATGTCTGCTGAACCAGCAATGCTGAGGTGCTCCCATCCAAGGCCAGAGCCAGGATTTACATTGAGACTGCACTGCTGGGCAAGTGGATCAGAAAACTCTGAATCAGCATCCCAAGTCCTGGGAAATACCAAGGATGCAGCTTAACCCTCACATGAAGAACTTCAGAGAAATTCTTTATCTGAAGGCTGAGCTGCATCTTGTTGCCCAGAGAAGCTGTGCCTGCCCAGTCCCTGGAAAAGTTCAAGGTCAGGCTGATGGGGCTCTGAGCAACCTGGTCTAGTGGAAGGCATCCCTGTTGGAACAAGGTGAGTGTTTCTGACCCAAACAATCTGGTCCTGTGAGCTGAATGTGTTTGGCCAGGTAGGTGTTCCAAATAATGTACATTAATCCTCACCTTCTTCTCCTTTGCAAGAAACAGGTAGAAATGTTAATAAATATTTCAAAAGCTCCTACAGTGCACCTTGTTTTCAGAAAGGCATCCCACAATCTTTTACTACCTCCAAGAAGAAGTACGAATGAAAACAAAGAGCCTATTTTAAGTGTGCAAATACCAAACATGATTTTGAAACACAGAAAGAAGTGCCAGAGGAAAAATACAAGTCTTTTCACTTTCATCACAAATTTCTTGTATCAAGAAAAACATATGGAGAAGTGACGCAGAACCTGACTGTGTTTTTTAAGTCAAAATGAGATCTTCAAAGAAATATCCTCTGAATTTTTGTATTTATACCATCAACACTGGATAAAAAAGCTTGCCATTCATTTATAATGAGTTAAAATGAAAATCCCACAACAGCCCAGATCTGGAAAGGATTTAAAATATAGGTCTTTGTTGTTGTTGAGGCGGCCACGACAAAAATCAGGCGTACATCCCTGTGGATAAAAGTGAAGGAATAAGGTTTAAGGTTTATTTATTCTTCACACAGCCGCTTTTATAACTTTCTTAAATGTATGTGCACTAACATTGGTGCTCATTACACCCAAACAATCACCTATTGGCCACAGTTATAAACTACTGACTCTGTACAAACTCATCCAGGTTCCTTATCTTGTGCCTCTCCTGAGTTCTCTCAGTCTCTGCAAGTTGTTTCTCTTCACGGGTACACAACAGTCTGGCCAAGGTCAAATTCTTCTTCCTCCATCAAGGGATCTGCAGGCCTGGTGCAGCTTCCCACAGGTCCTGATTTCAAACCCCATTTTGTGCAAGGCCAGAAACTGAACTTCAATGATCCTTCCATGATCCTTGTGGGTCCCTTCCAACTCAAGATGTTCTACGACTCTGTGATCACCTGTGGAGAGTCAGCCAGTTCTTTGGGGACTTCTGTGAATTTTGCAGATTGCACAGTGAACAGGAACAGAGGGAAGGCCACGGCCGCAAGTCCTGGCCACAGGGGTCAGCCTGGTCCTGAGGGCAAATGGAAGAGGCAGCAAGTGAAGAAAGGTCACTTCTCATGGTCATTTCTAGTTACCAAGGAGTCTCAGCCTTGCTCCAGCTCTTGTCTGCAAAGGTCTGGGCTGAGCACCAAGAGCAGTTTTGGCAGCAGCTTGTACAGTGCTGACAGAACTTGGAATAGTTAAAATTCACCTCACAAGGAGGAAATGAAAATCCTCAAGGCCACAAATTAAAAATTGTGACTTGATAGAACAAAAATTTATAAATAGAAATATTTATTTCCTGCAAAAATCCTGTGGACTGAGTATTGGAAACTAATTAGTGGACTGAATCACCAGAAAAAAAAAAAAGCTCTTTTCCTGTTACTCATGAGAAGATATTACTTTTCTAGCACTTTTCCTTTGGCACTCGTGATCAGCACAACCCTGTGGGCACTCTGCAGCCCCTCCTTGGTTGCATTTTCTTCCTATTCCAATAAAACACAGTAAGGTGAAGGACAAAACTAGTCATTAGCCATTGCTTTTATAGCAGCAGTAGCTGCACACTGTCTTTTTCCTCCTGATTATATGATCATGGAGCAGGAGGATGTCAGTGCACCTGAAATGCTTTGTTAAAAAAGCCAGTTCCACCCAAAAGGACTTTCATGGAATGATATAATGGTTTGAGTTGGAAGGGACCTTAAAGCCCATCTCATTCACCCCCTGCCTTGGGCAGGGTCACCTTCCACCAGCCCAGGTTGCTCCAAACCCTGTCCAACCTGGCCTTGGACACTTCCAGGGATGGGGCAGCCACAGCTTCTCTGCCCAACCTGTGCCAGGGCCTCCCCACCCTCACAATGGAGAATTTCTTCCTAATATTCCATCTAAATCTCTCCTCTTTTAGAGTGAAACCATTCCCTCTTGTCCTATCACTATCTGCCACGTAAAAAGTCACTCTCCCTCTCTTTTATAAGCCTTCCTTACCTACTGGAAGGCTGCAATGAGTTGTCCCTAGAGCCTTCTACTTCAAAGCAGAGTCTTTCCCACTAAATTCATTAAGAAGATAAACAAAAAACAAAATAACCTCTGACCCAAGCAGATTTTTGCACAACCCCATGTAAACAGGGCAACCTCAGAGCTCATCACTGGCTGTCACAAAGTGCAAGTGACCCCCGAGCAGGAGCCAGGCCATCGCTCAGTGTCAGCAGAACTCCTCCAGTGGGATCAGTCTGCAGGAGGCTTTGGCTTCAGCCAGCAGGGAAATCAGCCCCAGTGTCAGCACTGTGGTGGCACAATACGTTAATGCCGTAAAAAATCAGGACAAAATAAAGTGATCAGAATGCTTAAGACCCACATTTGCAGAGTGCAGAGCCTTTCCCTTTGAGAGAAAAATCTCTTTTATTAAATTTAGAAAAACGGCGAAAGTCTGCGAAACAAAAGGAATATAACGAACAGGAAAATTTAATTACAGCATGTGTTGGGTGTCCAGGTCACACAGGATCCCCAGGAGCACACCTCGCAATTCAAAAACCCCGCTTTTAAACCTTCTCATGGTCCAACCCCATTTTACAACATGGAGGATGTTTCTTCTTCTCGGATTGGCTCTTCTGTGCCCCCACCCATGCCAGGGGCAGAGTTTCAGGCAATATGTCAGCCTCCATCTGGCCACATGGTCAGTCACCTGGCACGAAGTTGCATCAGCTCTATTCCTAGTTAATATGTAATTGCCCTTTTCCCGAATGCTTAATCCCTGGCATACATTCCAAAACTGGACTGGATGCCTTGCAACTTCTGTGAAATGCCTATAGGTTAATAACAATCAAAACCAAAAATAAGTCTTAGGTTAGTAACTTTGGTTCAGTTTATTTGCTTGTAATAAAACCGGTTTTTCTACTTCTCATCCCTTGGTGACTGCACCCACACAGAAGCACACAAACAAAAATTGGTGCTCACTGCTGCTTCTGGATGAAAACCAAGGTCCCAGGGTTTGCAGTATGGATGGATCTGTGTGGACCAGCTTCTGCTGGATTGCTCAGTTTTCTCTCAGGACATGGAGAAGACACACACTGCAGCCTCCCCAGGCATTGTTGGGAACAGCCCTGGGACAGCTCAGAGAGCAACAAGGAACCAGCAAAAACTTCTGAGAAAAGGCAGGAAGACTCTTCTGCACAGACAGGAGAGAAAGGCTGTGAGGGATCATGTGAGTGCTCTCCACCCTGAGGCCTCTTTGGGCATCCCCTTCTAGTTGTGATCTTGGGCTGTTGAGTCATCACACTGCTGCCCAAGGTCACCATCCACCCCAGTGAGCCAGACAAGCAACACAGTTCTTGTAATTCCCTGCAGAAATCAGTGTGATGAGATACAAACTAGTCCTACAAAAACTGGCGCAGTCGAGTGTAGGGCTGTTCAGAGAAGGCACTGCTCTTTTATTACCAAATTAACTATAAAACCCACATCCAGTTCACTTTCCACATCAAAGATCATAATCTCCATACAGAGGGTTGATGAAAAAGGAGGTACTTAAAAAACACATTTTAAAATTTAAAACACTACTAGCACTGATGCTTCTTGCTTGTAAAGAACTCTGGCTTTTTTGTCTTCTAAAGTACACCAAGATCTCATTTGCAAACTACAACTGCTCACTGCTCTGGGTTTTGCTGGCTGCTCACTTACTCTTTGGGGATTTCATATTCTTCTAAATTTTGTAAATGGACACTAAACTGGAGATGAACATTATAAAACACATTTCAATCACCCTCACAATTTAGACTAATTCATTGGCAACTGTACAAAATGCTATTTACAAGGTACTTTCATCAGCTGGTATCTGGCATTAAGTATTTTGAATCAATCTACCATCATTTTCATCTCTTATTTTTCATACAAGGGAAATTATTGATCGAAGCTTTTGAGACTCATTTAATATACTGGAATAGGCTTTAAATTTTCCCTTGTAAACCTCAGTGGAGATTAGCAACTCTGTCTTGCTTAATGCAACACAAATCAGTCTCCCTGGTGAGACCACAATATTGAACATGACATCATGACCACTTTACTAGTTGATGGGCCCTGAGACAGGCACCTGCTGGAAACTCCCCAGGGACTCCACACTGGAGTGTGGTTTGAGTTAATAGGTGCCATAAAGGGAAAAATCATAGAATTGTTAAGGTTGGAAAGGACCCTTAACATCATCAAGTCCAATTGTCAACCCAGCACCACCATCATGTTCACCACTAAACCATGTCCCCAAGTGCCATATCCATACAAATTTTGAACATTTCCAGGGATGGTAACTCCCCCACTTCCATGGGCAGCCTGTTCAAGTGTTTGATAACCCTTTCCATGAAATTATTATTTTCCCTCATACGCAATCTAAGCACCCCTGATGCAACTTGAGGCGATTCCCTCCTTTAACTCTCAGAGACCATTACAGTCTCACAGAGTAATACCCAGGATGGATTTGGGGGGAGGCAGACATTTTTCATTGCTCCTATCAAGTTTGCATTCAGTTTTTGAATTACAAGGTATTTTGCATTCAGTTGCTATTGTGATGGGTGTATTCAAATGCTCGATTAGATCTCTGTATGCTGAGGACAGAAAGCCTGGCTGAATTCTGATGAACTTGTTCTTGAATAAATAAGCAAAAACATCACTGAATAAGATACTCAGCCAGCTTCAATAAATACATATGGTACAAAAACAGCCAACTAGACAAACAGAATATATCAGACTGGAATGAGCACTGATGATTTTATAATGACTCCAGCAGCCTATTAGATATTACTGTAAAAAACAGTATGCAAATGTCTGAGTCCAGTTTACAGTAAAAAACAAGTTATGCTCCTGTTACCAAAGCAGCAGTGAGCAATCCAGCACGGTGTGCCCTCCTCTCCCTTATCAAATTTAGGCTGGGTCTAATTGGCAGGCATGGGCACAGCAGCACTGCTGGATGCAGATTCTGCAGGTGATGCTTCCCCAGGCAGCACAAATTCCAGAGGACATGGTGAAACTGCATTGGAGAACACATCAGATAAGGACAGATAAGGATGGGCTGAGTGGGAATATGAAAGGAAACACAAGACGGAGCAATATGAAACTATATGGAGGAAATAGAAGACTGCAAATGCTACTACAAGCTAAGCCCAAAACAAGATAAAAGCTGCTGTGAAGTCCCCAGTTTGTGTTCAATGCCAAACTAGAGACTGAATCTGCTCCAGAGCTGCACTTCCAGTGGTCCATTTCCTGGGCCAATTTGTGTGCAGGCTGATACTTTCAGTATGTTTCTGTACTAATAGAGAAGAATCATAGGATAAGTAGAGCAAGGTAAGTACATATGCTGCCATTGTTTTCTTGCAGCATAATAGCATCATCAATGAAGCCTGAATGCAGCCCAATTAGCACAGGGTAATTAGAATCACGGCTGCTTCTTCATTTACTCTTGCACACTAGGATGAAGTATTGGTTGCAGTATGTGGGGCTGCAATCCTATAGATAATGCCCACCGTGAAATGCATGTATCCTGTTCTCTCACCAAAAGAGACAAGGGAGACATTAAATTGCCTCAAGCTGCTAAAATTTCCATTTTGGCCTCACTCAGGGAATTCTTCATCTTACCCAAAGAATACCTAAGCACAGGCTATGTTCCCGAGGGATTAGCACACCTGTAATACCTGTTGCCTTTAAAGGCAGATAGAAGCTTTAATAAAAGATTTGATTTTCTAAAAGACATTATCTTTTGGCTTGTAACTTTTAACAAGTTGCTGACTGCTGCTGCTCAGAGCTAAGAGAAGCCTCAGGAACTTGATTGAAGAAATCCTGTGCAATTGTCCTGTGTGGTTACAGGGCTGTCCTAGGAAAGAGCAGATATTTGGAGAGGGGTCTTTCAGAGTAGAATTTGTGGAAGCTGGCTGGGCTGTGGACTATTTATAACCCATCCACCGCTGAAGAGTCTCTTAATGCTTCTCCGGACTTAAATAGCTACGTTTTATGGCCCATTTATGGCCCATTTCAACAAAGCAGTTAAACATGTTCCAGGACTGCTATCTATATGTAAGTACAGAAATGGTATTTGGTTGGCACCGGGGCTGCCCTGCCCACCTGGCTGCACAGCCCCAGCACCACAACCGCTCACGCCACACTGGGGGCACCAGGCTGGGGAGCAGCACACTCCGAGCAGAGGGCACAGCATGAGGCTCACCCAGTGGGACCCTCTGTCCCTTGAAAACCCAGCCTGCAGCGCCCAGAGGTCCCCGGCAGCGCCACAGCCCCGCTGGAAGGGCAGATGCTCTTATGTGTTGCATCTCCCCTGCTGCTCCCAGGACCTGCAGCACACTGCCAACCTCACACCACAAGTCACAGCAAGCAAACACAGTTCAGTAGGATTTATGCCAAGGCTGGAAAGGCAGAGGTTAGTGGACTGGTCTGGAGGGGCTGAAAACTCAGGAGATTTTTCATGTGTTTTTTTCACATATCCCCCAGGAGAAGGAAATCACATAAGGCAGGTGGGGGACATGCTACTTTCTATGACTAGAAATGATGCTACGGGAAGAAAGGGCATATAAGGAGAAGTATTACATAAGATGTAGGTTTTACAAGCTTTATAAAGACTCTTAGCACTTGCTAGTGGCAGGAACCTCCCCGTGGGCCAACCAGTCTGAAATGGGAAGGATAGAAAAGTGCCTTCCATTTAAAGAAATGGGCTGTGAACGTGCTGTCAATGTCTGTGATTCTTTTTATTGATTTACAGTGTGCAAGCCATAAATCACTCTACCTTTTACTGAGCCCATAACTATGCATCAGTCTGTCAGGGAAACTCCTCAAGTTTTAAGGGGGATGTGCAAGAAAACAGATTTCTCTTTCATTGACTGGGCTCATCGAGGGCTGGAGTTAACACACACACGGTGGGATGGATACCTATAGACAAAACAGTTAATTTGAACAGCTGCCCATATCTGCTGCTCTTTATCTCTCCTGGGATTAATCTTTGGCTACAAAGGGACAGATACAAGCCATACTTCAATTAGCAGCCACTGCACAGGGGTTTGCCTCTGTTACCAAACAGATCTCACGTGCTCAACCCCATCTCCAGAGCAGTCCAGCTGCAGAAGGGCCTCTAATGGCATCAAATTCTGGGGGGGCATCTTGGCTGAGAGTAGAGCTGTGAGCTGGGACAGAAGCAGCATTTGTCCTAAAGTTGGATCTGCCCAGGGCAGCAACATAATCCATTCTGCCAGAATCTTTAAAAAAATAACAAAATGTGTCAATCTTATAACAGCTTTCAGGCCAAAACTTATGCTTAATGAATTTATAGAAAAATTTCCAGTTGGCTTCAGTTCGAACAAGGTTTCCACCTGCTCTTTCCAATTCTCAAGAAGCAGTTCTGCAGAATTACATAGTTCAGATTTGGTTCATCCACAGCATTCAGTAGTTACAGTCTTGGTACAAAAATATTACCTGAAGGCCAAGATTTAACTAAAGACTCCTACAAAATCCAGCTGTTTTCTGCGGAGCATCCCTAGCTAGGTGTTCAAGGTTCGGTCCCAGTGAAGTCACAACCTCCTCTGCCGTGGGACCAGCACTCCGCTATAAGGATTTTGGGGTGCTGCATGAAGCTGGGATGTGTGGACTTCACCCACACAGGGAGCTGGCAGAGCACCATCTACTGGCACGGAGAAGTGTTCCTCTCTTGGTGGGTCCTGTCATGCTTGGGTTGTTTTATGTTTTAAATAACCTTGCTGATCTGCCTCGTAAGGCATTTCATTCTTTGTATGCTAATTCAAGCCCAAGGCAAGAATCCGTTCTTCTTCAGCAAAAGCCCTACACACCTTCAATCCAGCCTGGCATCTGAGTCTTGCACAGGTGTAAAATTAAGGTGTGATTTAATGCCTTGCTGAAGGACTGCTTGCTGCAGGAGCACTGAGCTTGCTGGATTGGGACCTTGCTGCTTTAAGGTTTTCTGATTAAACATCCCCACCAGATTGCACTGCAGGAGGCTCCGAAGAGCAGTTCTCTGCCAGAGTGAAGCAACTGGGATAATTCAGGTCTTTTGCTTGCTCAGGGCTGATCACTGAAGGGGCAGAAATTAATTTCCTATAGACACAGGCATACTTTTTTCACTGCCTTGGCAAATGCAGTTGTAAATAAGCCATTACAGGAGCTGATTTTTATGATGCGTGACTTTGGCTTGTCCCAGCGGGAGATATTTTATGAGGCATTTACATAAACATATACAAATCAAAACAGCCAGCTGTGCTCCTTCTGTACCTGCAACCTACAGATACTTCAGCTAATTCCAGGTTCACATAACCAGTGACCCCGAAATGGAACCAGGTTGAGTGTCTGGATGGACAAACTGAAACGAGATCTGATTCAAATCCCCAGTCCCAAAACTTTGAGTAGCTGTCTCAGCACACAGCAGGGCACTCTGAGGCACACAGAAATAAAAAAAACTATCAGATTCCCTTTGGTGCCTGTCTGTGGGGATGATACTGCTCATCAGGATTCCAATCCCTCTAAAACGATTGATTCAGAACTTACTTGAAGTGGAGGTTTTAGTCTCTGTTTTAAGTGTATTTTGGGTGTTACTGGTGGAAACTCAACAGTCAGAAAGTGTGATCACCACGTCAGGATGAGAAACAGTGTAGGTGTGACACTGACATCATATTTTCTCTTGAAGGACCTGGATGGTGCAGGACTACATTTTAGATCTCAGTGCCTAAAATCTCTAGAACTCAGTGCCTAAAATCACTTATTTGTTCCTTAAATTCACAAAGGTTTATTTAGCTCATTCACCTTGGCCAAGGGCAGGGAAGGTGCGACAGCTGGTGGGAGATGCTCCCTCCTTCACCCCGCCACACACGGTCCCTGAGATGCCCCAGAAAGAGCCACACAGAGACCGCAGGAGAGGAAGCAGAGAGGGAGTTTATTAAAATGGGAAGGGGTATTTAAAGGTTTTAGGGGGATTCTAACTACTACCAATAAGAATCCAGGGATAACAACCAATGGGAAAGGATTAACTAAGGGTCAATAGGGGAACTTAAACAGAAACCTTCAAGGACCAATTCCTGAAGGCTTAGCTAGAGAGATAAGAGTTTTCTCAGGGCGTTTTGGGAAGAAGACAGTGGCTAAGGGAAAAAAGACAAGGAATCCATCTTTACAACACAATGAAAGCTTCCGGTTTTAAGACATTTTGGCTAGCTTCTTAACTTTCTTCACAGACCCTTTCCTTACATGATTTTTCCATTTCTGATGCTGCAGGTCCTCTGCCACAGGAAGGAGCCAGTGGTAGAAGATGAGCCCCTGATTTCTGCCTTGCCATTTCCTCCATCCACCTTCCCAATTTCCACCTCCCTCCAGATCTCTCCTCTTTATCCTAGTGGGCATCTGCCAGCTGGCCAGCTCTTTTTCACTTAATACTGCTATTTTCTTTGAAAACATCAATCTTGGGCAGTTGATCAAACACACACATGCCTCTGCCAGGAATCAGTCTTCACCTCAAACTGTTGCCTCCCCATCAGGCACTGCAAGTACTCAGACAGATTTTGCACTGTGCCCTCAAGCCAAGGCTGCTCTACAAGGGCAGTGTGTCCATCCTTTCCATCCCTCTGCACGTGGGAAGCCAGGCTGCTCTCGGGGAAAGGGAGAACTGATGATCTGGCCAAATGGAGCCAGAGGAGGTGTCTCTAAGGGCTGCCAGGCCAGGCTTAGCAGCTGATTGAGATGAACTAAGTTCTCTGCAGCCTGTTTTTCTTTAAGTGACAGAGACCCCTTCACAGGAGCAACACATACACCACTTGGCATCTTCCAGCCCTTCTCCCTTCCCCAGCTATGCCATGGCTACACTCAGCCTATTTGATCTCTGTTAATACATATAAAACCTCAAGCCAGCCGCTCCCTGAGCATTCAGGAAATGACAGCCAAAGTCTATTCAAGAAATTACATTCAATGGATGGGGAGAGAGAGAACACACTGCTTTGAAAGCATGGCCTGATTTCCTCTATTCCCATCAAACGGACTTTTCCAAACTCTTCTGCCCTTTCACCAGCTTTCAGAACAAGGTCAATCCTTTAACCAGCTGTGGTTGATTTCAGTGGGCTGTGCAGCCTGAGCAATAGGCTGTCCCTCCTCTCCACCTCTCCGGGGGTGTTCTCATTTGTTTGAAACTGCATCTGAAGGGCAACTGTTTCCTTTCCTTCTGGTGACCTGGGTGTATTCAGAGGACCACTGTATCCCTGTGCCCATCGCTCCAGACAAAGACCAAACTTAGATTGGCCATGTTGTCTGTAAGATTGTTATCTGGTTATCTGGCCTTTTAATTGCTCACTTAAAGAATGATGATTGGCTCCCTAGAAGGTTTTAGTATCCCAAAGGTGTAGGAAAGTGGGCTGAGGATGAAGAGCGCTTCCTGTACCATGAGTTGGAGTGGCTTTCACACTTCCAGAGGCATTCAGATTCCAAACTCTGTGCTCAGGAGGAGGCAGGACCAGCTAGGTATGCTTTGGGACGGGATCCAGTCAGCAAAGAACACAGGATGGGATGAGACAGCAGGTATCGGGAGGAAGATTGCTAATTCTGGCATTTGCAAGCCAAAAGGAACATTGCTGGTCTGCAACCACAGAATATTATTCCCACAGCCCTTCAGCTGGATGCTTCCCCATGCAGAAAGCACACAGAAAGCTCACACCCCACTTGCTTTCCACTTTTAGGGTTGAACATGCTTTGTGCAAGTTGTGTATGAGATACACTAAATTTAGAGAAAGACAAGGGTAGCAGCTTCTCTGGATTTCTAGGACTGAAGCACTCTAGTGCTACTCTGCTGATGAAGTCTTTCCACTTGCCCTCCAACCTGACTGACTGAACCATGGAGACAGGCTCAGATAGATACAAATGTCAAACCACTAAGCTTGATTACGCTTTATAAATGCCACAGTGGGAGAAAGGGAAGCCTTTCCTTCTTCACAAGCTATTGTCTTTAACTGGATAAAAGAGACAGCCTAGAAAGCATCACTGGTTCAAAATCACTCAGAAAGGTCTAACAACTGGCTTAATTTGAAGTTGGGAATCTGAAAGCTTTTACAGCAGTTTGCTGCTACGAAATCAACCCAGCCCACCACTTCAGGAGCTGAGTGGTCAGAACAAAGCATCATTTCGAAAAGCACTCAATGGTATTCTCATCCATTATTTCTGTCAATTTATTTATTTATTTCCCCCAAACTGGTGGATATTGATTACCCAGTCTACAGACCTGCATAGATCAATACCTGTTTTCAAAAGAATATTGTGCAAACCTAAAGAAATTAGTTTATTTTGTAATGGGGAAGAAACATGGTGTCAATCAGACCTCTGGACTTTCCTATCAAGGCAGAGCAGTGCTCCATGCTAAAGTACAAAAATACGAGACAGCAGAAATAGGCCAGGCTGGTAGGAAAAGGGACTTGTGTTTTATAGGAAAGGAGAGAGCAAGGAAAGAGGATTCCCTAAAGAACTGCCACTCCCTTGTGCTTTTCTTGCTACATCTTCTCCTTTCCTGTAGCACAAACGTGGCCCTTGGCTTCACAGTGCCAAGTAATTTGTGGTTTCACCTGGAACAGTGAAAGGAAAGTGATGCTTTTTCAGTCATATGCACAGCAGTTAATTAGACCCCTCCTATGTACTGCTGCAGGGCAATCAAAACCCAGCAGAACTAGAGGCTGAAATGTTCACATCTACCTAATTGCCAATAAAAATCAACAAGAAATGGAAGCTGACATCCCACAGATACCTTAAATTTTAACCTTAACCACAGGTTATTAGCATTCAATTGCATTATGAGAAGATCTGGGTGATACTGCTAAGACCTGGCCCTAGTTGTACGAGGTTGTTTAGCAGCACATGCAAAGAGACAGGCCTTTCTCTGAAGAGTTTGACCATGTACACTAGAAAAGGTGGTGGTGTCCTGATAATCTCCATAATAACCAACCAGAACTCATACAAAGGGTATAACATTACCTTATAACTGGCAAGTTTACTACACAATCAGGATATTTTCCTGAAGAATTTATTTGCTCCTGCCAGACTCCTCCATATACAAATTGTTTGTTGAATTTTTGTCACATAGCCTGGGAGCAACCAGCCCCAGGAGACGTGAGCTTTGCTGCTTTAACAAGCACTTTCAGGGGAAACCTTGCCAAGATCAGTGTTTGCAGTTAGAGGAGCAAAAGTCACCAAACTGTCCATCTCTTTTCCTTGGAACTGGCAAAGGCACCAAGGCAAAAAAACCCTACAAAAACAGTATCTGGAATTTGCTACTGTAAAATGAAAACCTTCGCCTGGCACAGGTGCCTCACAGGAAATTATGTTTCTGCTGAGAGATTCTTTGGGTTCCCCAGGGTACAGCTACATTACTCTTTCCTTTGCATTTCCTGTCCAAACTTGACTTTATTTTGCAGCAGTGCCAGGCTGGTGCAGCATTTCTGTTACTCTTAAACTGTGCCCCGTATGTGGCACAGCCTGTGCAATGCTCTGTACTGCTCTCCAATTAAGCTGCATAGCGAGAACATGTTGACATTGTTAAGGTTAATGACCTAATGATGAGCACCAGGAAACAGGTTTGCAATAAAATGCTCTGTACTGATTGCTTCCATGATGAATGCGAACAATATGTTGGACTGGGAACAATATGTTAAACAATATGTTGTGGTTTATCAATGTCAGGGCACGGCGCTGCAGCAGTGGCTGCTGCTGGGGATCCTTGGGAGGGTCACTTTGAAACCAACACACGGAACGCAGGGGAGGAGGGAGCAGGACCAGCCTTAAGGGATGCAGAGGGAGAGCCTGATCCAGCCCAGCTCAGGATCATCANCCCCAGAACCTCTTTTCGTCTTAAAAAGCCTTGCTTGGAAAAGTAACTGCAGGGCCTTGGTGCAGGTGATGCAGAACCTCAAAGGGCTGCTCTGTGCATCCCCAGGGCACAGGGAAGAGCCCTTGGAGGAGTCCACTGCTGCCACCCATGCTGTGCAGCTGCCTGCCCAGCACCAACAAACCCCACTGGAGCAGCACCCACAACACAAACTCCCCAAACTCAATTAGAGTAGTGAAGTAGCATGAAGGGACACAGAAACCAGGGGACACTCCAGCACCTCTGCTGTTGTCTGGGTTCAGCTAAACCAGAGATCAGAGGGCAGCACCAGGCTAATGGCAACATATTCATGAAAGCCCCAAGTCAGTCAGATAAAACAACCTTCTGCACAGCCCAGACAGAAGGCTTAGACTTGCAGCCTTTGGAAAGAAACACTGAACACAAGAGGAGCTCAGCTTAGTAAAAACAATGTCATTTCACATCAATACATGTAAACTTATTTTTCAAATGAAGAGAAATAAACAGGTAATCCTGTTAGCCAAAAGTTAGGCCACAATTTTAGAGCCACAAGGTGCACAATCCTAACTAGGGAGGGCATGGACAGCTTGACAACCTTAGCAGACAAACCCTCTACAGACACCCACTCCTTCCCAAGCCTTGGGCACGGTGACAAGACAAACCTGAAGACTCCCTTGGACTTACCCCACTGTACCCCACAGCCTCCCAGCTGAAGTGGAATTACAGTATGGGTGATTTCACTGTATGAAAGGAAAAGCCTGGCGTAGCTAGACTTCTGAGAGCTCCCTAAGCTCTGTGAGCTTGGTGTCAGCCTTCCAAGTTTGCCTTTTAGTAGATGTCAGTAGTGAAAGATGGCAGCCAGATTTCCTTGTGGCTAAAAGTAGGTGGCAAGTTTTGCAAAAGAAAATACCTAGAGCTGGGAGTAACCTGTGACCCCTTGGGCAAAAGCTGCCAATGAAATAGTTTGCTTTGGCATCAGTGATCTCACCAGAGAAGTGAAGTGAGGCTGGTAGAGACTGTCCAGGCTGATCTGTGGGCTCAGAGGAGATGGACAAGGCTTTAGACACCTCAGTCCCAGATTAGGAAAGCGAAGAGCTTCTCCAAGGGGGAATTCAGAGCACATTTGAGGAATGTATCCTTAAATCCCCATTGACTATAAACAGAGATGAAGTCTTTAATTGAATTAAGTGTGTGATATCTGGCAGTGCCAATATCTCCTCTCACCACAGGTGCTCATCCTGTCAAGGTCTTGTGTGAATTTATTTGCAGCTCATCTCCATAACAAAGGAGAAATATTTAGAGCGCTGGACTGGGAGTCAAGAGCCTGTGTTTCTGCCCCTAGGTCTGAGTTAAGAAAAATCATTTAGCTCAGTGATCCAGGAAAATGAGTGTCCTACATTTTTGCAGTGAGGCTGGATAACCATTTCAATTGTTCAGCTAATATATCTTGGGCTTCTTGGTCACTTGGGAGCTTAGAGCATGTTATTCTGCATCTGTCAGAGCCAGGTGGATTCTGTGCACTGCTGTCCTCAATGCATTTGAGGGATGCCTTCCCATGAAAAGTTCCCAGTAATACCCCTCTATTTAGGGTCTTCTCTGGAAGTCAAGCTTTCCCTGAAACTCTGGCTCCTTTATAAGGTATGGAGGGACTGAATGCAGCTCTGTGCTCTTTAAAAGCTACAAGCTCACTAACATTAAACATTTAGGTTTTTTCATCTAAGTATCAGAGTGGTAAATTTTTCATATTTGACTCGCAAAGTAAAGCAAAAATTGTATTCAATGGAAAGAAAAACATACTCTTTGTCAATACCAATCAGCTTTCAGAGCAAATAATTTAATTACAAATGAAAGAAAACAACAAAACCCAAAGAAAAGCCAGTCCTTCCTCAGATGCAAGAGCATGTCAGTTTGTTTCTAACTCATTTTGACTGGTGATACATCCTATATGATCTCCAAAAGTCATTCAAGTATTTATAATGACGTTAGTTGAAACAAAGGCTTGGAAAGACTCTGGCTTTATGGACTGAATTTCAAAACCATATGCAGGGATTTAGCTGTGTGACTCCCATTAAAAATCAGTAGGTTCCTGGAGGCTACAGTCCTGGAGAACTGACCTCTGCCAACTTGAAGCTATCTGTGTCATCACATTAAAAGTTGCATTGGTTATAGGTTAATGCTAAAACCCTCTGATGAGAACAAATAGCTTAAAAATTACCAAGGCAGAATTCACCTTGCTTCCAGTGCTCTGGAAACACAACACCAGCTATTTGAAGTTCAGATTCTGCATAATTCTTGAAAAAAATTCCAGCCTGTTTGAACTCCTGTCTGTCCTGAAGTCCACAGGTTTTTACCCTCTGGAGGTCTTATTTGCAGCAATCTCAGCAATTCTGGAGATTCAAAGAGAGCAAATGTAGGAAACACCTTGTCTTGGTAGGGGAGTGCCTGGAGGCTGTTGTTCCCTCTGACCTGGTGCAAATCATTCTTCTCCCAACACCCCCTTTCAGAAAAGGTGATGTTGGAAAATATTTGCCAGCTTCCTGTGCCTTGCCCATACCTTCCCTCACAGGTGAGGCATATTAGAAAGCATGTTCATATGCTGTAGTTGCATCACTTCAAACAGGCTGAGCCATTTATTCATGTGTTAGATGTCTCGGAAAGGAAAACAAATAGTTTACCACCTTGAACTATCATGACTGCAAATACGAATTCCATTGCCTATGGCAGGAATGAAATGTTCAGACAGATGGACTTCCAAAAGTAGCAAGGTTCTAGAAATCATCACTTCCCTGTGATAGCAAGTGTTCTCAGCCACAGCCCCTGCCCATGGGCAGGTCCAGCTCCCCGTGCTGGCTGAGCCCAGCTGGTTCAGGTGCTCTGGAACAGGTGAAGGGCTGTGACTCCCAAGGGGGGGACAGGATTAGGGCAAGTCTCCTTCCCTGACAGCAGAGTCTGCCCATAGGCTCTCTGGCAGCTCCCAAAAGACTGCAGCTTGCTGCTGCATGTATCAGACTAATCTGGTACTGATTGAGGAAAGGCAACCCAAAAGATGTCCTGAAAAAAGCCTGGCTCACCAAGAAGCAAGATCCAAAGAGCATTCCAAGGCCACCTACCACTGGCATCTCAGTGCCAGACATCCTACCTGAGCTACATCCTCCCCAGACAATGGGTGATTCATCCCATCAGTCCTGTATTTTGGAAGGGGGATGAGTCATGCTCTGAGCCTGCCAAACTGTCTTAAGGGAGCCTGGACACCTGATTTTTAGAGGAGTGGAATTGTGCAGGCGAGGGCTGAACTCTGGTTACCATAGTTATTATTTCATCTGCAAATCAAACTTGCAGTTGTTGGGTCTGTTGTGGGGCCTGTCCCTGAGCAATACTAATACAAAAAATCCCATTACATTCAGCAAACACCAGCAAAACTCATCATTTCCACCTGACACACGTCAGGTGGGATTGGGCCCTGTGCAGGAGCCTTCCAGTTCAGTCTGGGATCCTTTCATAAAAATGGCGAGTTCCCCCTTTGATGTGTGCTTATCTCCTGCTCTGTGCTTTGGAAGGAAAGGGAATCACCCTGGTTCCTGTGTGTTGAGGTATTTGCCTTGCTAATGAAGATGGTGCATATCCCCTTTTGATCTGCAGAAAAATGGAAAGTGAAAAATTAAAGCTGATTTCCACCACTAATATTGTCACTGAACATCCCTGGGGTGTCTGCTGGCGGTGATCTCTCTGTGTGCTGCTGCCATGGGAGCTGCTGCCAGCTGAAAACACAGCAGGTTGGTTGTCCCCAGTGGATGCTTTGAGTTATGAACCCCCCAATGCAGCACTGCCCTGACCAGCCTTGGTGCAAATCTTACTGAGTCCCCAGAACAGAGCAAAAAACCCAGCACCTTTAAACCAATGGATTCAATGTTTGCTTTAAAACTGGATGCCAGTCAAAGGAACATATTAGGAAAAACCTGGCATATGAAGCATCCCTTCCCTTCAGTCAGGAAGTCCTCTCCTTGGTGGGTTTGGGCCTGGGTTTGGGTGAGGTGGAAGCAAGGTGCACAGGGAATTTCATCACTGTGTTGCTTCCCCAGATACTAGATGGCCTGTGCACAGCACAAGCTGGTGGGAGGTTGTGCAGCTGAATCTGAGGATGAGGAGTCATTCAAGGGATGAAACATCTGCTGATGCAGAGCATAGACGGGATACAGATGAGCTTCTAAAAAACCATCCATCTCCTTTTAATGCAGCATCTCCTTCTCTCCCAAACTTCAGAATAATATCACATAGAACAGCAGAAATTGCTGTTGTCCTCTGAAACAAGAGATAAAAACTTTGTCCCACTGAATTTCCTGGCTATAGTCACAAAAAGCAGGCTGCGACTCTAAATATCTTGGAATCTGATATAAAATAGGTTATATAAAACTTTCCACAGTAGCATGAGCAGAAGGTACATCACGATCCTTAGACTGTACAAACAAAAGAGAAAATGTGGATAAAAGGGGCTAAAGCTGCAGAGGGACCCAGTGTTTGACGGAGCTGCCTCTTCTCCATGTCACTGAAAAGAGCTGGAGGACAAACACAGAGTTCACATGGTCAGGAGGTGCTGAAACAAGGTTTGCTCAAGTCTGGGCTTTTTGGTGTTTGTCAGCTCTTGTGTACTGACTCTCTGTCCTGTTCCCTGGGACAGAGGGAGTCATCCCACAGCGCCCGGGTCAGCCCAGTGTCCTGCAGCGCAGCATCGTCTCACTCGAGTCAAACTCCTTTTTATTGACCAGATCTGTAATGTGTGAAGGTCATCACCTCACTTCACACATCCCAGCAGGGCTGTATCTCCACATTTAGCCGCTTCAGTTTGTCAATATTAACATCTGTTACTATTTAACACCTGCCACTGCTCCCTCGCATGTGGGTTTCGCACTGAGCCACAGCCACCCAGCAGGGCTCCACCACAGCTCCCCTTCATCAGCTCACCCGAGCTGCCCCACCACTGCCTCGCTCATGTTCCCTGAGGAGAAGGGAAAACCCAGGAAGCAGCTCACCTGCCCCAGGGACAGACATGGAAAGTGCTGGAAGCTGTTGTTTCCTCTGACAGAGCTGTGAGCAGCAGCTTGAGCTGCGTTCCTGCCTTTGGCCACCAGATCAATTGTTTTTGCTGCAGTGGTGGGGCAAAAAACACAGCCCACAATTCCAAGCTATGAACTTCCTGTCAAGTTTCCCCACAGTCAGAGTTTGGCCTCCCCAGGGTGCTTGTTATTATGAAAAAGTAACAGCGTGTGAATGTTCACAGTTCCAGATATTTGTGTGGCTCACGATTCATTCCCTATTCACAGAACTAACAATATGTAATATGGCCATGGCAGCTGAGTCATAAGTAGAGATGGGCTGGTTGGTAAAACCCCCTCTGCAGGAGAACCTTCCCAGAACACAGAACTGCTGAATGCAAAGGGTTATACACAGACTTTTTCAGTTGCTCCATCCTGCCTTTCTAGAATCAGAGAATAATCACTTAGGTTGGAAAAGCCTCTAAGATCCTTCAGTCCCAGTGTTCCTCCAGCAATGCCAAAGCCAACACTAACCCGTGTGACCAGATGCCACATCCACACCTTTTGAACACTTCCAGAGACAGTGACTCCACCATTGCCCTGAGCAGCCTGTTCTGATGCCCAACCATCCTTTCTGTGAAGAAGTTTTCCATAATATCCACTCTAAACCTCCCCTGGTGCATTTTCAGACCATTTCTCCTTGTCCTGTCCCTTTTTCCCTGGAAGCAGAGCCTGGCCTCCCCGGCTCCCCCATCCTGTCAGGGAGTTCCAGAGCCAGAAGGTCCCCCCTGAGCCTCTTTTTCTCCAGGCTGAGCCCCCCCCCCCAGCTCCCTCAGCTCTTCCTCA